>OU015761.1:64148564-64227080 GCA_907173295.1 Fagus sylvatica | reverse complement strand
TGGGCCATCAACAAAGTCTAGGCCCTTTTGGTGTCTGCTTTCTCTCTAAGCAATGATAAATTAGGCATGCAAGTGAAAGCCATATGAATTTAATAAAGGTGGGTAACATATGATTGAAGAAAGGTGGGTAACAAAAGGCATATGAGAATAAATAAAAGGTGTATTATGTGACATCTTCTTGCTTTTATATATATCTTTTAACATTACTAATGCATGTGCTAATATATAATCATTGACCACCAGTCTTGTTCCCATGGGGAGAACTTAGTTCTAAATTCTTTTATTCTGCTTGATTTAAATATTAGGTTTTACTCGCTTTCAACAAATCAATAAAAAGTTAATCCAAATGCACACTTTATTATGGTTGCTTTTGAATCTTAATCCAATGGCTAGTAAAATATTATGTTTTTAAATTTTATAGAAAATACTCAAGAGAGAAAACATTAGACAAATGGGTCATGTCTTACCTTAACATCATTAGGATACTGTTCATTTCGATTAATACAAGGAGAATCTATTTTATCATATGGTTAGATTAAATTTTACATATCTAAAAAAGAATGTACAATATAATGTCACATCATTTTAATTATTAAAAAAAATGATATTATGTACACTATCAAATAAAAAGAACAAAATAAATTCTTGAAAGGAAATCAAATAAATTTCAAATAGAGAGGACTCTAATTTCAGCGAATGGGGCAAGGAGAATCTTTTCTCTGTGTGTTTGGCACTAGTTTATTTGGTTTTTGTTGAAAGTGGGTTAATATATATATAAACTTAGAAAAACAAAGATTTTAGAAAACTGTACATAAGCAAAATAAACTACTAGCTTATATGACTTTTTGTTTTTTTGCTTTTTTTGGTGAAAATTGGTTAAAATAGACTTGTACTTATAAAAAATGAGGTTTTAAAAGGCTATACTTATGCAAAATAAGTTACTCCTTACTAGCTTATTTGGCTTTTGGTTGATACTTTTTTGCTGAAAATGGATTAAAATAAACTTGTACCTAGAAATAAAAAGTAAGGTTTAAAAAGCTATGTATAAGAAAAATAAGCTACCATTTTATTTGGTTGTTTGTTAATTGTTTTTTTTCCTGAAAGTGGAGTTAAATATTTAAAATATACTTGTAGTTGAATCTAGTAAAAACAAGATTTTAAAAAGTGTACATAAACAAAATAAGCTAAAAGCTAAACTAATAAATTGGGGCAAACAATGAGTTCCAGTTAACTTAACTAATAAAACCTCTTATTATTGTATATAAGAAATCGGTTTGAATCTTATCTACACCAAAAACTAATTGGTATCTTGGTCTGATAGTAAAGAGCAATAATCATGGAATGAATCATAGGTTCAAATTTTATCATATTATAAATTAAAAAAAAAAAAAAAAAAAAAGAACAAAAAAAAAAAGGGCAAACCCATTAATCTCAAAGACAAATCACCCAGAAAAATTTAGCCAATTTCTCATATCTCATTCAACCCCTAGAAAATCCCAAATGGGCCAGCCCAATAGCTGGAAGCTAACCAAAGAAAAGCCCAATCCCAAAGCAAAAACCCTCACTCTCTCACTCGCCATTACCGGTAAAACCTCCACTCCACTTCACGGCTTCTTTCTTCTTTTCTTCAAATCAAATCATTTCTCTATCAAAACCTCATTCAATTTACGAATACAATCAAGCTTGTAAAAACAGATCGAGAAAAAAACAAAAAACAAAAATGCAGAGATCGTTAAATTCGTTGGTGAAAGCTCGAGGGTTTTGCACCAAACCAGATAAGATCGTAGCTTCCGTACTGTTCGAAAGGCTTCCTGTTGTCATCCCCAAAATCGACCCTGTCGTTTACGCGTTTCAGGAGTTCTCGTAAGTCTTTCTCTCTCTCTTTCACTCAAACCCATTTCTTTTCCTCACATTTTTTTTTTTTGTTGATTTGGGGTTTTAGGTTTCGGTGGCGACAGCAATATCGACGTAAATACCCAGATGAACTTTTAGACAAGTCTAATTCTAGGTAAGATTATTTATTTTAATTAAAAAGTCAATTTTTTTTTTTTTGTGGGGTTTTTTTTTTTTTTTTTAGTTCTAATGCATTTGGTTGTTATTGATTGATATATACAAGCACAATATGCTGTTTGTAATGATTAGAATAATAGGTAATTGATTAAATTTATTTATTTTGATAAAAAAGTTTTTATTTTTTACCACGTATTTGTTTTTTGTTTTTGTTAGTTCTTATACATTTGGTTGTTAATGATTGATATATCTTACATGCACAATATGCTGTTTGTAATGGTTAGAATAATGGGTCATTGATTAAATTCACAATTTTGTGTCAGTGTAAGGTTTTGGGATAAGTGGTAGTTTATCAATAATAATGGGTTCTGTCTCAAAAGGTGTAGATTGAATTTCTTTGTTAGTTTCTCTTGAGCATGAGCATAAACTGCTTAGCTTGTCAAAAGCGAATACCCTTGGATTGGGTGGCAACTGGTTCTGGCGGGTGGGGTATGTTGCCTGTAGGTTTAGCTGCCTAGAGGCGAGTCCAAATGGCATTTCTTTAGAAAGGTTCCCTATGTTATCAAAAATAAAAAATAAAAATTTGTTGTTTGATTGGGATTAGGTGACTTGATATACTGCTGTATGGCAAAACATCATTTGAAATCTGTAAGACTGTAAGGCTATGTCTATATTATGCTTTAAGAACTTTGGAAAGAGTATTTTCTTCGTGAAACATTTGTATAGTTTGTCTGAATCTTATATTTTGCATTTCTAGTATAGGGGAAATGTTAATCTCGTGTTATTTTGAAGATATCAATCTATTACATTTTTTTTCCTTGCATTGTTAGTCCATTATTTCTTCTTGTAAACTACTCATGTAAGACTGTGCTTGTAAGTCATAATTCATATGGTTATATAGGCAACACTTTATCCATCTCTCACATTCCGTCCTTCCCTCTTTCTTCTCACACATACATTAGGAGACAGATGCAGATAGAAGTTGTGATTTTTTTTTTCGTAACAATTTTATGTATGCTGCTGAATTTCATGAACAGGGGAAAAGGTGAATACCAAATGGATTATGTACCAGCTCCACGGATCACTGAGGCAGACAAAAATAATGATACGAAGTATGAATCAGATCAATTTCCTTTATTTTCAATTTCTATTTTGGCATTGTATAATGATTTTTTTTTTTTTTTTGGGGCGTGGGGGGGGGGGTTGGGGGGATACATTAGCACTAACAATATGGAATTTTCTATAGAAGTCTAATCGATCTTGTGAGGATGAATTACATAGAGAGACAGTAATTTAAACCTAGATCTCGAATAGATTCTGTAATTTGGTTAAAGATTTTATTTTTATTTTTATTTTTAAATAAACTTGAAAATAATTGATATGAGTCAATTTATGCGCGAGTGTGTATTCTTGGTCCCAATGCTATATCATTTAATCAGCAGTAGATCATACTTTTTTTAACTAGATAGCAATCATGTCATGTGAGAAGTTCTGTGGTGTTGCAAATGGAGTTTGTGTTTGCTTGTTGCTTTAGCTTTTATTTTTACTTCACCATCTCTTAGTGTGATTAGTATAAGGTCTTTCTAGTTAGATTCATGTCTGTATGTGATTGATGGAAAGTCTTGTGATAGTTTTACTCATGATGCAAACTTGCTCATTTGGGTATTTAATAGTCATAGTAAAAGCACTGACATAAATTTCCTTTACATAGCCAAGTTATTTAATAAAAAACAATAATTCATAAATTTGTTTGTAATGTCTGTATGTGCATCTAGACATATTTAAAGATCAATTCACTCACGGCATGAGGATGGTGATGAAGGAGCCTATCTCCTTCTGGCTAAATGTTAAGCTACTGTGTTATATTCCCAGCACTATCTTCTGCTAGAGTAATTTCTAGAGGCCATATGTTGCTAAAGTTATAAGAGCAGTGAAGTTCATTGCAAAAAATTCATTGTTGGCCAATGGAAACTTGTTTTGATATTTTCATCTGGAACATTACAGTCTTATTTTGCAAATTTATGACCTTTTTTTTTTATGTCTTTTTCACCTTAGGTCATTACAGAGAGCACTTGACAGAAGACTTTATCTTATTCTCTATGGCAAAGCATATGGAGCTCCTAGTGGGAAGCCTGTCTGGCATTTTCCAGAGAAAGTTTATCAAACTGAGGAGACATTGCGTAAGGTGAGAGTTGCTATATATTTACCTGCTTTGTCTTCTTTCCTTCATTCCATATAAACTCAGATTGTTTGCAGTGTGCGGAGTCTGCTTTAGAATCTGTGATTGGAGACCTTTCCCACACATATTTTGTTGGAAATGCTCCGATGGGTCATATGGTTATGCAGCCAACAGAGAATGAATCAGACGTTCCATCTTTTAAGGTATATTCTCTCTGATATTAGTTTTACTTTGCTCTGGCTTTTGCCAATAATCATTATGCTTGTAATTCATCTATTTTATCTTAACCCCTGGCTTTTTTACTTTTCCTTTTGTCAGCGATTCTTCTTCAAGTCCCAAGTGATTGCAACCAACAAGTTCAAAATTGAGAAGTGTGAGGATTTTGTTTGGGTGACCAAGGATGAGATTTTGGAGTATTTTCCTGAACAAGCTGAATTTCTTAACAAGATGATCATCAGCTAATGAAGCTACCCAACTTAATTTCCAATCCACTCATAGGTTGTTTTAAGAATATTACTGATGAATATGTATCTGTTTTGGCATTAAATTTTTTTGCAATACAGGCTGACATAGGATTAGGCTGCGGGATGCAGTTGAGATTTCCTAGCGCAACAAATAGTTCAGCAATTTGGATCTTTTATTGATTCAAGTCCAATGCATGAACTCAGTTGCTTCTTTGTGCTATTTTTGAATGTGCTTTCATCTCCTCTTCTGCAATAAGAAGATTACTCAACAATATCTGACAATGAAATTTATGCGGTTTTATAGCCTGTCCAGTAGCCTCATTCTGCGAATTTGTATGTATCAGTTGAGTTAAAAGGGTAAGGGAGCCACCGGTTGTGGAAATTTTACCTGGGTATAACTATGTGAAACTGTAGACATTCTTATATGGATTCAGCCATAAACTTGACCTCTACACCACTAAGGTTTCTCAATAACTTGGACAAGCAACTTTATCTTCCTGGAAAGTTCTAACAAAGAACTTACTGCTCACCCACAGTGATCATGTCTATTAGAAAATAATACTATTGCTATGTTTATTTATTTATTTTTTAATTATTAGTTATTCCATGCCATTTGTAATCTTTTGACTTCAGAGATTACCAACTAAGCTTATTTTGTAGTCTTTGGATATCCTACTTTTGATATAAAATTTTGGAAGTCTCCAACTCGTTTTGATGGATAAAAGACTTGCCTTGTGTATTTCGAATCAAGTGTCATTTATTCGAAATTTCTGAGCATGTTAAAACTGAAGTGATTAAAAGATTTCGAAAGTAATTAACCTGATATATGGTTTTGGTGGGTTAGGTCATGTATTTGAGGTTTACTATTTAAAGGTGGATTCAAAAAACCCAGCCTAGGTGTAGCTTCTCATCATAAAATATTAAAAAAAAGAAGAAGCAAATTTATGATTTCAAACTTATGCTAAGAAAAATAGAAGATATAGTCATTAAAAAGTTAAAATGTTTTAAAGAAGGTTGGGTTTTGACTTGGTTGGCTCAATGTAAGATTGCTAGCTGTTAGATTTTTTTAGCAACATCAAAATTACCATTCAAGAAGATTGTAATGCTCAATGATTTTATTTATTTATTTGGTAATTAGAAAAGGAAAAGAAAGAAGGTTGGCTATAATTTCTACTGATCTTTCAATTCTTCTATTTCCAAGGTATATTCACGCATATTCCGTTGGACCAAGCAGCCCCCATGGAATGCACTCTATGGTTCATTGGCATATTCTTTTTTATAACCTCTATGAAAGTTGAAAATGAAACAAATCGTGCACGAATTAAAAGAATATTCCATATTTGTTTAAAATTATTATAACTTGGTCAAACATACAAACCCAAGTATTTATCACTTATATAAAAATCAAGAGAGCCGCCGAAAAATGCTCTGTATGTGTCCATTAAATTGTCTACATTAGTATGGGATGAACCGATGAAGTGTTAATGACAACAATGTGATTTCCCAATGAATTCTTTGGTAGTGTTAGGCACTCCCTTTATTTATTTGTTATTTGATTTTCTTTTCTTTAAGTGCAAGTCTCTCAACTATAGGGGAAACTTCTGAACAATCCCATTTGGTAATCTTGAGTTTACTTTACATACCACACGGCTTTAATTTCAACCTTAGAATTCTCAATTTGCTCATCAATTTTTTTGAATGATAATAAGAAAATTTAATTTACAAACATAAGTCATGGTATATAAGGTTTATTTATATTTTACAATATAATCATACTAATGGCTAAGAGCCTTGTGGCTTAGTAACACTTACCGACTTGTGTAATTCTTGTAACATGATTATATTGATCTTAATAATAAATTACATTGGTGCTTTTTAATAAAAACAAGTAATCAAAAAAACAAAAACAAAAACAAAAACCAAGCAAAGAAGAACTCAAGCTCCACTGGCTCAATTTGCTAAACGAAATTGATCCTCATAGATTCTCATGCCTTAATGATATTGTATGAGAATTATGACAACATTCAAGAAGTCTCCTTAGGCTCTTCTGGAGTCCACACCAACATGCAAGGAAGTCGCTGATTTTGTGAAAAACTGAGATTTTCACCTTGCTTCAAAGTTAAAGCTTCAACTTTAACAGGTGTTTTTTTAACCAAAGCTTTGGACCCTTCAAAATTTTTGGTCACGTCTCTGATGGGGTCTTGCTGGAGAGGAAGAATCACTTTGGGAGAAGCGTCTAAGACCACAGACTTTGGACGAGGGTAGAAGAAATCAGTGGGGAAAAAGTTGTATTGAAGGCCAGCCATGAAATTAAGCTTCAAACTTTTTGTAGAAGACTAATAAAAAAGAGAACTTTTATAACTAAAACCTTGTCTTATTGATATGGCTCTTAAAGTTCACAACTATATATAGAGAGAGAGAGGAGAAGAAATGGTTGGCTTTGATTGCTAAGCATGTGATTTTTTGTCTCTATCATAAGAAGAAGCATGTGATCTTTATTTATTTCGGTTACCTCAAAGTGTACCAAATTAATTTATTAAAACAATTATGATTTTAAGAAATCTCTCTTTTTCTCCAAAAGTAGTATATATAGTATAGTTGATAGCATTGACTTTGTGTTTGTGTTTCCTATAAGCCTAAAGAGTTTGCCACAAGACAATTAGCTTGGCATCAGCTTAACTCAAGAGTCAAGACAGGCCGTCCAAGACAATTAGTTTGGCACAGGGTTCTCTAAACACCAAGCTTATTATACAAGTAAGATGTAGCCATCATATATACATGAAGACAATAAACAAATGATATGAAAAGAAAGGAGAAAGATTCGATTTTACCATACAAAATTCTTTATAAGATGATTGATAAGTTTACTTTTTTCTTTTTTTAAGGTTTGTGTGGCTAATAGTTTGCCCATTGCATGGGCAGCCGTGACAACATGACTTATCAAAATAAGAATGGGAGATGACACTAAAGACTTTTCAAAGTGATTATCATAAAAATAAAAATAAGAAGACTTTTCAAAGTTTGAATATAAGATGTGACGAAAACTTTATATATTGTAGGGTCATAAATGAAAGTCTTTGTAATTTCTTATATTAATATCACCCAAATAAACCTAATATATGTCCCTATCATATAAGGTAGATTGTGTATCCATTTTTAATAATGTTTTGTCATCCTATTAGGTTCAACGTATTGGAGAACTGGACCCAATCCTTTCCTATATATGTTAAGGGACTCAGCACACACGTTTGTGCAACACAATTAATTTAATTAGTCAAATTTATATCATTGAATACTAATACTATAGAGAGGTATAATGCAAATTTCGCTTCCCTTTCTCCCGTGACAACAAAGTCACCATCCAAGAAAATTAGAATATTCAATGAGATTTTTTTTTTTTTTGGGAGCAAAAGGAAAAATAAAAAAAGGTAATTACTAATTAGTTGCTATATTTCAGAGGATGGCTTCACTATAATTTCTACAGATTTTTCAGTTCTTCTATTTCCAAGGCATATTCGCGCATATTCCATTTGATCAAGCACCCAACTTGGGCTGCAAGCTATGGTTCCTTAGTATATTCTTTGTTGCCTATACTATGAAATAATGAAAGTTGAAAATGACGCTCTTGAAAATGAAACAAATAGTACTTATTAGTTATTAGCCAAAAATAAACAAATAATGGACGAAAAGCCATATTAATCATCCAATAAAATATTTAAATATTCTATATTTGTTTAAATTTATTATAAATTGGTAACAAAAAAAAAACTAATAATTTATCACTTAAATAAACATAAGAGTTTTGTAAGTAAGTAATATTGTTTGATCTCCTTTACAAAAAATATTAAAATTTGAATCTCCATTCCATACTTGTTGAGTTGTTTGTAACATTTGAATTATCAAACAAAAAAACCCATCAAGAGCAGCCTAACATGTGCCATTAAAGTCCACATTAGTATGGGATGAACCGATGAAGTGTTAATTACAACAGTGTCATGTCTGCATATGAATTCTTTGGTAGTTTTAGGCTCTCCCTTTATTTATTTGTTACTTGTTTTTTCTTCATTTGCAAGTCTTTCAACTATAGCTGAAACTTCTGAAAAATCCCATTTGGTAATCTTCAAGTTACTTTACATAGCAATACCATACGGCTTTTCAACCATAGAATTCTCAATTTGTTCATCTACTTTTGTGAATAATAATAAGAAAAATGATTTACAAACATAAGTCATAATATACAAGATTTATTTATAATTTACAAAATGTAACCATGCTAAGAGCCTTGCAGCTTAGTACGTAACATGTTAGAATTACCGACTTGTTGTAATTCTAGTGACACGATGATATTGATTTTAATAGTAAATTACATGGATTCTTTCTAATAGAAGAAGTAATCAAAAGAAAAAGAAAAAGGAAAAACCAATCAATATCTCCCACCCCTTCTTTTCTTTTCCAAGCAAAGAAGAACTCAAGCTCCACTTAATATAGGGACATGTATAATCGCCAATTAAATAATTCCATAGCCCATATTCATAAAGGCTCAATTTGCTAAACGAAATTGATCCTCATAGATTCTCATGCCTTAATTCTGATATTAAAGCCGTAAGAGAATTAAGATAACATTCAAGAAGTCTCCTTAGACTCTTCTGGAGTCCACACCAACCATGAAGCCTCTAATTTTGTGGGAAACTGAGATTGTCACCTTGCTTCAAAGTTAAAGCTTGAACTTTTACAGGTTTTTTTTGAACCAAAGCTTTGGATCCTTCATAATTTTTGGTCACGTCTCTGATGGGGTCTTGCTGGAGAGGAAGAATCACGTTGGGAGAGGCATCTAAGGCCACAGACTTTGGACGAGGATAGAAGAAATCAGTGGGGAAGAAGTTGTATTGAAGGCCAGCCATGAAATTAAGCTCCAAACTTTTTGTAGAAGACTAATAAAAAGGAGAACTTTTTTTATAACTTAAACTTTGTCTTATTGATATGGCTCTTAAGGTTCACAACTATATATAGAGAGAGAGGAGAAGAGAGGGTTGGTTTTGATTCTTAAGCATGTGATTTCTATCTCTACCATAAGAAAGAAGCATGTGATTGTTATTTATTTGCTTACAATGTTTTTTTTTTCTTTCTTTTATGTGTCACCTCAAAGTGTCCCTTCCTAATTTGCATCCAATAGCATTATCAATAAATGAAAAATATAAAAAGAAAAAAAAAGTATTCCATGGGATATTCGATTTGTTATTTTTTTGGTATTAACTTATTATTATTATTATTTTGGGGTAAGTAGGATATTTGCTTTGACTTCCTGGTATGTAGTCATCTGTGGGTCCAGTTCCTACCTAACAAGTTTTGTGCCATGATTTAAATGTTTGAAGTGTGAACCTTACTAGAGCACTACCTACATAAATAAATTAGGTAAAGAAATGACAGATGATGTTATTTTTAACAAATAGTTTTATATTGGATTTATATAAAATGATATTTTCCTTTCAACTTCATAATGATACAAAATGATTCTATATAGTAACTACTCTTTACTTTGGTCCAAATTTGACTCTTTGTGTGAGGAATTAGACTAAATTGTTAAAAGTGAAGGCTTGGTGTTTAAATCCATCATGGAATGGAAAAATACCTGTAAGCATTGGGGTCATTATTATTTTGATTAAAAATGTGTTATATATGATTCATGCATCAAAAGAGAAGCTGTCTTTTCTTCTTTTGACAAAAACCTACAAATTTTATAACTTTGCTAAAGCACAGATACAAAAGGCCAAAATTGGTAGGGTAATATTTATGATTTCGAGATATTTTGATTAAACCTGACAAAAAAATTACTTTAATCAAACAACAACCAAAATGGAAGGCCAAATTTGCCCCCAAAAAAAAATGCATTTTTTTTATGTTTTTCGACAAAACATGCCTCTTTTGATATTAATTTGTAAAATAGACTGATTGCAAATTGTCTTTGTGAAAGGCTATTTTTCGCATGAAAGTCGTCTTTAAGAAAGATGATTTTTTATTGCTTTTTTCGTTTATAATTTTTTCACGTGTTTTTTCAAAATTCAAAAAAAAAAAATTATATGAAAGTCTTCTTTACAAAAGACCACTTTTACATGTTTTTTTAAATTAAAAAAAAAATTATATGAAAGTTGCTTTTATAAAAGAAAAGTTTCACGTGTTTTTTCAAATTAAAAAAAAAAAATTATATGAAAGTTGTCTTTTGTAAAGACGACTTTCATATAATTTTAAAAATAAAAAACACGTGAAAGTTGTCTTTTGTAAAAACGACTTTCATCTGATTTTTTTTTTTTTATTATTTGAAAAACACATGAAATTGTTTTTTGTAAAGATGACTTTCGTCTAGCTTATTTTTCAAATTAATATCAATAGGGACATGTTTGACCGAGAAACTTAAAAAATAAAAAAATAAAATAAAATAAAATAAAAAAATAAAAAACATTTTTTGGCAAATTTGACCCAAAATAGAATGTCTTGTAAAAAAAAAAGTTCCATATTCAGCTAGCATGGGAACCGAGCACTGGCAGTTGGCACACCACTTATCAACCTGGCAGAACACATTCCTGGCACAACTGCAACCTGTAAGTCCAAACAATGTGGACTCATTACAACATAAGTATCACCAACCAGTCTCAAAGGCGCAGCCATCTCCAAACATACTCATCTTTCTCACATGTAATATTTTCTTACAAAACGATTTTAACAATTTCAACTATATTCAATGGTACGTACAACTTTCTTTTGCACTTGGTTTTTAGCTTTCCTCATTGTCAAACACCTTCAACTATCTTTTGCTCCAGTATAACAAACCAACTTTCTTTTGCACTTGGTTTTTAGCTTTCCTCATTATCAAACACCTTCAACTATCTTTTGGTCAAGTATAACAAACCATGATGATCGATAACCTCTTTTATCGGCTTTCTTTTTCTAATCATGCGTCTCTATCATTTTCACACCTCATTACTTAGACGGTTAGACCACACTTTTGATTAGTAGTCTTTATTGATTTTATTTATGGTTTATCATATGTAAACAAAGTTTTTCTACACCATACATTTGACTAGTAGCCTCCACAAGTATAGAGTGCACTGTGCTCCACATTTAAGCCTCAATAATCACCCATTTACCTTTGTACTAACTTGTCATCTGCACTTTGTTTGTTCCAGCCTAGCATACTCCACAACCAATTTAGTCATGATTTCTTTCAAGATTGCATTTTGTTTTTTCGAATTCAAGTTGTCTTTAAACTTCCGCCTTGAGCTTGAAGGGAGATGTTAGAGATATCAAGGCCCAATCCTAGTCAAGGCCCACGTTCATTATATTTAATCCTATTTGGAGTACAAGTAAAATAATCTTAATCTTACTTGGAGTGCAAGTGAAGTAACCCTAATCTTACTTGTAGTTCAAGTCATATAATCCTAGGATTAAGCTTACTATAAATACCCTTTAATAGGTTCATTGCAATACAAAATTTAATATTAAAAATGTAACCATCAATTTTTTTGCATTCTCTCTCTCTTTCTCTTTATTTCTTTTCCTGCACTCTATATTTTATTCTTCATATTTTTTCTCATGTACTTTTTCACTATATAAGACTGAAGAATCTTTAGATGGAAATGTAATATAACTATATAATGGGATGCTCTAGCTCTTCAACAACCACAATTAATTACAGGCTTTTCTGATTGAAAATTGCAACTTATTCTAACTAAGTTTTACATTAGTATCTCGATTAACTACTTGAGATGTTGCATGCTGATTGAAAATTTGCTACTAATTCTAACCAATTTGTGCACGAGTTTCTCCTAATATCATTCCATTATAAACCGAAGTTGGTTTATATTTAATTACGATGAATATGAATTGTAGTAACCAATTACAGTTAGATGTAATTCCCTTGTTTAAAACCAAGGGCCATGGATGTGCCAACTAATATTTGATAAAAATAGAAACATGGTGCTCAAAAGAGGAAAAAGATGAATGTAGTAAAATTGGATAGTTGATAAATGTAATTAGCACAACAAAGACTAGTTGTTGACAAAAATACTTGATAAAGTTAACTGTGTGCAACTTTTGTAATTAGTTAGCTAAGAAATTACTTACCAAACAAAAAAAGTTAGCTTAACTATGTTTTTTATTTTTATTTTACTCATTTGGAGTATTCTGAAAATTAATTGTGGAATAATTATGACAGAATTTGTCATGACGCAAGGAAAACATTGGCCACAGTTGCGTTATATATACCCTAAAATGACTAATCAAATTATGATTAGGAATCCTCATAATTACTCTTATGACCACAATCAACCAACTATAGCACTCATTGTGGGACTCAATACACGCCTACACAATACATGAAATATATGAAGAAAGCTCTAACCACATTTACGCTATACTCTCAAAAGACTAATAAAATCTTATAAATTATTATATAGCCAAGATCACACTAATAAAAACCCAATGTAGAACTCAACATACACCCGCAAAATACTCACTAATCCAATCCAATCCATCAAACCCATATATACAACTTCTTGTATCATAGGATTAGTTTGTAAGCCTTTCGCCATTAGAAATCTTTGTCTCTAGTTTTCAATGCATTAAATGGTGTGCAATTTGAAATTTCCTAGAGAGAGTTCAGCTCATTTTACTATAAGAGTATTTGGCTGGTATAGAGCACTTTGAAAATATCAAATTTGAATTTCTTGCTTTTAGTTATTCTTATTTGGTATCCAAATATCTTTTCCGATTCGTAAGTATTATAAATGGTGTTGCATTTTGAATATTCAGTCATTTATTTTCATTTTGATACCTATGCTTGGAGAGTTGTAACAAGTTGATCCTATTTTAAGTCCTGAGTCATGTATGGATTGGGAGAAGAGTATTGTTTTGAATGAGATTCAGCCTTTGAATCTTGAGAATAACAATTTCTTGTAATATAACTCATATCCTTCAATGGGTTTCAGTAAGTAGCAATTTTTTTTTTTTTTGCTTTTTTATCTCTTTGTCTTTGGTGATTCTTTAGAGTGGTAATCATTTCTGCCCTTTATCTATATTTTGGGTTAATTTCTTTGAAGTTCTTCTAAGACATGACAAATTTCATAACCTTTTCACAACAAGCTAAGGTGTGAGCTCACTAGAACTTAAATAAAACAGTGTTGGCTCAATATATTTTTGGACCTAAGACGATAAATTTCAATAGATTTTTTTAGTGAAAAAACTTAGTGTTTCAATTGGGTTACTTTTTTTATTGGCTAAATATTTTGAGGCATTCTTAGAGGTGGAAGAAAGAATGCAAAACTATATATGTTTTTAACTTTAAAACAAAATTATAATCTTATAATTTTTGGGAAATTTTTGGGCTTTTTTGTTCATGTAGTGGACCGTCTTAGAACCTTTTAAAATTTTGGAACATATGGGAGCCTTAGGCCTAGACCTTGAGCCAGCTCTAAAATAAAATAAATTAAGAAATTACACCAGGCCCATAACAACTTACAACAAGCTACTTTAGCCTGTTATAAAAAAGTTCATTGTGCCTTTCTAATTCCTTTGAATGATAAACTTATTGTTCCTTGGGTGTATGTAATTGTTTCTCCTCCTAAGTCATGCTTCAAAGTGCATAGCTAAAGGCCATGGGGTGTTATCTTATCCCCACAGCTATAGGAAAAAGACCAAATCTAGGCAGTTAAAAAAGGTGGACCTTGTTATGGTTTAAAGTCATGATTATCGAAAACTAAACCCCATAGGGTCTTATTGGGCCTTACTATGTCACATAAGTTAAGTTGTAAAACTTGTATCGATTCTTCTCTTAACTTCAAAGAGAGCTTGTATCAAATAAAGGTGAGTATTTCTTTGACATAGCAGCTGTGTCTACATGTAAGTCTGTGTGTAGAACATCACAAGGAGAAATTATTACCTACACTCGAAGGATGTCTCCATCACAAGAGCCTCAAACTACGTGGTTTTGTACTTGTTGGAAGTCACTTAACAGTAATACTATTCCTTCCCTTTTTAAAAAAAGAAATATTACTGATTTTCTAATTTATGTTTGTGTTATTTGAAAAGTCCATAGACTTTTTATTAGCTTTATTTGAGTTTAAAGCAAATGAGTGTTAAATTGCTCCTTGAACTTTAGATTTGAATAATTAACCCCTTGCATATTAAGTTTATGACAAATCAAACCTTTGTTAGTGTTTTCTTTTAAAGCTTAACGAATTTAATTAAGTGATATGTACATGATAACAATAAGATTTCAAAATTATTAATATTATTTTACAGAAACTATGTGCACATCTCATGATTAAAATCGAATATTTGTCACAAAAAATACTAACAGAATGTTTGATTTGTCACAAATCTAATGTGCAAAGGATTTAATGTTCAAACAGAAAGTCCAAGAATAAATTGATACTCACTTTAAATAATGTTTGCTTAAAAAGTTGGATTATCTATACAGAATCAACAAAAACAAAATCTGATCACATAGAGCTTTAAGATGTAATATTAGATATCACCATGAGATACCTTAAAGCAGGCTCATAACTTTTTGATTTGTGGTTTGCTGGTGCCTTAGATTATTAGGTCTTCACTTCTCTAGCACTTCAGAAAACAACCTCCCTGTTTCAACCATTTTGATATGGCGCATGGTATGATGCATTGATGTTTTGTCACTTGGAGATACCTTTTTGATAAGATTTTAGGATACCTTGTTGCCTTTAACATTGCAATATGTAGTCTATGTTGTCCTAGAGCTGTTCATCTAGTTGGTTTGTTCTTGCAATCAGTCCCTAAGTCCTGCTAGTTTCTGAATATGACATTTTTTTTTTTTTTTAATGTTCATTTCATGCAAAACTTCAGATAAGTGTTTACTTTTGGAGTATGATATGAAGATAGGTATTTACATGTGACTGTAAGTGAGTTACAGGATGAGGTTTCTGCTTTGAAGAGAGAGGCTGAGAAGAAAAATTTCATAACACTCATATAGATGCTCATGTACTTCCATTTCATAGTGCAAAACCAGAATACAATTTGAGGAAGTCTTTCAATCTTTGATGGCTAATACATTAGCCTCGGAGTTGGAAAATAAGCTTCTTAACAAGGATGAATTGGTATTGGCTCTGAAACATCTGTGCTTGTTCAACTCTCTTGAGGCATTACAAGGTACATTATAAAACAGTTATTGATACACTACAAATAATGCATCTCCCATTACAAAAACCTTTCGTTATATTTCTATCCACTCCACAGTCTTCAGAATATATGCAGACTTCAATAAGCCTAAAAAAACAAAAAGTATAAAAAAGGGCATGCACCTTAACATCTATATTGACTCACAACTTGCATCGATATGGTCTACTGCTGTGTCCTAATCCTAAATGACAGAATGAATAACAATTCAGTTGTTCAGCTGAGAGGTTATTACTTTGGAACATTTCCCCTCAGACTGCTACTACAAAGCCATGTCCAGTGATCACCACCAAATAGCTGCTTTTTATTGCCTTACCTGCACATTATCGGAAAAGAAGAATGAGACTCCACCAGTTGAGTAACATACATTATGAATTCAAGATGTCACTTGAGAGCACAGATCAATTGGGAATTTCTTTTGTTAATAATTGAACTAATGTATGGATGGTCTAATACTTATAAGCTTGTGGACAAACTCTTATGCTTATGCAATGTATTAGATAAGAACATGGGCTTTAAGTGTCTAATCTGTCCCTCTTATTATTAGTTTCTTCTCTTTAGCTTACTTTAATGAAGCTTTGTGATCTACATTTTGCTAATATCACACTTCTCTTTGTACACTGTGGGACTTCTTGCTCTGCCTTATGTAAATGAAAAGGAAAGTCAAAGCTCTTTGTATTTACCTTAGTGACTAATTGGACTGAATGCAGTTTTGCATGATTTGAAGCTGCTGCGCCTTGCCTTTCAATTTCCCATAGTTGGAATGACTGATTCAAAAGCTTGTACAAGAAGTTCCACTTTTCTTTTGCGTGCCGGAGTTAGTTTTGCAACAACCGATTGAAGTGCATAATCAAGCATCCATTCCTCAGCGTTCTTCTTCTGATCCATGTCTTGATGCCTTAAATGAACTTTTTCTGCTTCTGAGTCCAGCTCCAAAGGCAAATATCGTGGCCCCCGTGGATTAAATTTCCTTACTTTTTCCATTGCCTTGATGAATCTTTTAAGCACGATCAACTTCTTCACATTGCTCCAGCTCCTTGGCATTTGCTGGTTAGATTTCTTTCCCACCTGCATTGCTGTTTTCTCTTCTTCTTGGTCATTGACACCATCAGATATGTGCCTTTTTTCTCCTAAATCTGTATTTTCAGACTCCATGAAGCTGTCTTTATCCAAATCTCTGCACTTCGAGTTGAATGGTTCCCCTCCTTCACCCAGTTTCTCTTCTGAGAGCTCTTTGTCTGGATTTATGCCACTAGTGATCTTTTGATCATTGGTTGAGTGGTCCTGAATTTCTGGAAGAATGATTTCATCAATTGCTTCTTCTACCAGCTTAATGGCCTCAATACGGCGGAGTTCAATCTTCTGGTCATCTGTCTTGTTATTTATTTCCATTTCTTGATTCATTTCTGAGAAATTTTGACAAGAATTGGAAATGCTTGTTACAGGCAATGAATTGGCATTGTCCTCTTGTTCTTCTTTACCTGCTTCATCAAGATGTGGCTTGGTTTCATCATTTTCTGCAAGACCTGATACCATGTGCTTATATACTAAGCACCACAGCCCCATGTTTTTCTGTTTTTCTAATTGAGTTCCATTTGCTACATCAGCAGTGGAATCATGCTTGGATTCTTCATCTGTTTCTTTCTGGGGTGCCATTGATTCAGAACAACTGTTGCAGGGTTCTGAACTTGAAGTAAAGTCTTTGGAGACTTCTACATTCTCTTGAACTTCTTCATGAAGGGAGCTCATACTGTCCTCTGGCTTCAAGGAGAATTCATCACATGAGCTGGGAACTTTGATCTCCGGTGAACAAGTAATGATGGAATCAGGTTGATCGTCAGCAAGAATGAATTTGTTGTCCACCTTATCATGATCGATGGAAACGATTTGCTTTTCCTTCCAGTCGTCTATTGTGGCTTGAGAAGAAGGAATGTCCTGTTCTGTTTTAATGCAACAATTCTCCAAATTTTCTCCTCCGAATTCAGAAAATTTCACTGGACTCTGCTGTTTGTCCATAAGAAATTCACTGACTTGGTCTGGATAACGTATGAATTCTTTCTCTGAATATGATGTTTTTCCCGGCACAATCTCAGCAGACTCTTCATAATTACTCTCTTGACATGTTTCTTTTCCACTTTGAACTGAGAAACCATTGCAGGCTTGAATGGAATTCGCTTGAGTGCAAACTGCTGCATTGGACCTCAGGCTAGTTTCAATTTCTTGAAGTGGAAGTACTTTCTCAAAAGCTTCTACAAGCAGTGCTACTTTTTGTTTTTGAGCTGGAGCTAATTTAGAAATTACCTGTTGAAGTGCATGATCAAGCATCCATTCCTCAGTGTTTTTTCTCTTGTCTGTTGTTTGGTGCCTCAGATTAACTTTTTCTGCTTCTGGGTCAGGCTTCAAAGATAGATATCGTGGCCCTCGGGGTTCAAAATTCCTCACCTTCTCCAATGCCTTGACAAATCTCTTCAGGAGGATTATCTTTTTCAGATTGCTCCACCTCTTGGGCGTTTTCTTGTCCGATTTGTTTCCCACCTCTGATGCCTTTTCCTTATCTATGGGAGTTCTAATAGTATCGGCTTCAAATTCCCTTTCTTTTGTATCTTTCATGGTACTCTCTTTAGCAGGCTCGCTGGAAGCTGGAACACTCGGCTCCCTACCCTCAACTTGACTCTTTTCTAGGAGTTCCAGGTCTGAACTTGAGCTACTAGTAATTGATTGGTCATCAGTTGAGTGGTCTTGAAATCCTTGGAGAAGGATTGTATCAACTGCTTCTTGTACCAGCTCAATGGCTTCAATCTGGCTTAGCTCATTCCTTTGTTGGCTTCCCTCATGACTTTCCTTAGTTGTGTCTTGACTTGTTCCAAGCAGGGTGTTTCCATCTTCCACTTGTTCTTGTCTGTCCAATCCATCTAGATGATGCTGGTTTTCAACTTCTGCATCAATACCTACTACTGCATGCTTGTATAGCAACCGCCACATTCTGACATACTTCTGATTCTTAAACTGCATTTTGTCTTCTACATTGTTGATCCTATTGTCTTCACTCCCTATAATTTGTTCCTCCATTGGCTCATGATCAATATCAGAAGAAACCACACTGTTACTTCCTGTTGATTCCACAAATCTATCAGATGGTTCACCAATTAAACAACTGGCCTTCAAATTTTCTCCAATTGATTCTGAATCACCATTGTACAAATCATCAGTGAGAATGAAATTAGCCTTTTCATCATCATGCTTGGATGCAACACTTCTCTTTTCTTTTCTGTCCACATGAGTGGCTTCAACTCGAGAGATAGCTCTGCTGGCTTTACGAACTGCAGGATCTCTATTAAGCACCATTTTGTTTGTCTGAATTCCTTTCTTCATATTCCCGGATTGGTTGCCTTTAAGAAATTGACTCTCCCGTTTAATGCTCTTCTGATTCTTCACCAAATTCCGCCTCATAGATACGAAGCGCTTCAAAGGGGGCGAAGCATTATGTTGATGGCCATGAAGAGAGCAATAAGTATATCGACAAACCTTCATGACTGAAGTTCCTTCAAATTCCCTTTCTCCAGGTTTAAGCTCCAAGGAGTGAGGGAATTTGGAATTCTTGAGAGTTGAAGAACATGTAGCTTTACCCATGCTTGAATCTGAGAATTGACATGTTTTGGAAAATCTCCCCCTAGAAGGTTTCTTTAACTTGAAAGTACCCATTTTTGTTAACTTTTTCACAGGTTTCAAACTTGATGTTCTTGCTATAACTCTCACAGATTTGTTACCAGAAAAGGCTGATTTTGGCTTTGGAGCACTTGATTTTTTCCTAATTTGAACATTGTTGCTAAAACTGGATTCAGAAGTAAAAGGACTTGCCTGATAGTCAGATTCTATGCTTCTTGTGGATACACTTGACCCCTCAAAACTTGCCTTCTTGATTGATCTTGACTTCTTCAGTTTACTCATCAAAGGCCTCCTGAACTTCAAACTAGACATTCTTGTTAAGTTCTTTCCAGGCTTAAAACTTGATCTCCTTATCAACCTCATCACTGAATTCTGCCCAGAAAAAAAAAAAAAAAACAAAAACAAAAACAAAAACAAAAAACAAACAAACACTATTTGGAATCAGACAATTTGAATGAATAACTGAATACCCTTTACTTGAAATCATTCCTTACCAAAAACAAAGATTCAAAATTTACAAAATACTTGCCTGCAAACTTTCCTTCCTTGCATCTGAACAGCTTGTGTCCTTCATAAAATTCGGAGACCGCCCTGAGCTTGATGCATTAGCAGATAAAACAATGGGAAGGCAACCCGATCCGGCTTTAGCCCGCCTTGTCGATGATCTTAAACTTGGCAATCTTGAAATCTTGATTGATCTTAATTTCTTCAACTTCTTCTTTGTCTCAGTTCTTCCCATGTCAACGCTTTCTTGGTTCTGATAAAAAGATGATTCATTGGTTATTGACAACACCTCAGATTCTGCAGAACTATAACTACCATCATAATCAGCTCCACTTTCAAGCTTATCAGGAACCATTTCTTTTGAATCTGTAATTGGATTGGAAAAGCAATAGTTTTCAATATGGTAAGGTCATAAATGTCGCCTTTTTTTTTGTTTTTTTTTTTGGTCTGGAGAAAAGCAAGGTGCTATGTTCTAGTTGTGAAGGACAAGTGTTTCAAAGTAATGCTTTTTTTGATGTCTCAAAAAACAGAGAGTCCAAAGTTTGTGCTTGCTTTGCCTTAGTTGCCTATGGTCACTGGTCTTCCTGTTGTAACTTCATTGTAAATTTCAGCTATGACTGAATATGGTTGTTAAAGTGTCATGGAGATTCCTTGACTTGTACCAAGAACGAGAGGTATTGACTTGGCCTTTTCTGATTGACTCTTTTTATTTTATTTTAGATTTTTCTCTTTCCTCATTTTGGTGACTATTGGAATTTGGAAGGGAGGGACTGGATTTAATGTAGATAAACCTCATTCATTTTCTTGTACAACTATCATGCTTGTTAGAAAATTCAAAGTCAATAAATAATAACTAATATTATTAATTAAGAGTTTTGAATGGAATAGCTTATTGACAATGAGATAATCAGATCATTCTTGTCCACAAATATTATTGAGAAAGAGATGAAAGTCCTCATTCCTCATCTTTGTTGAACCAATGACATGTTAGTATTAATTTCTTGTCCGGACCAGTTGGTATTAGTGGCTTTATTGGCTTAATTGGACTAAGTTTAAAATAACAATTAATAAGATACATTTATTAGATTCAAATATTTGAATGAAATTATTTTAAACCTATAAATTATATCTAATGTAAAAATTCAAATTTAAATAGTTCTTAATTTTATTTATTTTATGTTATTTGGGTTATTTTTAGTGTTACTTGGGCCCCCCTTTTTTTTGTTGTTGTTGTTATTTAAAGGGAGCTAAAAACTATCCAATGTTTATTTTAGTAATATTGGCCTTATTTTTAGTGTGTTTATTTTTTTCTTTTCATTTCAGTGGGCAATTGACCCCCGAAAAATTATTTAGTAGTTTCGGACTACAAATAAATGCGTAGTCTCCTCTCTAACAGAGTGGTGGGTCCTATCATGAATTTAATTAATGAGACTAGCTATTCATATAAGAGGGGGACTACACATTTATTTGTAATTTTGAACTACTGAATAATCACTTTTGACCCCCCTCAAGAGTACCTAGCCCTGCACATGGATGATGGCTTATGTAAACTATACTTCTTATTCTATGTGACCCGTCCAATAATTGCATAGGTAATTCACATTTTGTGTAGTCATTCTATAATAGACATAGTTTGGTTACAAACCATTTTGTAGCTAACTTACTACAATCCACTACGTGTGAATTTTTAAGATCATCCACCTTTAATTTAATCACATGACTTATTCAAAGAATTATGTGATTTTTTTTTTTTAAATAATGCATATGCATGGTTTTTTGAGTTGTCACGTAGCAAGTTGTAAGTTTATCTATAATCGCGGGAGATGCTCATCAACCTAGACACCAATTAAATCTATGTTAATAAATTAGATTTTTCTTAAAAAAAGAATATATATTACAAAAGAATTTAATTGGTGTGTAGACTAAAAACAAAAAAAATCTTCGTTATAAGAATTGGTGATTTAATACTGCATAAGCTTCTTTTACATTTAAATCTAAATTGAAATGTCCATCAGAATTAAAGAGTATAAGCTTCACTGACACAACCGACAAAACTGCAAGAACCGCACCAAACCGCATCTCACCATGCCAAAACTGATCTTAATAGGTGCAGCTGCAGGTGTGTATAATAGGAAAACCGCACTATAATGTGTAGGTGTATAAATCCGGAGAAAACTGCACTGTACCTTACCGATTATACCCCTAGTATGTTATACTTATATACTAATAGTATATACAGGTGAAGTTATGTTATATTTGTATGCTAATGGTATGTGAAGGTTGAGATTAAGTTATATTTGTATAAATAATATACTGGCAAGAACCGCACCAAACCGCATCTCAACATGCACCATGGTTATTAGAATCCCGATTCGAATCTTAAAATCTTACGATTTTACGACTCAACATTTGGAAAACGATTCGAATCTTAACTGAATCTTAAAGGTGGTAGAATCTTAATAGAATCCCGATTTGAATCTTAGAATCTTTAGAATCCCGATTTGCTTCCGATTCTATACGATTCTACTGCACAAGGTTTATTCGGATTTTTTGGATTTTTTTTTTTTTTGGGCCTCCAATGAAAATTTGGCTTATATTGGACTAATTTTTACTTTTTAGTATGTTAGTACTTATTACTTAATAGCCCACCTTTTTTTTTTTTTGATAAAAGAAGCCCACCATTTTACTATTTTAGTATGTTAATGACTTAATATTAGACTGTTACTACTTATTAGCCCGCCCATTAGCCCGCCCATAATTTGGAGGACATCTCTTCAGATGATGAGTGGATAGCTGCAGAAGAGAGTCCAAATGAACCAAATAAAGAATGGCCAAGTGTCTTTCATAGGGATGCTCAAGAGGAAGATGAAAATGGTAAGTGGGTTTTAAATCTTGTGAGTTATGAGTTATGACTTCCTTATTTGATCTTTATAAAATTTTGAATACAATTTATTTTTGTTCTTTTTTGCTAGGTGATAAAGATAAAGAAGTTCATAATCTTAGTGATTGTGAACTTGAAAATGAAGTAAGAGATTTTGATGATCTTCCCATGGATTTAGATGAAAGAAATGACATTTATGATGAAGGAAGGTCTTCCATTAGAGGACAACATTCATCAAATCAATGATGATTTTGGTTTTTAGATCTTGGGAAATATTTTGATTTATGTAGTGTTAAGTGTTAACTATGTTATTATTTGGAACATTGTCATTATGTATGTTTGTAGTTATGTAGTATTAAAACTTGGAACTTGAAAGTTTGAACAATGATGATTTTGGTTTTTAGATCTTGGGAAATATTTTGATTTATGTAGTGTTAAGTGTTAACTATGTTATTATTTGGAACATTATGTATGTTTGTAGTTAAGTGTTAACTATGTTATTATTTGGAACATTGTCATTATGTATGTTTGTAGTTATGTAGTATTAAAACTTGGAACTTGAAAGTTTGAACAATGATGATTTTGGTTTTTAGATCTTGGGAAATATTTTGATTTATGTAGTGTTAATTGTTAAGTGTTAACTATGTTATTATTTGGAACATTATGTATGTTTGTAGTTATGTAGTATTAAAACTTGGAAGTTTGAAGTTTGAAATTTATCATTTGGTATTTAATAGTTGATGATTTATTGCATTTTATAAATTTTATGCCAAAACTTATTTATTTTTCAATGATTTTTTAACCTATGTTATGCCAAAACTTATTTATTTTTATATATTTTTATTATATTATGAATTATAATTATTTATTATATTTTTTTTTATTTACGGAAAGTAGAATCTTACGATTCACGATTCGATTCTACGATTCGATTCGCGAAACCCTCCCAACGATTCAAGGTAGAATCCCGATTTTAATAACCTTGCACCGCACCAAACCGCATTGCATTGCACCAAAACCGATCTTAATAGGTGCAGGTGCGTGTAATAGGAAAACCACATTATAAAGTGTAGGTGCATAAATCCAGAGAAAACTGTACCATATCTTACCGATTACACTCCTAATCAGAATATTAGAGACATCTAATCTTTGATCAAAGCACTTGAACTTGAAGTGCATCATAAAAAAGGTATATCAGGTGCACTCAAGACCATATGATCCAGAATCAAGATTAAACTATGGCAAATAGAATTCAGATCCAAGATTTAGACCTATTGTATTCATCTATTTTATGATAATTATAAACTTTTAACCAAATCAAAACACTTACAATTATGGAAAATCACTCACGTGGTAATCTTTTAGGCTTGTAGCAGTCTTCTAGTCTAAAGACCAAAAAAGAAGATATGTTAATTTTGACGGTTGAGATTTGAGAATAATTGGCACCGACCATCTCTTGCAAGGGAAGCACTAAAAAGTGTACACAAAACGCGTTGCTCATCATGAAGCGCAATTTCAGGGGATCCGAGGGCCCTGAACCCATCTTTTTTCTTCTTCTTTTAGATCTTCAAATCTGTATTAAACAAATGTCTAAAGTGGGACCCAAATGGGCCAAATGGTACTTTCAGATCTTGTTGTCCTAATTATAAAATGGGTAAATGACAATACCATTCTTATGATAATATATTTGTATGCTGACAATATTTGAAACTACTAATGAACACTCTTGCCACTTGAGTATTCGGCCTAATAGTAATCTTTTTTTCTAAAAGGTTTTATCCCTCTATAAGGGTGTGGGTTCGATCTCCAAAATTTTCAAAATATACGCATGTATGTAAGTTTAGATTAGAATTTCTATCATTAAAAAAAAAAAAAAAAAAAAACCAATGAACACTCTCACACTGACATGCTTTTTATAGATTAGTGCTTAATATAAATGGATTTGTGTCAAAGCAGTCAAATATGACACTTTTTTTTACGATGGATTTGTGTCAAAGCAGGTCGAATATGACACGTTTTTTTTACGGGCTAGTGTTTAGTTTGACACGCTTTTTTACGGGTAAGTATTTAATGTAAATATGTTCGTCGACCTGCTTTGACATAATTAATAAAATAAGTAAATTTTGTTAACATGTTTGACCAGCAAGTAACTTGAAATGATGGAGTTCCTTATTTGTGTTAAGATGGATTGACTCATTTTTTACATGAACCTATGTAATTATAAATACATTATCTCCTCCTAATGTGGTTGAATTTTTTAATTGAGTAAAATACTATTAATAATTTATAAACACAATCACTAGATGTTAAATTCGAGTCATAACAAATTTAAATGCTCTCTATTATATATTTTTAGGGATAATTATATTTTACCCACCTGTGGTTTGAGGTCATGTCTACCTGTGGTTTCAAAAGTGACACATTACATATCTTTGTTTTGGGCAGATTTACTTTGTCTATTTATGGTTTCACAAATCACACTTTATTTAGTTGTGGTTTGGGGGCAGGTTCACTTTGCTTGCTTGTGATTTCAAAAGTGATGACATTTTACCCATCAAGAATCATAGGTGATTTCACTTTGTTGAAGAATCACTTTTGAAACCATAGGTAGTCAAAATGAACTTGCCCCAAACCACAGGTGGGTAAAGTGTAATTATCCCATATTTGTATTTGACCTTTTCTACCTTGACTCAATAAGCATCTTCCAAGTTCCAATGCTTGGCTCATTGATCCACACTTAACCCTTTCCCATGCTACTCACGTCCAAAGACAAGGGCTCGTCTCCTTTAGGTGCATCAAAATGTGTTTGTTAGAGCATCTCCAATGGAATAGCCAAATCACTATTATAGGCAAAATATTGTTAATATATCCCAAAGAGTGTTCCCAATGAATGAGTTAGAGATTAGGCAAAATATAAATATGCTAAAGTAACAAGGCATTTATATCTAGTAGCATTGTTCATTAGGCAAAAGATTTTTTTATTATTTTCTTTAGTGAAACCCTCACCCCCTCATTCTCTCTCTTTTCATATTTTCCTATTTTCCTCTATGGGTAGTCAGTCATTTATGAAAAAATTAAAAATTTATCAAGTGAGACTTAAATGAAATAGAATGAAAATAGAGAATCGAATGTGAGTATTTTAAAAAGTGGTTAGCTAAAATGAAAAAGTAAGATCTTAAACCAAAATTTGATTTAAATTTTAAATAACCCATTGAGAATGCTCTAACAACAGTTCATCTTCTGGCCATTTCAAATCTAACACATTATGATAACTCATTGTATTCTATTTCGTTCTTTTTATAAAATCCTAAGATAAGATTCTCTCCACTTGCACTAGCATTACCAGACTGGTTTTGGTTCTAACATTCACGGGATGTTTCAATTGTTTGTAAGTAATGTTTCTTCAAAATGTCTTTACTAATCAATATGATAATTACTTTTTTATTGTTTTAACTTTTGAAATTTTGAAATTTAAATATATGTAGGTTGGACTGTTAATGGGCCCGTCTGAGGTAGGAGTTTTGGACTTCCTCCAGGCCAATGTCTTAAGTCCAAAATGTCCAAGGAATCATAGAAGGTGTGACAAATGTAGGACTTTTATTCCACATGTTCTTTCAAGGCCTGGCAATTGCAAGTGCAGATTTATCTATGGGAAAGATGGGATCGCATTCAGTGCCTCATTGTGTGGAACTTTCATCTTCCTAGTGGGATGTGTCATAAATGGAGGCGGTGTCGCATTCTGAACAAGGGTCCTATTTAGAAGTGTCCTTAGAACAATGGTTAATGAAGCATTTAATACTTTCACTTAATAGGAAGTAATGAAATTTTAATATTAAAATAATACAAAAATAGCTTTTAAGAGTATTTTAGTATTAAAAATTTGTTATTTTTTGTTAAGTGTAATTATTTAATACTCCTTAATTATTACCCTAAGGGTACCGTTAACAAAATTCTTTGAACAATTGCCCTTATCACTATAGATTTGGTTAATCTTGCAATTGTGGAAAATCTCAAATCTATCATTCAGAGATTGGATAGACAACATTGACTGTAGTTGTTATCACTGATTGCAACAATTGGATGGGCCTTGTAGCGGAATTAATGGTATATCATGGTAATGAGTTGCATATAGTTTCCACCATTGCCATTCATAGTATTATGTCTTTTTCTAGTATGTCCACCTCTCCAAAGGAAAAATTTTCGGCATAAACAACTGTTATTTATTAGGTTATTCTACAATACCCATACTCTTTTTATGGGTATAGTACCCATTCAATTGGTACCATCAAATATGATATAAGTATCATTACATATGATGTTGGTACCATCCAATGTGATATTGGTACTATATGATTTTTTATATATTTTAAATTTAAATAATAAATAAAAATTTAAGGTACCAAACAATATGATAGTAGATACCATCATATGCGAAGTAGGTACCATAATGTGTAACATTGGTACCATTAATGTGAGATTTTATTTATTAAAGGTATTGTACCCACATGCGTATTGTAGAATTACCTTTATTTAAATCATCTTATTTTAGCATTTGCTGGGGCATTTGCCATGGGCTTCATCAGAAACGCATGCTGCATCCACTTCGCTTATTGAAATTTTGCATTAGATGCTTAATGAAAGACTAGTCTTATGAAGTCATTACTAAAGTCACTCGGTGGCTATTCTTATATAGGTGAACCTCTGAATCCTATCACATATATTCTTTGAAAGTTGAGATAATTAGCAATTCATGTCACATGCTACTTTAATTTTTTCTATTACATGGGTGCAATATAGTCCCAAGACTAAATCAAGTGTTTATAAAATTGTTTAGAAGCGAGGAAATTTTTTACATCACCGAAAGCTACTCAAAGAAAATACATACATTGTTGAAAATATTTGTTAATGTTATTGTTATGTTTATTGTTATTAATATTTTTCTAACCTATTACGGTGTAATATATGAATCTTGAATGTTGTTTATTCATGCCAAATTCGGATTTTCGGTATTTTTATTATTCTAGCTAGGTCAAAAATAATTCTTTTGACATGAATCATATCTCTATTACTCGAGGACAAGAATATTAAAAAGATAAATCTTATATTGTTTGAAAGGAAAGAATTCTAGCCAGAGAAAAATAATTTTTGAACATCTACAATGTTTTGAAGTTATGTATCATGATAAAAGCGTTTTAAAGATAGGAAATTCCTTAAATGGCTAACTTTTTTACAAACAAATAACATGATATAAGATCAATTGTTATTGTTATTGTTGTTGTTTTACTTATTAGGTTTATGTGTTGTTCATATAGCGTATTTGTTGGTTGAAGTTTAATAAGCAAATTTTCTTTTTAAAAAACATTCTTCCAATTACTAAGAGGGCAGAAGATTTGGTTGTGGTTGTAGATGTTACCCGGAAGACAACTACGAACAACAAGCTTCGGCAGTTACAATAGATATGTTTCTACCAACAATTTTGTTTAAATATCTAGTAAAAAGTGAACCCATTGTAGCAACTGCCTCTGTAGTTGTCTGAATAATTTCTGAAACAATGAAATTGGTATACCAAACAAAAAAAAAATTTGGTGGAACCCACAAATTCTATTTTACAAACATAAAAACAGTTTTACAAAAGTATGTACCAAACAAACTCTTATCCTCAAACGTGTCTTTCATGTAAAATAATTACTGCCCTAGTAAATATTCTTGTATCATTGCCCATAAGCCATTTGCTAAGAATGAGGCAAACAAGGCTTTTAGAATTTCTGTCCTTTGTTTTTAGTATATAATAAAAATAAATTACTATCGAATATTGAGAAGGGCTAGGCGCAGAATTTCTTTCTCCTCTTTTTTTAGTATATAATAAAATTAAACCCTTCTACTCGAAATAAACACTTCAAGTCAAAATAAACAAAATTTTGTTCATTACCATTGTAGCATTTGCCTCTACAATTGGTTGAAGAGTTTTTAAAAACTTATTCTCAAACATGTCTTTAATATGAATTACCATCGTAAGAAAATACTCTTGCATCGTAGCCCATCAGTAATCCGCTGAGGGATAGGCGCAAAACCCATCTCTCCTCTTTTTTTTTGACAATAGACCCATCTCTCCTCTTTTTTTTAGTATATAAACGAATTCTTATACGATTTTCCAAAATTTAAAATATACCATTCCACTTAAAAAAAATAATAAGAAATTTGTTCATGAATATTTAATGATAAATACAAATATAAATAATGATAAAAAAATTATTTATATTTCTCACTGGTGCATTGGTAGATCATCGTAATGTTATTATTATGTTTATTGTTATTGATATTTTTCTTTGTTCAAAGCTCAAAATCAGCGACGTAGTCTCTTAGCAGGCGTTCAAGTTGCCTCAGATTATGCTCCTATGCAGGCAACGAACGAGGAATAAAACTAGGGTCTGTAATGGCCTCCAATGTGTAAGCTCGGTAGTTTCCCACCGATCCATTCCTAAGTTCAAATCTAGAAATTCAACACTAGACTGACGTTGTTCCCACAAACTACTGAGTCCTTTTTTAACAACAGATCCTGGTCCACTCTAGCCCTAAAGCTCACAGTCATCTCATGATTCTCATCCAGTTCACTCTAATGAGGGATGTTTTATATACCCCTACTTCTAACAAACGAGATGCCAAGTCAAACAAAAACCTAACCCATCCCGTCACATCACCACAAAAAGGCGGTTATGCATGTGGAGTTGGCTTTCTTATTCCTATTTCGAATAAATGCCTAGGGTTTTTCTATCATAGTAATTCCTTAAGTGGCTACAAAACCATATTTGCAGCAAGTATACAAACAACTTGCATGCATCCCTAGTCCCGAAAAATTGACAAAGACCTTATGGTCATAATGGGCGGAGCTACATTATGACCAATGCCCACTCTCAATTTTAAAAAGTACACACCCATAATTCAGTTCAGCCCCAAAAATGTCATTACCTCTAAGAAAATGCAAAAAATAATATTAAATAATATATATATATATATATGTTAGACTCGAAAGTTAAACCCTATGAATTATATAAATTATATATATGACCCACTTAACTACTTCTCAATCACATCATCTCATATACCCACCTTTTCTACATTAAGCTTTTCCATTTTTTCTTTTCCATGACAAACATCCTCCCTTTAGTTAATAATAACAACTTGTATAAAAGAGAAAGCATGAAAGTTTTTTTATATTATTATAATATTCTCATATAAAATAATTTTTAAATGAAATAATAATCCACCATTATGTAGTTATGTAACAGGCTAACACCCCCCATTAATTTTTTGATAGATTAAGTTATCTAAATCCTATTACTTTATCAAAACCAAAAGTCTATCCCCCTTTTTTTTTTTTGTTAAGATTTATTCCCCTCAATACACATGCTTAGCCCGCCAACCTTCATTTCCTTAAAAAAAATTCATTTCTTTTAATAGAACCCTATGAATTATATAAATTATATATATGCATGAAAAACACACATATAGTTTCACCATTATGGCACCCCCTAAGATTAAATATTTGGCTTTGCGCCCTTGTCAAAAGGTACTCACCCTAGATTAAATTTCAAGCTCTGCCTCTACCTAAGGCTACCTTAAATCAAAATGGAAAGCCCACCCTAAACGAAGCTAAATCTGGCCCAAAAACCAATTCTTTCTATACCATTATTCATCGCCACTTTCCCCATTTGAACCGAGAGCACAAGAAAAATGAAAAGCTTGCTACTATTTGCCTAGCAAGGATTCATCCCCTTTTTGGCGCAAAGACAAAGAAAAAGTGAAAATGTGAAGCTTGTTGTGTATGTACGCAATCATATAAAAATGTGGAGAAAAAGAAGAAGAAAAAGTTCAACCATGCAAATATGAAAATTGTGGCCGAGCATAGATTGTACGCGCAGCCACCAAGGTCTGGGAAGCCTATAACTATTAGAGGTGTAAGCTTCACTGACACAACCAACCAAACTGCAAGAACCGCACCGAACCGCACTGCACCAAACCGCAACCGATCTTATAGGTGTAGGTGCAGGTGCAGGTGCGTGTAATAGGAAAACCGCACTATAAGGTATAGGTGCAGGTGCGTGTAATAGGAAAACCGCATTCTGGAGAAAACCGCACCGCACCTCTCCGATTACACCCCTAGTTTATTATACTTGTATGCTAATGCTATATGCAGGTGATGTTACGTTATATTTGTATGCTAATGGTATGTGAAGGTTAAGATTGAGTTATATTTGTATAAGGATGATATATATGTGCAGGTTGAGATTTAAAATTATGATTCATTCTATGAGATATGTATGTTATAATTTTTTTTTTCTTAAATATTCAGGTTGAGATTGGAAACTATGATTTATATTTGTCTGCTATAGTTAGCCAAAGTTTTGAGTTGTTGTAAATGTGGATTTTTTAGATTCAAATTGACATTTGAACTGGTTCAATCCGACCCAAATGAGTCCAATCCAAACCGCAAGACCGCACCTACACCGCATCACATCAAACCTGCACCGCACCGCACCCAAACCGATCTTAGTAGGTGCAGGTGCAGGTGCGTGAAATAGGAAAACCGCACTATAAGATGTAGGTGCATAAATTCGAAGAAAACCACACCGCACCTCACCGATTACATCCCTAATAACTATCTTGTCCCCCTTTTGATCTTATGGAATTCTCAACTTCCATATGAAAACCTCTAAAGCTCCCACACATTCTCAAAAAGTCCCAAACAAATTTGAAAACTCTCTAGGAGTTTCTAAGTCCTTAGGACTTGGCAAAATAAATCGAGTTAGAGGTCCCAAGAAGCATCCGAGCTCAACAGGGCAGGGAACAAAGAGTTGGAGCACCTCATCTCTTAAATATATGATTAAGCCCAAATATATACCATGCCTCAACACCTTCATGTGCCCACATATTCTTTCTCACATAATAACACCCAATAGTTTAAGTACACTAACCTTCACACATCCAACAAAATATTTTGGCTTAATCCTATATTCAAGAGATGAATGAAACTAAATTACAAGGCTTTGTTCCTAATACATTCTAAGAACGAAAAGTAAAAATCTTGATTTCCGTCCACGTTGGCGCAATGGCACTGTTCACCTCAACAAAATTCCCACCTTGTCCTAATCCTTGTATGCTACAAAGGTGGTTAGATGACTTCCCATAGAGACTATCAAAAGATTCAAAACCAATCCAAAATCAATTCAAATTCCGTGTATAACATAATATGGCTACAAACCTTGTCAAATGTTAAGGCAACAAGAAATTGAACGCATCTATTTCAAAAATCACAATTGAGTACTAAAAAAAGAAAAAAGAAAAAAAAACCTCGTGTAAAAAACGAAAATTTTCAAAGTTCATGGACGAAAAACAATCTTTTCAAAATTTAAGGTTGAAAACCGAACTTCATGCAAAGTTTAGGGACGAAAACAATAGTTAACCAATTTTTTTTTTTTATGCAAAATCAAGGTTACATTATGATTTTAAGTTGAATTACATAAAAAAAAAATCAAATAAAACAACCGGTTAGAGTAATTATACGTCTAATAGTTTGTTAACTAAAAAATTCCTTATTGTTAATAACAAATATATACACGGTCATACAAATCACAACAAAATTAATACTAATAAATTAAAAGTCATAAAAAAATTATTGAATAAACACATGAACAAGCTACATGGCAACACAAAACAATGGCTTGCCTCCATCGCCCTCACAAACTTGCCCCTACAAACAAAAGCACATAGCTAGTGGCTACATAATTTCAAACAAATCAGTAAATCATATAGTGGAAACTGACTTCATTCACATAAACACTGAAACACATCACATATATCTCACTAAAAACACAACACTCCCTTAAAAAAAAAAAATACAACATTATTCAATCACACAGACACAACACACCATTCTAAAGTCAGGTCAAAGTCTCACATAGTCAAATAATTGAAATAAACACTCGTATGTTGAAACTGTACATTCATTCATTCATTTCAATATATCAAATGAGTTGGTGCATATCTTGATTTGGTCTGTTGTCCTCTAAATAATTTTATATATACTAAATTTTTTTTTTTAATGTATGCTAATAAAACAATTTCTTTTATATATACTAATTTTTTTTATTCATTGGTTGTCTCTCATGGGGGTTGCACAAGCCCTTGGGCTTGTGGGGTTTACCCCAGAGCCAAGCCTAGATCTAGAGAGCGGAGCATTTGAGGGTGATCAATAATTCCATTTAATCCTCAAGTGAGTTTCTTAATGTATTAAGATCATGATTAGGGTTTATAAAACATATCTAGGTCTTAGTTCGAGAATCGAATTATCATACAAATTTATTAAGAAAATATGCACAAATTTACAAGGGCTTGTGTTCTTTTTTCTTTTAGAAACAAGGGCTTGTGTTCTAGGATCATATAAATCCAGTATTAAAGAATCTATTGAAGGAAACTAGTTGGGATGCACAGTCTTGTGTTCTAAGATCATATAAATCACAAATTCCTTTCGACGACACTTCAGCTTAGTTCCTCTATTCCGACGCCACCCACACACAATATTGTAGTTAATGCAGCTCGCAGCTCAGTTCATCAAGTCTTTTCTTTTGGTTTTGGTGGAAATACAGATTTCAATTGAACCAGACAAACTTTGTTGAAGTTTCCTTTTACTTGGTTTTCTCAGCAAGCAACCAAAAGGGTATAGTTTTGTTGGAGCTAATCCATGTTTATGCATCTATGGCATTGAAACGTAAGTAAAGGTGAGAACTATTTGTGCTCTCTTATTTGCTCCTCATTAGATTTATATTTAATCTTTATTAATAGGCATTTTTTCGATCTTTGAATGCTCAATTTGAGTTGCAGTGACCTGAGATCAACTGTTTGCAGACCTCTTGAATAATGTTGATTGTTGAATCCAAAACCTTGAGTTTAATAAGGTGGAAAGAAGAAAACTTGGCACAAGCAACTATGAGGACATTGGAGCTCCAAGAATGCTTGAAAAAAGTAGAGATGAACTTAGCCAGCAATACATTGTCGTTTTTTGGTTCATCATGAGTATTTTGTTTAGCTGTAAGTTTAAATTACAAAAATAATGTGCCAATCATGTTTATGAGATATTTGTGAGATATTTTGTGAACCAATCATATTTACCAAGCTATAAAATGCATGTACTTTGGGTTATAAAGTAGAGATCAAATCCAACTCTGCTTCCACTTTTATTTTTAACCCTATACTTGTCTTAATTAATTTTTTGCCCCTTACAATTTTCTTATAGAAATATGGACATAGTTTTCCTTCAAACCGGTTTGGAAAAATTCTTTCAACCTACTATGTGTCAATCAAATAGACTATTCACATATATATTATTTGGAAAAAATCACATGACTTATTAAAAAGGTCATGTGACTAAAACTATATGTGGATGGTCTATTTACTTGCTACGTAGTAAGTTGGATGAAGATTCCTCTAAACCGGGTTGGAGGTAAATTATTTTCCTAGAAATATATTTATGTCATGGTTAGAACCATTTAATTAGTGGTCCATTGCTAGGTATGCCCACTTGTGTTCTAGAAATCTAATACATTGTTTACATTTCCTTGATAATTACAGGGGATTTATAATTTTATATACACTTTGAATGGCTTATGTAAACTGTGCTACTTATCCTATGTGACCCGACCAATAATTGCGTAGGTAATTCACATTTTGTGTATTTTTATTTATTTATTTTTTCCAAAAAAAGAAGAGGAAATTGGTCACCAATTAAACCTATCTTAATAAATTAGAATTTTTTTTCTTTTCTATCTTTCACCCATTCCAACATAAAGGATTACTCAATCAAAACAATGTTTGCCTTACAAAAGAATTTAATTGGTGTGTAGACTGTAAAGTCCTTCACCACGTCATCTTGTAAGATTTTTTTTTTTTTAAATCTCTTTGTATAAGTATTACGTAATACTGTATAAGCTTTAGAAATTGGGTTCTTCCACATTTAAATCTAAATAGAATTGTTCATCAGATTATAAGAGCCATCTAATCTTTGATTTGGGTAATTCTACAGTATCCATGTGGATACTGTACATTTAATAGATAAAATCTCACATTAATGGTACCAATGTCACATATTATGATACCTACCTCACATATGATGATACTTACCTTTTTTATTTATTATTTAAATTAATATATGTAAAAATCAAATAGTACCAACATCATATTGCATGGATAGTACCAATATCACATATGATGGTACTTATATCACATTTGATGGTACCAATTGGGTGGGTACCATACTCACAAAAAGAGTGTGGCTATTATAGAATGACCCAATTTAATCGAAGCACTTGAAGTGCATCATAAAAAGAGTCAAGACCAAGCGATCAAGAATCAAGATTAAACGATGGCAAATGGAAATCAAATCCAAGATTTTACTTTATATTTGTATACATCTATTTATGATAATTATAAACTTTTTACAAAATCAAAACACTTACAATTAGGAGAAATGGCAGCCTTCTAGTATGGTGTGTTTGGATGGAGAGAGATGGAGTAGAGAAAAGGGGAAGAGAAAATGACTTAATCTAAAAATTAAGACATTCCATGAACCTTCCCCAGTTGACTGCTTCCCCTCCACACCACTCCACTCTCCTCTCCTCTCCTCTCCCTCCTTCTCCCTTTGTCCCAAACATGCCATAGATAAAAAAGAAGCAGCAAAAAAAGATTTGTTAATTTTTACGGTTGAGATTTGAGAATAATTGTTGGCACCGACCATCTATTGCAAAGGAAGCACTAAAAAAGTAAAAAGTGCAAGGGAAATGAGAAGAGATCATTTTGTGAATAGTTGCAATTTGCTACATAACTGGCCAATCCTTTTGTGTTACGGAGAAGAGAGAGAGAGAGAGAGAGAGAGAGAGAGAGAGAGAGAGAGAGAGAGAGTTCTTCTATGAGAACAAAATAAAGGTTGTAGATTTCTAATAATTGTTTAGTGCTGTAGTCATTTAGAAAATTTAAAAAAAAATGGTGATAACCGATAGAAAATTGCTGAAATTTTTTATAACATCTATATCTTCTCTTTTTTTTTTTTTCCTAAATGCATAATATGTATATCTTTAAAAGGCCATGTTTATCCAAATAAATGCAATTTATCAATTTGTCATAGGTAAGTAATTTAAAAAATAAAAATAAAAACTTATAATAGGTTTAATTTTAGCCAACCAAAAAAAAAAAACACAAATCAAAGTCAAAATCAAAATAACACACACTATAGAGGGGAATAAGCCACTAATAAGAATTTTTATATATATATTTTTTTTGGGCAAATTACACTTTCTCCCTTTAACTATTAGGTATACTTCAATCCACCTCTTAATCTATAAAATTGAGCAATATCTCAACTTATGTATTGAAATTATGCAAATGGTCTCCCACCATCTAATTTTTTGTTAAATCCACCATCTAATTTTTTGTTAAATCCAAGCAAAAATAACGAAATATTTTTATGGTGTATCAATATGTAATGATAGATTTTGAGCATTATAACTTGAAATTGACAAAATACATTGACAAAAAAATCCATTAATTTCTCTTGGATTTAACAAAAAATTAGACGATGTGGACTATTCGCATATTTTCAATACATAAGGGGAGATATTGTTCGGTTTTATAAATTAGAAAGAGGAATTAGGATGGACCCAATGGTTAAAGGCAAAGTGCAATTAGCCCAATGTTACTTCTTGCATTCACTTGTGGCAAAACTTTCGTATCGCTTGACAATCCAATGTCGCATAGTGCACATTGTAGGCTTAGTTTAACTTCGTTCAAAGGGAAAAAATTTTATTTTCACATCCTAAGGACAAAAATGTAATTTTGACCACTAAGCTGTCGTGGACATACTTCAAATCATATCTAGACTTCACTACGATCAAAACAACATGTCATGCCCTTAAATCCGACCATCAGATTAAAAGTTATTATTAAATCAAGATTTAACTATAAAGATATATGTTTGAAATGAAAACTAATTCTGCATGATTATTACACTTGAATTATAATCAGTTCTTTAAAGAATTAATTAATAATTAAATAGATGTAAAAATCTATTGGTTTAGGCCTAATGGGAGGATGCACATACATGTACAGTAGAATTTGACCTTAAATAATTAAGGTCAAATTGTATAAACACCCCTTGAGTTTTGGGTCAGTTGCAAATTGACTCTTTATACTTTTAATTTAGTGGTATTGACCCCTAAGCTATCTAGCTATAATGAAAAAATAGACCATTTGATGTTATATTTTGTCAATTTTAACGGATGGAAATTGGTCATATGTATTGTACTAACAAATGATTTTTTTTATAATAAAATGCTCATGTGCAGTGCAAGTGACCAATTTGCATAATTTACAATTGACAAAAAATAACACAAAAGTGTCAATATTGTCATTAAATAGCTCAGGGGTCAATAACACAAAATTGAAAGTATGGGGTCAGTTTGCAACTAAACCCTTAGGGTTTTTTTTTTTTTTTTTTTTTTTTTTTTTTTTTTTTTTTTTTTTTTTTTTTTTTTTTTTTTTTTTTTTTTTCACAATTTGGCCAATAATTAAAGAGGGAATATGGATGAACTAAGTGAAATTCCATTAAAAATGAGTTAAATTCAAATAGAGATTACCCTAATCTATCAGAGGTCAACTGATCCGAACTAGATGATTATTAGTTCGTGTTACATGTTCTTCCTATTACATGGGTGCTATATTGCCCCATGACTAAATCACATGTTTATAAAATACGTAAAATTGAACCTAAGTCAAATATTTTATATGGCATTTATAACTAAATAAGATATATAACATACGACAAAATTATTTAAAAGCAAGGAAATTTCTTACATCACAAAAACTACCCAAAGAAAATACCATTAACAAAATCTTTATTAATGTTATTGTTATGTTTATTGTTACTGTTATTAAAATTGTTCTAACCTATTACGGTATAATATGATTCTTGAATGTTTTCTAGAAAATTATATTTTCTCACCTTTAACTATTTGAAAATATGGTAAATAGCCTCCACAGTTTAATTTATGTTAAATCCAAGTTTTTGTAGTGTATTAATATGTGATGATAAACTTTGAGTTTTATGACTTGAAATTGACAAAACACATAAGCAAATATCCATTAATCTCGCAAAATTTTCAATACTTAGGTTTTGGAATATTAAAAATATAAATCTTGTATTGTTTGGAAGGCAAGAATTATAGCCTGTGCAAAATATTTTTTGACGAATCATAATGATTTGAATTTATGTATCATGATAAAAGTGCCTTCAAGAAATGAAAATTTCAAAATGCCAAAAAATGTCCAGACAAATAACATGTTATAAGAAAAATGTAAATATTATTAGGGAATCTCTTAGCTTTGTTGGGAACCAATTTACATTCTTGGGTGAACTATACGACATTGACGTATCAAAATTTTGAAGGGGGAAGCCTTAAGATATTCTTTCAGGACATGACTCATAGATTGCAGTATGATTGCTTATACGGGTACAGTGATTAAAAAAAAAAAAGTTGGATTAGTAAAATTGTAGTAAACATGATTTTATACAATGGATGCATAATCACCTAAGGCTATCCTAACTCAAACTTACGCAGCGGTGTACAAAACAAAATCATCAATTGCAGCATAAAAGGGAATGATACAAAGTGGTGGTTTTTATGAGATGTAAGGAACTTACCATTAGATGAAATTCATGAATTCTAGGCAAGTCGAATATTGTTATGTTTATTGATATTGTTATTGAGCTTAGGCTCCGTTTGTTTCGACGTAAAACGTTATTTGGAAAACGACTCATTTTCCAAATAACATTTTCCAGAAAACTAATTCATTTTCCTGTGTTTGGTAGCGACCTTGAAAATAGTTGGAAAACGTTTTCAAGTGTTTGTTACGCACAAAAAAAATCATTTTCCAAAACACATTTTTTAGAAAACGTTTTATGGTGTTTGGTATAAACGTTATTTTTATAATCCACAAACATTATAATTTCATACTTTTCATAATTCAAAAAATCAATCATACTTCACATAATTCAAAAAATTAAAAAATCAACCATATTTTTCATAATTCAAAATAACCATACTTCTCAAAATTCCAAATATACTTAAAATAGACAATCATAAATAGTCACCTACATTATCCAAAAAGTTCAAAGTGTCTTTCATACATTCAAAATACATTGTCCAAAACGCACCTACATAGTTAAAAATGTCTTTAGATTATATTTTCTAAACAACTTCCATTGACATAAGGTTCTCTGGGTATGACACTCATAAATCTTAATTCTTTCAAAATTAAGTACAATACCAACAACAATAACAGATGCAGCTGCCCCCATAATGGCAAGACGAAGTGATGGGTCATCCATCTACATTACAAAACAAATATGTTAATTTTCGTAAAAATAAAATTAGCACTTGCAGAATTAAATATTCACTATATGCATAGGCAAGAACCCAAGTGTTCAAACTATAAGGTTCAAGTGCCTAAGAGCTAGAACAATCAAATTTGTTCTCCTTAACAACAACACTTGCTTGGAATACAGAGTACAAAACAGAAATGGAAGACACTGCAAGAGGCATTCTTACAAACAGGAGGTGGAAACTACAAGTCTACAACAGATAGTAATCCACACCTACAAAGTATTTGAAAGACTCCATTAAGAGGTTCTCAATAATGAACGATAACGAGTCATTGAGAACCTTCTATGCGCTTTTACCACTATCTCCACCAAAATTTTGCTGAAAATGGCGAGCATGGTTTAGTGAAGGGTTCAATTGGGGTATACTAAGTTGTTCAAAATGGAAGATGAAGAAGTTCCAAATGAAGATTGAAGCCTTTGCATCATATCAATATTAGCTTCTTCAGTATCACCCATTTTGCTTTAAAAGTTTATATAGATTATAATGTATTCTATTAAAACCAAAAAATCACAATAAAGATAACCACTTTCACAGAATCTTAAAACACTTTTAATTCAATACAACTCTAACCCAATTCACTTCAAACCAAAACCGACTGAATAATCCCACAGATCAAAATTTTCAACAATCTGCAAATGAATAAAAAGCAAAATTAAACAAAACACAGATAAAAAAAAAAAATCTTTTTTACAATATTCAAAGGCAAAAGCTCTAGAATTTCTATTTATAAATGTACCTTCTAAGCAGATGGCATTTCAAGAAGCAAATTTTGCCGACCCTGCTCAAAGTTAGCAGAGACAAACAAACAAAAAAAAAAAAAAGGAACTTTATTCTAAATTCTCCGCCACATTGAACTTGTTTTTGTGACGGAAATGCCAAAGCTCTCTCTTGCTCTCCTCTAAAAACAAAATAAGACCAATCCTGAGAATTTTTATTTTTGGTTTAAATAGTTAACACCGTTACATATTATTAGTCGAAAATTGTGGCCAATATGTGAAACCATGTTGATATTCAGGTTTCAATTTCTTTGCTACTGTGCCCAAAAAGCCCATAAGCATTGTCTTTTGAACTTAATGTTGTGTGTAATGCCAACACGTGTCTATCATATTCAATCTACATAATATCCCAGTGAGTTTGGCATTTTGTCAAACACCTTCAAGGCCTTATATACAAAAGAAGTTGGATTATGCAGTAAAACAAAGTGACCAAGCTTTCTAGTGAACCAAGTGGAAAACTTAGACTGTTAGACAGAGAAACATAACAATTCACAATCCAAGTAGAGAAGAAGCATGTGAATGTCACAAAAAAATAGCTGCTTTCCAGAAAATGAAAAAGAAATTTCATGCAAGAATTGGAAAGAGAGAGATACAGAGCTACCTAATATGGAGTGAGAAGCGAAGGAAAGAGACAGCTCAAGGAGATCTCCGGAGTTTGAGGAGCCGAAGTGTGAGCTGGGTTTTGTTCTGTGTTGCTAAAACACCACCAAAAAATTAAAATGGTAACAAAATGCTTGAGAGAGACAGAGCAACGGAAGAGAGAGAGAGCACTTGAGAAAAGAGAGAGAGCTACAGAGAAAAAGAGAGATAGCATCTACAGAGAAGAGAGAAGAGAGAGCTTACTGGCCTCAGTGGTCTGAGAGGCGCGCGAGCGTGAGGACTGAGAGATTGTTTTACCGAAAACAGAACGGTAAAACAATTGACAGTAAAATAGAGTATTTTTTATTATAGTTTTCCATTGACTAAAGATAGTTTTCCATTGACCATATTTTATTGTGCTACCAAACATAGGAAAATCCGTAAAACGTTTTACAAAAAACGTTTTACGGTGAAACAAACAGAGCCTTAGTAAACATGTCTACCACAAGTAAACAAAAACAAATTGTTGCAAAAGTAGGGAATACATTAATTAAACAAAAACATATTTCTGAAATATAATTTTATGCGGATACTCATAGATTGATACATTCAAAGTCTCCGTAGTGACGTCGGAGTGCATCCACATTGCTCAAATTTTTGTAAGTCTTGTTTCTTCTAAATGTCTTTACTAATCGATATGATAATTATTATTTCTTTTATTTGTTATCTAAGTCCAAATATGTAACGGGTAGTCCATAGTTTCCACCATCGTCTTCCTAGTATATCCAGTTAAATGATTTTTTATTTTTATTTTTTAAATTAATAACCATTATTTAAATCATATTTACTTTGTCTTTGTCGAGGGTTTTTGTCATAGGATTCATCAATAATTATTTAAACAAGCATATAATTCGTGCAAAACGCGGGATAATTTTTATATAATTCATGATCTGAAATTTAATTTGTATGTGAAGCAATTAAAATAGTATAATGCGGTGCATGTTTTGCTGAGTCAACTCGCTGCTTTGGTACTCAGTCAACTCGGGTTATCAACTTGGCGGGTTGTCAAATGGGAGTTTTGGAAGCTACGTGTTTTACATTGCTGGTTGTTTAGGAAGTGGTTTAAAAGTTTTATTACTTGGATAGAAGCAAGAGATGTTAGTCATTAAAATAAACCTTTTGTTTGGGTGCTGTCCAACAAAGGTGTAGTTATCTGTTGTTACACTTTATCATTGTTAGAGTTAGTATTTGATTAGGAGTTGTTGGTAGGAATTGTTATTTGCTTAGGAATGTTTTTTTCTTATGTTTATTTCTTGTAGTTCAAAGGGCTATTTAAAGCTGGTTGCTGATAAGAAATAATCAATCAATTAATCAAGAATTAATCAATAAAATCAAGCGTTGCTTGTTTAGGAGGTCTAAACTCCCTAGAAGTTGTCCATTATCAAAATAGAAGGTTTTGGTTCCCTCAAAACTAGCAACCAACAAAAATTGGGTTCGTAACAAAACCTCCATAAATCAACTAAACATAGTTGAGAGAAAATAAAAGAAACATAGTAAAACAGAGGCATAGTAACAATATTGATGTTGTAATATTATTGGTGTTATATTATGTAATTTATGTTTGATAAATTGTTTGAGTTGTTTTGATTGTCAAGTTTGGATTTGATATATATAATAGATTCTTTCATTTGGTTTAACGAACTTTTATTTAAATTGTTCATTGTTTCAAATTGTTTGTCTTTGAAATATAGTAATATTATACATTTAAATTGTTCATTGTTTCAACTTTCAAGCTGTTTGTCTTTGAAATATAGTAATATTATATATTACTAAAACTTATTCCTGTATATATCATATTGCTTAAATCGTACACAAAATGTTATATATACGTTTATATACTCGACAAACATAAGTTTCACTGTTTCAATTAATTCACTTTAAGTAGATAACTTTAATCTGTGCGTTTTTGGGTAGATTTTATGCCGCCCAGTGAACTTACTCATACAACATTTTTTATGAACATATAGTAATATCTTTTCATAAAAACACAAACTTAAATTCGATGAAACAAAAATCTGTGTTAAGAATTAACAACATAATTGAAAAAAATAAAAAATAAAATAACAAATGTATCAATTATGCTTTGGCTTTTGTTCTTCTTTTCTCTTAATTATGAGTGGCTTATCAAACAATAGCAAAGCAAAAAAAATTTCCTAACCTTTCAACTTGCTTGGGTAACTCTGCTCTTGAAAAACCAAGATCATGCTTCCTTGGGTAATTATTTTTTGTAGAAAAGCCTAACATTATTTCTAAAACTGCTTCGTAAGTGAAGATAATGAGTAAATAAAACAGAGATGGAGGAGGCGTTTCACATAATAAAACAGAGGCGTACCAATTATGTGAAACAAAGTGTTGGTTAATTCTTTAAGAAGTATTTTAGTAGTATGAGAATTGTCATAATAGTAAGCTTTCTATTATGCCACTTGTCATTATGTAAGACACTTTAGTGTTTTAACGCTCTTGTCTTTGGATTTTAATTGGACTTTTTTTTTTTTTGGTCATTCATTTATGGAAGAAGTCTAATATGATTTTTTTTTAAAGAAAAAGTATGTGCTTAGGCATTGGTTTTAAAGAACTTCGGGATGAAATTTGATTTGTGTTTGGTCGTTAATTGTAATTGGACTAATTTACACTTTACCCACCTGTGGTATTTCTCATTTGCTTCTGTTAACCCACTTCTCACTACCGTTAGAAAGCTAAAAAAATAAAAATAATAATAATTGCAAAAACTCATAAACCACATATTGCAAATTGAAAAACCTCTTATAGGACTCAGCTAGTGAAACCAATATTCATGTATTGAAGAAATAGAACTTAAAAATATTACTGAGCAAATGCACGCCGTGAAGAATTGAACTTTCTCATATACAACATGCTTTACAATGAAACGTAACTATAAGAAGGAGAATGAAACAAAAAGAAAAATAAAAGCAGTCTTAAATGAAATAATAAAAAGCCTTCGTGTATAGTGTCAAAATTCTGCAGAGAGGAAATATCATGAAAGCAACTAATTTCGTTGATCTCCACATGACTTTTAGTTCCCCTGAGATAACTTCTATTGTTCTTTGTTTTATGGAGCCTTCTTTTGCCATGGGCTTTTTATTATTTCTTTTGTGCAAGGGAGCTTGTTTTCTCCCTGATCACCATCTTTTGATACTTGTATTTCTCATACAGCTCATTTTAAATAAAGTTCTGCCTTTCTTATAAAAAAAAAAATGAAAGCAACTAATTTCTACTCAAACACACACATGACCAGAGTCACCAAGAAAGGCAATATTGATCATGACAAAATTTTACAGAAAGAACTCCATCATCACATAACCTATTCAAACCCATCCAGCCATCATCACACAAAACCCAAATCAAATCCCATTCAAACCCAACCAAATCATACAAAACCCAAATCAAAATTTGATGGTTATGCAAAGAAATTCCTTTGACTTGCAAAATCTGATGGGTAAGCAAAGGTGATGCCGAGCTGTTCTTCTTGAAATCAATGCCGTCGATGGAGTCGTTGGCAAAGATGTTGGAGTTCGGGTCGAAGCATGTGGGGAGGTTGTTGTGCTCGTTGGATAAGGCGGCAGCGATGGCCGCTATGGGAGCGAATGACGCAGTGGAGACCAACACAGAAACAACGGAGATTCTCAGTCTTTTCTGGGACTGAAACGATGGAGAAGAGAGAAGAAAAGAGGTGTGAGAAGAATGTTAGGGTTGTTATCGGAATGAACCACAGGTGGGTAAAGTATCAGTTTTCAAACCACAGGTAGGCAATTTGTAGATGGGTTAAACCACATGTAGGTAAAGTATACTTTCCCCTTTTAATATTAAAATAATACAAAAACAGCTTTTAAGGGTATTTTAGTATTAACAATTTGTTATTTTCCATAAGGTGTAATTATTTAATGTTTTTTAACTATTATCCTAAGGGTACCCGTTAACAAAATCCTTTAAACAATAGCCCTTATTACTATAGATTTCATTGATCTTGCAAAGATTGTGGAAAATCTCAAACTCCATCATTCAGAGATTGGATAGACAACATTGAATGTAGTTGTTATCACTGATTGCAACAATTGGATGGGCCTTGTAGCGGCATTAATGGTAGATCATGGTAATGAGTTGCATATAGTTTCCACCATTGCCATTCATAGTATTATGTCTTTTTCTAGTATGTCCACCTCTCCAAAGGAAAATTTTCGGCATAAGCAACTGTTATTTATTGGGTCATTCTACAATACCCACACTATTTTTGTGGGTATGGTACCTATTCAATTGGTACCATCAAATGTGATATAAGTATTATCATATATGATATAAGTATCATCATATATGATGTTGGTACCATCCAATGTGATGTTGGTACTATATGATTTTTTATATATTTTAAATTTAAATAATAAATAAAAATTTAGGATACCAAGCAATATGATGGTAGGTACCATTATATGCGAAGTAGGTACCATCATGTGTAACATTGGTACCATTAATGTGAGATTTTATCTATTAGAGGTACCGTACTCATATGGATATTGTAGAATTACTCTTATTTAAATCATCTTATTTTAGCATATGCTGGGGCTTTCGCCATGGGCTTCATCAGAAACGCATGCTGCATCCACTTCGCTTATTGAAATTTTTCATTAGAATTTAGATGCTTAATGAAAGACTAGTCTTATGAAGTCATTACTGAAGTCACTCGGTGGCTATTCTTATAGGTGAACCTCTGAATCCTATCACATATATTCTTTGAAAGTTGAGATAATTAGCAATTCATGTCACATGCTACGTATTACATGGGTGCTATATAGTCCCAGACTAAATCAAGTGTTTATAAAATTGTTTAGAAGCGAGGAAATTTTTTACATCACCGAAAGCTACTCAAAGAAAATACGTACATTGTTGAAAATATTTGTTACTGTTATTGTTATGTTTATTGTTATTAATATTTTTCTAACCTATTACGGTGTAATATATGATCTTGAATGTTGTTTATTCATGCCAAATTCGGATTTTTGGTATTTTTATTATTCTAGCTAGGTCAAAAATAATTCTTTTGACATGAATCATATCTCTATTACTCGAGGACAAGAATATTAAAAAGATAAATCTTATATTGTTTGAAAGGAAAGAATTAATTCTAGCCAGTGAAAAATAATTTTTGAACAATCTACAATGTTTTGAAGTTATGTATCATGATAAAAGCGTTTTAAAGATAGGAAATTCCTTAAATGGCTAACAACTTCACAAACAAATAACATGATATTAGATCAATTGTTATTGTTTTACTTGTTAGGTTTATGTGTTGTTCATATAGCGTATTTGTTGGTTGAAGTTTAATAAGCAAATTTTCTTTTTAAAAAACATTCTTCCAATTACTAAGAGGGCGGAAGATTTGGTTGTGGTTGTAGACATCATCCAGAAGGCAATTACAAACACCAAGCTTCGGCAGCTACAATAGATATGTTTCTACCAGCAATTTTGTTTAAATAGCTAGTAAAAGGTGAACCCATTGTAGCAACTGCCTCTGTAGTTGTCAAAATAATTTCCTGAAATTTTATCCTCAAACGTGTCTTTCATGTAAATTACCGTCCTAGTAAATACTGTTAGAATATTGGTTAAATGATTAAATTCACCATATCCTAATAGCTTAAGCTTTTGGGAGAATCGGTAATTTCTCATGGTATCAGAGCAGGTGATCCTAAGTTCGAATCCTGACTCCACTCTACCTCCCATTTAAAAAATTAAACATCCCACGTGTTGGGCCCCATTCATTAAGGGGGAGTCTAAGCCCACACGTGAGGGGGAGTGTTAGAATATTGGTTAAATGATTAAATTCACCATATCCTAATAGCTTAAGCTTTTGGGAGAATCGGTAATTTCTCAAATACTCTTGTATCATTGCCAATAAGCCATTTGCTAGAAATGAGGCAAACAAGGCTTTTATTTTTATTTTAGTATATAATAAAAATAAATTACTATCAACTACTGATAAGGGTTAGGCGCAGAATTTCTTTCTCCTCTTTTTTTAGTATGTAATAAAATTATACCCTTCTACTCGAAATAAACACTTCAAGTCAAAAGAAACAAAATTTTGTTCATTACCATTGTAGCATTTGCCTCTACAATTGGTTGAAGAATTTTTAAAAACTTATTCTCAAACATGTCTTTAATGTGAATTACCGTCGTAAGAAAATACTCTTGCGTCATAGTCCATCAGTAATCCGCTAAGGGCTAGGCGCAAAACCCATCTCTCCTCTTTTTTTAGGATATAAACGACTTCTTATATGATTTTCCAAAATTTAAAATATACCATTCCACTTAAAAAAAATAAAAATAAAAAATTTGTTCATGAATATGTAATGATAAATACAAATATAAATAATGATAAAAAAAAATTATTTATATTTCTCATTCGTGCATTGGTTGATCATCGTAATGTTATTTTTATGTTTATTGTTATTGATATTTTTCTTCGTTCGAAGCTCAAAATCAGTGACATAGTCTCTCAGCAAGCCTTCAAGTTGCCTCAGATTATGTTCCTATGCAAGCAACGAACGAGGAATAAAACTAGGGTCTGTAATTAGGGATGGCAATGGGGCGGTATGAGTCGGGTTTTGCCCCGCCCCGACTCGTTAAAAAACCCGTTTACCACCCCACCCCGTTTGCTTCAACGAGTACCCATTTAACCTGATCTGACGGGTACCCAACCCGACCCAACCCGATTTAGTTTTTTATTTATTATTTTTTTTTCAACTGAGGTTGTGGTGGCAGCTTCATTCTGGTTTATTTAATTTATTCTATTTTCATAAAGGACCATTCATTTGATTTTTTATTTAATTAGATGCTAAAATCAAAACCTTTTACATGCATGCTTTTTCCTGTTAGGACCAGTTGTGGAAATAGGCATGATCTGAGGAAAGTCAATCCTCTTATGAACTATTTTGGATTCCGAACTTCTTCTGTACTCAGATAACACAGAACATATATGGAAGATTGCCACATGGTGTGACCTATTCACAACCACCCATAAAAGAGTCCATTGCTAGCATACATCACAAGTTCTAAATACAAGACTATTTATGCTGCACAACTTCTTAGACAATTCTATATAGTATAACCAGCACAAACTACCCTCAAATAAACTACAATTGACAAATAATACTTATATCAAGACCTGGCATGATAGATCATTAAACATGTATTGACTGAAAGCTGGCAGCATTAACAATGCATCACTATCAACTTCAGTTGTTAATCTTGGTCTGCTTACACCTTTGTCAACAAACACAGAATAGTTGGAGATGCACAATAGATCATAAAACCAGAGTTCTAACTTAGAACTTCTAAGGCTAGTTAATTACCTATCAACTGAATGATACTAAAATTTACACCTTTGGCAAATTAGTGTTTAGCATTTATTTTGGTACAGATTTGACTTTCATGCTTCATTTCTGCCAATTTGAGAGCATCATATTTTAGGGAAAAAAAAAATTAAAAATAGAGGAAATCAAAGATCCTCTTAGAGGACTTTGGTTGAACACCTAGGAGATATAGCCATTTTTTCCTACACACATAATCTTTTTTTCAAAACCAACAAAAACCCAGATCCCAAACAATAACAATAACCCATCAATCATGATATAAAACCAAAAAAATCCACATATTAAACAAAACCCAGATAACAAAAACACAAAACGAAGTGAACAATCGGCTCGGCTCATCCCAAACAATAACAATAACCCATCAATCATCAATCATGATATATATTATTGAGTAGAAATATACCAGATCTTCCAGTGAAGTTGGGACACTCGGCTCTTTGAAAATCAAAACCCTAGTTCACTTGTTAATGCACCGAGAAATCGTCCGATGAGGTGAACGATTAGAGAAGTCTTGACGGTAGGGTATGATCGGAGAGACTCAGAGAGAGGCTCGACGGGGTGGGTTAGATCGGAGAAGGCTCAGAGAGAAGACTCAAAGAGAGGTCGACAGGGCGGGTCAGATTGTTTAGGATTTTTAGGGTTTTTTTTTTTTTTTTAAATAGTTCGGGTCAGATTCGGGTTTTTCAATAAAACCCGACCCGTTTAAAACCCGTTTCAGTTTAAAAAAAAAACTCAACCCGATACACTATTACATAAACAGGTCGGGGTGGGTCTGGTTTTTTAAGGTGGGGTGGGTCGGGTACCCGTGGGTTGCGGGTTTATTGCCACCCCTATCTGTAATGGCCTCCAATGTGTAAGCTCAGTAGTTTCCCACCGATCCATTCCTAAGTTCTAATCTAGAAATTCAACACTGGACTGACATTGTTCCCACAAACTATTGAGTCCTTTTTTAACAATAGATCTTGGTCCACTCTAGCCCCAAAGCTCACAGTCATCTCATGATTCTCATCCAGTTCACTCTAATGAGGGATGTTTTATATACCCCTACTTCTAACAAACGAGATGCATGCCAAGTCAAACAAAAACCTAACCCATCCCGTCACATAACCACAAAAAGGCGGTTATGCATGTGGAGTTGGCTTTCTTATTCCTATTTCGAATAAATGCCTAGGGTTTTTCTATCATAGTAATTCCTTAAGTGGCTACAAAACCATATTTGCAGCAAGTATACAAACAACTTGCATGCATCCCTGGTCCCAAAAAATTGACAAAGACCTTATGCTCATAATGGGCGGAGCTACATTATGACCAATGCCCACTCTCAATTTTAAAAAGTGCACACCCATAATTCAGCTCAACCCCAAAAATTTCATGACTTCTAAGAAAATGTAAAAAATAATATTATATATATATATATATATAAATAATATATATGTGTGTGTGTGTGTGTTAGACTCGAAAGTTAAACCCTATGAATTATATAAATTATATATATGTGACCCACTTGACTACTCTTCAATCGCATCATCTCATATACCCACCTTTTTCTACATTAAGCTTTTCCATTTTTTTCTTTTCCATGACAAACACCCTCCCTTTAGTTAATAATAACGACATGTATAAAAGAGAAAGCACGAAAGTTTTTTATATTATTATAATATTTCATATAAAATAATTTTTAAATGAAATAATAATCCACCTCTATGTAGTTACATAACATGCTAACACCCCCCCCCCCTCCCCATTAATTTTGATAGATTAAGTTACCTAACACCCTATTACTTTATCAAAACCAAAAGTCTATCCCCCTATTTTTTTTTTTGTTAAGATTTATTCCCCTCAATATGCATGCTTAGCCCGCCAACCTTCATTTCCCAAAAAAAAAAAAAAAAAAATCATTTTTTTAATAAAACCCTATGAATTATATAAATTATATATATGCATGAAAAACACATATATAGTTTCACCATTTTGGCACCCCCAAGATTAAATATTTGGCTCTGCCCTTGTCAAAAGGTACTTACCCTAGATTAAATTTCAAGCTCTCCCTCTACCTATGGCTACCTTAAATCAAAAGGAAAGCCCACCCTAAACGAAGCTAAATTTGGCCCTAAAAACAATTCTTTCTATACCATTATTCATCGCCCCTTTCCCCATTTGAACCGAGAGCACAAGAAAAATGAAAAGCATGCTACTATTTGCCTAACAAGGATTCATCCCCTTTTTGGCGCAAAGACTAAGAAAAAGTAAAAATGTGAAGCTTGTTGTGTATGTACGCAATCATATAAAAATGTGGAGAAAAAAAAAAAAAAGTTCAACCATGCAAATATGAAAATTGTGGCCGAGCATAGATTGTATGCGCAGCCACCAAGGTCTGGGAAGCCTATAACTATCTTGTCCCCCTTTTGATTTATGGAATTCTCAACTTCCATATGAAAACCTCTAAAGCTCCCACACATTCTCAAAAAGTCCCAAACAAATTTGAAAACTCTCTAGGAGTTTCTAAGTCCTTAGGACTTGGCAAAATAAATCGAGTTAGAGGTCCCAAGAAGCATCCAAGCTCAACGGGGCAGGGAACAAAGTGTTGGAGCACCTCATCTCTTGAATATATGATTAAGCCCAAATATATACCATGCCTCAACACCTTCATGTGCCCCCATATTCTTTCTCTCATAATAACACCCAATAGTTTAAGTACACTAATTAACCTTCACACATCCATCAAAATATTTTGGCTTAATCCTATATTCAAGAGATGAATGAAACTAAATTACAAGGCTTTGTTCCTAATACATTCTAAGAAGGAAAAGTAAAAATCTTGATTTCCGTCCACGTTGGCGCAATGGCACTGGTCACCTCAACAAAATTCCCACCTTGTCCTAATCCGTGTATGCTACAAAGGTGGTTAGATGACTTCCCATAGAGACTATCAAAAGATTCAAAACCAATCCAAAATCAATTCAAATTCCATGTATAATATAATATGGCTACAAACCTTGTCAAATGTTAAGGCAACAAGAAATTGAAGGCATCTATTTCAAAAATCACAATTGAGTACTAAAAAAAAAAAAAACCCTCATGCGTAAAAACGAAATTTTTCAAAGTTTCAAGGACGAAAAACGAACTTTTCAAAGTTTAGAGTCGAAAACCTGAACTTCATGCAAAGTTTAGGAACGAAAACTATAGTTTAACCAAATTTTTTTTTTATGCAAAATCAAGGTTACATTATGCTTTTAAGTTGAATTACATAAAAAATAAAATAAAATAAAACAACCGGTTAGAGTAATTATACGTCTAATAGTTTGTTAACTAAAAAATTCCTTACTGTTAATAAAAATATATATATATATATATATATATATATATATATATATATATATATCACGGTCATACAAATCACAACAAAATTAATACTAATAAATTAAAAGTCATAAAAAAATTATTGAATAAACACATGAACAAACTACACGACAACACAAAACAATGGCTTGCCTCCATCGCCCCCACAAACCTGCCCTTACAAACAAAATCACATAGGTAGTGGCCACATAATTTCAAACAAATCAGTAAATCATACAATGGAGAATAGCCACATTCACACAAACATTGAAACACATCACATATATCTCACTAAAAGCACAACACTCCCTTATAAAAATAAATAAATAAATAAATAAAATCACAAAATTATTCAATCACATAGACACAACACACCATTCTAGAGTCAAGTCAAAGTCTCAAATAGTCAAATAATTGAAATAAATACTCATATGTTGATACTGTACATTCATTCATTCATTTCAATATATCAAATGAGTTGGTGCATATCTTGATTTGGTCTGTTGTCCTCTAAATAATTTTATATATACTTTTTTTTTTTTAATGTATGCTAATAAAACAATTTCTTTTATATATACTAATTTGTTTTTTTCATTGGTTGCCCCTCATGCGGGTTGCACAAGCCCTTGGGCTTGTGGGGCTTACCCCAGAGCCAAGCCTAGATCTAGAGGGCGGAGCATTTGAGGGTGATCAATAATTCCATTTAATCCTCAAGTGAGTTTCTTAATGTATTAAGATCATGATTAGGGTTTATAAAACATATCTAGGTCTTAGTTCGAGAATCGAATTATCATACAAATTTATTAAGAAAATATGCACAAATTTACAAGGGCTTGTGTTCTTTTTTCTTTTAGAAACAAGGGCTTGTGTTCTAGGATCATATAAATCAAGTATTAAAGAATCTATTGAAGGAAACTAGTTGGGATGCACGGTCTTGTGTTCTAAGATCATATAAATCACAAATTCCTTTCGACGACACTCACTACAAAAAAAACGACTTTTTACGAGGGTCAAAACCCTCGAAATAAGTATTAAAAACCTTCGAAAAAGGTTATTTCGACAGTCAAGATGACCGTCAAAAGGCGTCGATAGAAACACCGTCGAAAAAGATGTTTCGACGGCCTACACAAAGGTCGAAGAAAGTATTTTATCTTTATCGACGGTCATAACCCTCGATAAAAAGGGTTATAACCCTCGATAAAGAGTGTTGGATACTTCACAAATATTACTTGTATCGAGGGTCACAAATATTACTTGTACCGTTAAAAAAATTGCATATTCCGAAGGTCACCGTCAAAAGAGCTGAGTAGTATAAATTTATTTCAACGGTTCTATTACTGACCGTCGAAATAGATTAATTACGATTTGGGGGTTTTCATTTTCAGAAATCATGGGACGCACTTTTTCATGCTTATTTCGAAGGTTTTTATGGCCGTTGAAATAGCTTGGTTAAAAAAATACATATTCCGAAGGTCACCGTCAAAAGAGGTGAGTAATATAAGTTTATTTCAACGGTTCTATTAATGACCGTCGAAATAGATTAATTGTATATTTCAGCCCCTCAGTTTCCCTCACAAAATTATATGCTATTGCAACCATTTTTAATGAACCCTCGAAATAAATGCGTTGAAATAGACCAAGTTTTTTGTAGTGACTTCAGCTTAGTTCCTCTATTCCGACGCCACCCACACACAATATTGTAGTTAATGCAGCTCGCAGCTCAGTTCATCAGGTCTTTTCTTTTGGTTTTGGTCGAAATATGGTTCAGCCAAATTTCAAGTGAACCAGACAAACTTTGTTGAAGTTTCCTTTTACTTGGTTTTCTCAGCAAGCAATCAAAAGGGTATAGTTTTGTTGGAGCTAATCCATGTTTATGCATCTATGGCATTAAAACGTAAGTAAAAGTGAGAACTATTTGTGCTCTCTTATTTGCTCCTCATTAGATTTATATTTAATCTTTATTAATAGGCATTTTTTCGATCTTTGAATGCTCAGTTTGAGTTGCAGTGACCTGAGATCAACTGTTTGCAGACCTCTTGAATAACGTTGATTGTTGAATCCAAAACCTTGAGTTTAATAAGGCGGAAAGAAGAAAACTTGGCACAAGCAACTATGAGGACATTGGAGCTCCAAGAATGCTTGAAAAAAGTAGAGATGAACTTAGCCAGCAATACATCGTCGTTTTTCGGTTCATCATGAGTATTTTGTTTAGCTGTAAGTTTAAATTAAAAAAATAATGTGCCAATCATGTTTATGAGATATTTGTGAGATATTTTATGGACCAATCATGTTTATCAAGCTGTAAAATACATGTGCTGTGGGCTATAAAGTAAAGATCAAATCCAACTCTGCTTCCACTTTTATTTTTAACCCTATACTTGTCTTAATTAATTTTTTGCCCCCTACAATTTTCTTAGAGAAACATGGACATAGTTTTTCTCCAAACCGGTTTGGAGAAATTCTTTCAACCCATTACGTGTCAATCAAATAGATTATCCACGTAGTAGGTTGGAAAAAGATTCCTACAAATCGGGTTGGAGGTAAACTATTTCGTAAAAATATATTTATGTCATGGTTGGAACCATTTAATTAGTGGTCCATTGCTAGGTATGCTCATTTGTGTTCTAGAAATCTAATACATTATTTATATTTCCTTGATAATTACAGGGGGTTTATAATTTTATATACACTTTGAATGGCTTATGTAAACTGTGCTACTTATTCTATGTGACCCGACCAATAAGTGCGTAGGTAATTCACATTTTGTGTATTTTTATTTATTTATTTTTTCTGAAAAAAAAGAAAAGGAAATTGGTCACCAATTAAACCTATCTTAATAAATTAGAATTTTTTCTTTTCTATCTTTTTAAGAGAAAAATATTTGCCTTACAAAAGAATTTAATTGGTGTGTAGACTATAAAGTCCTTCACCACGTCATCTTGTAAGATTTTTTTTTTTAAAAAAAAAATCTCTTTGTATAAGTATTACGTAATACTGTATAAGCTTTAGAAATTGGGTTCTTCCACATTTAAATCTAAATAGAATTGCTCATCAGATTATAAGAACCATCTAATCTTTGATTTGGGTAATTCTACGATACCCACATGGGTACCGTATCTTTAATAGATAAAATCTCACATTGATGGTATCAATGTCACACATTATGGTACCTACCTCATATATGATGATACTTACCTTTTTTATTTATTATTTAAATTATATATATATATATATATATATATTATATATATATATATATATATATATATATATAAAATCAAATAGTACCAACATCACATTGCATGGATAGTACCAATATTACATATGATGGTACTTATATCACATTTGATGGTACCAATTGAGTAGGTACTATACCCACAAAAAGAGTGCGGATATTATAAAATGACCCGATTTAATCAAAGCACTTGAAATGCATCATAAAAAGAGTCAAGGCCATACGATCAAGAATCAAGATTAAATGATGGCAAATGGAAATCGGATCCAATCAGATCCAAGATTTTGACTGTATATTTGTATACGTCTATTTTATGAAAATTATAAACTTTTTACAAAATCAAAACACTTTTGGAGAAATGGCAGCCTTCTAGTTGACTGCTTCCCCTCCACTCCACTCCACTCTCCTCTCCTCTCCCTCCTTCTCCCTTTGTCCCAAACATGCCAGAGATAAAAAAGAAGCAAAAAAAGATTTGTTAATTTTTACGGTTGAGATTTGAGAATAATTGTTGGCACCGACCATCTATTGCAAAGGAAGCACTAAAAAAGTAAAAAGTGCAAGGGAAATGAGAAGAGATCATTTTGTGAATAGTTGCAATTTGTTACATAACTGGTCAATCCTTTTGTGTTACGGCGCGGAGAGAGAGAGAGAGAGTTCTTCTATGAGAACAAAATAAAGGTTGTAGATTTCTAATAATTGTTTAGTAGCTGTAGTCATTTAGAAAATAAAAAATAAAATAAAAAAAAATAAAAAGGTGATAACCGATAGAAAATTGCTGAAATTTTTTATAACATCTATATCTTCTTTTTTTTTTTCCTAAATGCATAATATTTATATCTTTAAAAGGCCATGTTTATCCAAATAAATGCAATTTATCAATTTGTCATAGGTAAGTAATTTAAAAAAAAAATAAAACTATATAATAGGTTTAATTTTAGCAACAAAAAAAAAAAAAAAATCAAATTCAAAATCAAAATAAACACACACTATAGTGGGGAATAAGCCACTAATAAGAATTTTCATATATATATATATATATATATATATATATATTTTGGAAAATTACACTTTCTCCCTTTAACTATTGAGTATACTTCAATCCACCTCTTAATCTATAAAACCGAGCAATATCTCAACTTAAGTATTGAAATTATGCAAATGGTCTCCCACCATCTAATTTTTTGTTAAATCCAAAGCAAAAATAACGAAATATTTTTATGGTGTATCAATATGTAATGATAGATTTTGAGCATTAAAACTTGAAATTGACAAAATACATTGACAAAAAAATCTATTAATTTCTCTTGGATTTAACAAAAAATTAGACGATGTGGACTATTCGCATATTTTCAATACATAAGGAGAGACATTATTCGGTTTTATAGATTAGAAAGAGGAATTGAGATGGTACCAATGGTTAAAGGACAAAGTGCAATTTGCCCGATGTTACTTCTTGCATTCACTTGTGGCAAAACTTTCGTATCGCTTGACAATCCAATGTTGCATAGTGCACATTGTAGGCCTTAGTTTAACTTCGTTCCAAGGGAAAAATTTGTATTTTCACATTCTAAGGACAAAAATGTAATTTTGACCATTAAGCTGTCGTGGACATACTTCAAATCATATCTAGACTTCACTACGATCAAAACAACATGTCATGCCCTTAAATCCGACCATCAGATTAAAAGTTATTGCTAAATCAAGATTTAACTATAAAGATATATGTTTGAAATGAAAACTAATTTCGCATGATTATTACACTTGAATTATAATCAGTTCTTTAAAGAATTATTTAATAATTAAATAGATGTAAAAATCTATTTGGTTTAGGCCTAATGGGAGGATGCACACACATGTACAGTAGAATTTGACCTTAAATAATTAAGGTCAAATAGTACAAACACCCCTTGAGTTTTGGGTCAGTTGCAAATTGACCCTCTATACTTTCAATTTTGTGGTATTGACCCCTGAGCTATCTATAATGAAAAAATAGACCATTTGATGTTATATTTTGTCAATTTTAACTGATGGAAATTGGTCTTATGCACTGCAGTGACTTACTAACAAACGATTTTTTTTATAATAAGATGCTCATGTGCAGTGCAAGTGACCAGTTTTTATAATTTACAATTGACAAAAAATAACATAGAAGTGTCAATTTTATCATTAAATAACTCAGGGGTCAATAACACAAAATTGAAAGTACGCAGGATCAGTTTGCAACCTAATCCCTTAGGGTTTTTTTTTTCACAATTTGGCCAATAATTAAAGAGGGAATATGGATGAACTAAGTGAAATTCCATTAAAAATGAATTAAATTCAAATAGAGATTACCCTAATCAATCAGAGGGTCAACTGATCCTAACTAGATGATTATTAGTTCATGTTACATGTTCTTCCTATTACATGGGTGCTATATTGTCCCATGACTAAATCACATGTTTATAAAATATGAAAAATTGAACCTAAGTCAAATATTTTATATGGCATTTACTACTAAATAAGATATATAACATACGACAAAATTATTTAAAAGCAAGGAAATTTCTTATATCACAAAAACTACCCAAAGAAAATACCATTAAGAAAATCTTTATTAATGTTATTGTTATGTTTATTGTTACTGTTATTAAAATTGTTCTAACCTATTACGGTATAATATGATTCTTGAATGTTTTCTGGAAAATTGTATTTTCTCCCCTTTAACTATTGGATCTACATCAATCTATCCCAAATTTATAAAACCAAACAATGTTCCCCACCTATGTATTGAAAATATGGCAAATAGCCTCTACAGTTTAATTTTATGTTAAATCCAAGTTTTTATAGTGTATTAATATGTGATGATAAATTTTGAGTTTTATGACTTGAAATTGACAAAATGCATAAACAAATATCCATTAATCTTGCAAAATTTTCAATACTTAAGTTTTGGAATATTAAAAATATAAATCTTGTATTGTTTGGAAGGCGAGAATTATAGCCTGTGCAAAATATTTTTTGACGAATCATAATGATTTGAATTTATGTATCATGATAAAAGTTCCTTCAAGAAATGAAAATTTCAAAATGCCAAAAAATGTCTAGACAAATAACATGTTTCAAGAAAAATGTAAGTATTATTAGGGAATCTCTTAGCTCTGTTGGAAATCAAATTACTTTCTTAGCCAAACTTTACGACATTGAGGTATCCAAATTTTGATGGGGGAAGCCTTAACAAACAATCACCGCACTCTTTGAAGACATAACTCACAGATTATAGTATGATTGCTTATACAGGTACAGTGATTAAAAAATAAAAAATAAAAAGAAATTAGTTTAGTAAAATTGTAGTAAACTTAATTTTATACAATGGATGCATAATCACCTAAGGCTATCCTAACTCAAACTTACGCAGCAGTGTACAGAACAAAATCATCAATTGCAGCATAAAAGGGATAGATACAAAGTGGTGGTTTTTATTAGATGTAAGGAACTTACCATTAGATGAAATTCATGAATTCTAGGCAAGTTGAATATTGTTATGTTTATTGATATTGTTATTGAGCTTCGTAAACATGTCTACCACAAGTAAACAAAAACAGATTGTTGCAAAAGTAGGGAATACATTAATTAAACAAAAACATATTTCTGAAATATAATTTTATGCAGATACTCATAGATTGATACATTCAAAGTCTCCGTAGTGACGTCGGAGTGCATCCACATTGCTCAAATTTTTGTAAGTATTGTTTCTTCTAAATGTCTTTACTAATCGATATGATAATTATTTATTTTTTATTTTTTATGTAAGTCCAAATATGTAACAGGTAGTCCATAGTTTCCACCATCGTCTTCCTAGTATATCCATTTAAATGATTTTTTATTTTTTTAAATTAATAACCATTATTTAAATCATATTTATTTTGTTTTTGTCGAGGGTTTTTGTCATGGGATTCATCAATCATTATTTAAACAAGCATATAATCCGTGCAAAATGCGGGATAATTTTTATATAATTCATGATTTGAAATTTAATTTGTATGTGAAGTAATTAAAATAGTATAGTGTGGTGCATGTTTTGCTGAGTCAACTCGCTGCTTTGGTAGTCAGTCTACTCGGGTCATCAACTTGGTGGTTGTCAAATGGGAGTTTTGGAGTTTTACATTGCTGGTTGTTTAGGAAGTGGTTTAAAAGTTTTATTACTTGGATAGGAGCAAGGGATGTTAGTCATTAAAATAAACCTTTTGTTTGGGTGCTGTCCAACAAAGGTGTAGTTATCTGTTGTTACCCTTTATCATTGTTAGAGTTAGGAATTGTTATTTGCTTAGGAATGTTTTTTTCTTATGTTTATTTCTTGTAGTTCAAAGGGCTATTTAAAGCCGGTTGCTGATAAGAAATAATCAATCAATTAATCAAGAATTAATCAGTAAAATCAAGCGTTGCTTGTTTAAGAGGTCAGGACTCTCTCAAAGTAGTCCATTATCAAAATAGAACGTTTTGGTTCTCTCGAAACTAGCAACCAACAAAAATTGGGTTCATAACAAAAACTCCATAAATCAATTAAACATAGTTGAGAGAAAATAAAAGAAACATAGTAAAACAGAGGCATTGTAACAATATTAATGTTGTAATATTATTGGTGTTATATTATGTAATTTATGTTTGATAAATTGTTTGAGTTGTTTTGATTGTCAAGTTTGGATTTGATATATATAATAGATTCTTTCATTTGGTTTAACGAACTTTTATTTAAATTGTTCATTGTTTCAAATTGTTTGTCTTTGAAATATAGTAATATTATACATTTAAATTGTTCATTGTTTCAACTTTCAAGCTGTTTGTCTTTGAAATATAGTAATATTATATATTACTAAAACGTATTCCTGTATATATCATACTGCTTAAATCGTACACAAAATGTTATATATACGTTTATATACTCGACAAACATAAGTTTCACAGTTTCAATTAAATCACTTTAAGTAGATAACTTTAATCTGTGCGTTTTTGGGTAGATTTTATGCCGCCTAGCTAGTGAACTTACTCATACAACATTTTTTATGAACATATAGTAATATCTTTTCATAAAAACACAAACTTAAATTTGATGAAACAAAAATCTGTGTTAAGAATTAACAGCATAATTGAAAAATAAAATAACAAATGTATCAATTATGCTTTGGCTTTTGTTCTTCTTTTCTCTTAATTATAAGTGGCTTATCAAACAATAGCAAAGCAAAAAAAATTTCCTAACCTTTCAACTTGCTTGGCTAACTCTGCTCTTGAAAAACCAAGAGCATGCTTCCTTGAGTAATTATTTTTTGTAGAAAAGCCTAACATTATTTCTAAAATTGCTTCGTAAGTGAAAATAATGAGTAAATAAAACAGATATAGAGAAGGCATTTCACATAATAAAACAGAGGCATACCAATTATGTGAAACGAAGTGTTGGTTAATTCTTTAAGAAGTATTTTAGTAGTATGAGAATTGTCATAATTGTAAGCTGTCATGACCCAAATCCGTAATATGATTCGGAGTCGGACCGGCATGCTAATACCAAGCTTGTACCTGATATTAACACAAACCAACTAAAAGAAGTATAAAATTTTTTCTTCTTTTCTCTCTTCTCTCATCCTGATTTTTTAACTTCTTCTTGGGTTGGGAACTGCCATAATATAATAACGTACTCCTTTGCAAAATAACTAAATATACTAGTCCACCTAAAGGAAGTGATAGTAGTCAGAGCATTTATAACTGTTTATACAAAATACATCAGTATGTGGACATAATAACTCTAATACAACAGAAGACTATTTAAACATATACATCACTTCTGCTTTATATACACAAAAACTCAAAACGTCTAAGACTAGTTCTAAATACAACAAAATTGCTCCTCCATGCTGAGACTCTTGGTTGCACTATAGGATGTTCCTGCAATCTGAGCAATCCACTTTACTCAATAAGGGAGGCGTGACATGAAGATTTAACAGTATGCATGAATGCATGATAAACAAAATAATCTTTGTGGATATGACTTGCGTATAAACAGTTCATGCTAAAATGATTTCATGAGTTTCTTAAACATATATGTTTCATTTTGATGAACATAATATCTGATAACTTGTAAGGCATAATATAACTATTGAAATCTGAACATATAGTATGATTCCTTTATATGTAAACAAACATGTTCCTTTAAACTGTTCTGAAGAGAAAACTTATCTCATACTATTGCATAATATAACAAAACTATACGAAACATGTAAATGTACTATATCTTTAAAACTTGGCCCCTTGTGACCTTACTTGTGCCATGTCTACAGGGAAACTATCCTCTTGTGGCCTTCCTGCTTTCCAGTCTATAGGGTATGAAACCCCTCGTGGCCTTTCTGCTTGCCAATCTACAGGGTATGAAAACCCCTCATGACCTTCCTGCTTGCCAGTCTACAGGGTATGAAACCCCTCGTGACTTTCCTCCTACTAGTCTACAGGGAATACAACCCCTCGTGGCCTTACTTGTTGCTGATCTACAGGGAATAAAACCCCTCGAGGCCTTCCTGCTGTCACAAGGCCCTCACACTAAAAACCGTTTTAGGTGTTCATAAAACATATCATGCTTGTTTATTTTTCAATCTCTCTCTTGCCTTACTATACCCAATTTCATAGCATATCCACAACTTATTTCTAAAATCTGTCTTAACTGTACTAACTTAAAACTGTTTCTAAATCAATGCACGTTTTCTTTATAAATAAGTATCAAACTGACTTTACTGAAAGCATTGATAAAACATATATAGATATATTCTTAAAACATGGACTATTAAATTTTCATGGCACATTCCCTTACTTGTACACCGTAGCAGAACCCGAACCAGAGTCTCAAGCAAGCCTACAGTCTCACCTATTGTCTTTGGATTCTCCTAAACCAAGGGAAATAATAATTACTAATTTTTCCAATACTTAACTTTAAACTGTCCTAAACCCTTTCGCAACCCCACTCAACATATTGAAGGCATCCAAGGCTAACCAACCTCATAATTATAATACCAAAAAGTGAAATCAATGCATAATAAAATTCACCTAGACAATAAACATGCAATTGGCCCTGCACATAAAATATCAACTCAAATAAATCATCCAATTACAAGAGTAAATTTGTCAAAGTCTCATTCTTTCAGGAAATAAAGGTTCTATCCCACTACAGGGCAGTTCATTTGAACAGTGAATTTAACTATCCATTCACTATCCAATTTCCTTGATATTTCATTTACTTGTTCTATTAAATGTCTAGTACATTACTTAAAAATTACAAATTGGAACGATACAGAGAAGATTAGCATGGCCCTTGCGCAAGGATGACACGCATAAATCGAGAAATGGCCCAAAATAAAGCTAATAAGGGAAAGAAGTTCCAGAATAATCAGCCTAGGAAAGTTAATTCCCATTCTAGCTCCTTCAAGAAAAATGCCCCAAATACACCATGGAAAAATCAATGTGCAAAATGTGGGAGGTTCCACTTAGGCGAATGTAGGAGTGGTAGTACTGCATGCTACAATTGTGGCAAACAAGGTCATTTCATGGGAGACTACCCAGTGGTTGGTAGGAGTGGTAGTATTGCATGCTACCGTTGTGGCAAACAGGGTCATTTCATGGGAGATTGCCCAGTGGCTGGTAAGAGTGGTGAGTCCTGTTCAGGCAAGAATTAGAAGAGACACCAAGTTCAGGGTCGAGTGTTTGCACTGACAGAGCAAGATGCAGAGGCTTCTTCAGATGTGATAGCAGGTACAATTGATATATGTTCTATGCCTGCTAATGTGTTGTTTGATCCTAGTTCAACTCATTCATTTGTCTCTCCCTATTTTGCCTACAAAATAAAGTTTCAACCTGAATTGTTGCCTCATGACTTAAGTGTTGTAGTTCCTTTAGGTGAATCTTTGAGTTCTCAGTGGGTGTATCGTAGTTATGGTATTGATATCTAAGGTACAACATTGCCCGCTGATTTGGTATTGTTAAAAATGCCAAACTTTGACGTTATCCTAAGTATGGATTGGTTGTCCTTCCAACATGCTTGGGTGGATTGTTTTAAAAAAAGAGTTATATTCTGTAGGCCAGACCAACCTGAGATGTGTTTTGAGGGAGAGCAAAAGGTTAAACCGCTACAAATAATGTCTAGCATTCAAGCAAAAAGGATGCTACGGAGAGGTGCTGTGGGTTATCTAGCTTATGTGATTGACACAGAGGCTAGTGAAGTCAAGTTAGAGGATATCCCTGTGGTAAGGGAGTTTCCAGATGTCTTTCCAAAAGAGTTACTAGGGTTACCACCCGATAGGGAGGTTGAATTTTCTATTGATCTTTTACCTGGCACGAACCCTATTTCTAAGGCTCCTTATAGGATAGCCCCAACTGAGTTAAGAGAACTCAAGGTGCAATTACAGGAATTGCTGAACAAAGGGTTTATTAGGCCAAGCATCTCCCCATGGGGTGCACCAGTTTTGTTTGTCAGGAAGAATGATTGAAGTATGAGATTATATATAGATTATAGAGAGTTGAACAAGGTAACTATGAGGAACAAGTATCCACTTCCAAGAATTGACAACTTGTTTGATCAGCTACAAGGTGCTATGCAATTTTCTAAAATTGATTTAAGTCCAGGTTATCACCAGTTGAAGGTCAAGAAAGATGATGTGCCAAAAACTGCTTTTCGCACTAGGTACGGGCATTACGAGTTCCTTGTGATCCCATTTGGGTTGACCAATGCCCCAGCTGTGTTTATGGATCTCATGAATAGAGTGTTTCAACCCTACTTAGATTCAATTTGTAGTTGTATTTATTGATGATATATTGATATACTCCAAGAGTCTTGAAGAGCATGAACAACACTTAGGGTTGTGCTCCAAACCCTAAAAGATCATAAACTATATGCCAAGCTAAAGAAGTGCAAGTTTTGGCTAGAAAGTGTTGCATTCCTTGGGTATGTGATATCCAAGGATGGTATCTTGGTAGATCCAAAGAAGGTGGAGGCCATTGTGGACTGGGAAAGACCAAAGGATGTTAGGGAAATTCGTAGTTTCTTGGGCCTAGCGGGGTACTATAGGAGGTTTACTGAGGGCTTTTCAAAAATTTCATTACCCATGACCAGGTTGACTCGAAAGGGAGCTACCTTTGAATGGACTACTGAGTGTGAGGATAGTTTTCAAGAGTTGAAGCGGAGATTGACCACTGCTCCAGTACTCACTTTGCCCAGTAGTTTCGAAAAGTTTTATTATCTATAGTGATGCTTCTCGTAGTGGTCTAGGGTGTGTTTTAATGCAAAATGGGAAGGTTATAGCCTATGCTTCGAGGCAGTTGAAGCCTTATGAGTAGAATTATCCGACCCATGACTTAGAATTAGCAGCCATTATCTTTGCTCTCAAGACCTGGAGACACCATTTGTATGGTGAGCCATGCAAGGTTTTTACAGATCACAAGAGCTTAAAGTATCTATTCACCTAGAAGGATTTGAACCTGAGGCAGAGGAGGGGGATTGAATTGATAAATGATTTCAATTGCTCCATCGAATATCATCCAGGAAAAGCCAATGTGGTGGCTGATGCTTTCAGTAGAAAATCGTTAGGGCAGTTAACTTATTTGTTGACCACGCAAAAACATATCCTTGCTGACTTGGAGAAGTTGGGGATTGAAGTGAGAGTAAGTGGTACAGGTGATACTTGTGCCTATTGTCATAACCCCATTTTTACCCCCGGGATTTTCCCGGGTGTCGGCACGCAAAACGAGGCAGCCCGAACCAAGTCGGCCTGTTCCGACGAGGGCTCATCACCTCGAATACTCCCAAAAAGAAGGTCCGGGACACATTTCCCAAGGTTTGACCAGGTTTGACTAGGGTTGACCAAGTTTGACTAGGGTTGACCAAAGTTTGACCGAGGTTTGACCAAGCCGTTTCTGACCCGACTAGGGACCCACTATGCCCAGAAAGTCCTCGAAACGCGGTCCGGGATACATTTCCCAAGAGTTTGGAGAGCTTTGACCAAGTTTGACCAAGTTTGACCAAGGTTGACCAAGTTTGACCAAGGTTTGACCGGACCATTGACCAGACCAAAAACTGGATCGAACTGACCACCCCTTGACCAATGTATAGAGAATATCAAGAGCTTCGATTCCGTACTTTACGGGTCAAAAACGGACGAGAAACGAGGGAGTTATGGTCAAAACTGCGAAAAAACGGTCCAACACTTAGCCAAATTTTGCTAAGTGTTGTTGACAAAACAGCCTATTTGGGAGGCAACGTTTGCGCAAAGATTCTCTCCGACCCGCTGCAACTTGGTCCGCGAGCCAAGACCCTTAGGCAAGAGGTTCACTTCAGCTACCACACGCAACTTTCGGATCGTCAAGAGCTCCTCCGGTCAAGCCGGAATCTCAGTCAGAAGATGACCCCTTGGCATAAGGAACATTCCGACGGCCTCCGTTCGCAAGATCATATCTTGCGAACCCAAGCTCGCCTCTGTGCAAGGCCTGTACCGTTAAAAAGTAGGTAGCGCAAGCTTTCCGACGATACCAAGATCGTCGAAATCCGACATCGGGAGCTACGTCTACCACGCGCGTGAAAACAGGCCGACGAAATAAGGCTTTGCTGAAATTTCCGGAATTTTCCCACCGACGTTGCCACGCTTGCGCACAGAGTCTTCCTGACTCGCAACAAGTTGATCCTGCGAGCCCGGGCACGTTGGAAAGAAGACACATCCATGCACGACGTGGAACTCTCGGATCGCCAAGAATTTATCGGGGCCTAAGCCGGAATCCTGATCGGAAAACTGCCCTCAAACGGACCAAAAACACCCCGGTGGCCCTCTGTTCGCGGGGCCATATCTCACGAGTCCAAGCTCGGATTCCCGCGAATCCGGAACCTTGCAAAAATAGGCAGCGCAAGCTTTCCGACGGTACCAAGAACGTCAAAATCCGACATCGGGAGCTAGGTCAAATATGCGCGCGAACTGGGACAAGATTTGAGAAAAAACACGCGGGGAGCAAAACGCATTTTTTCTCCCGGACAGCCGCCTTTGCGCGCAGAGTCTTTCCTGCTCGCAACAAGTTGATCCGCGAGCCCGGGTGCGTTGGAAATATGACGACTCCAGCTACGACGTGGAACTCTCGGTTCGCCGGTAGCATCCCCCGATTGACCGGAATCTTCGCCGGAAAAGCACGAAAAAACAGCTCAGACGACCCGACTTCCGGGAGCCATAACTTTTTCCTCCGAACTCCGATCCATTCAAACTTATTTTTCCTGGAAAGTAGACATCTGGGGCTTTCCGACGATATGCTGCATGACCCATTTTGAGTACCAGAAGGCCTCCAAAATTGCCTTAGAAAATCGGGTCAAAAAACTGTGCGCGCGCGCGAATTTCCACGCGAATCGCCACGTGGCGGGTACTGTAGCGCGCACGTGAACAGTAGCGCGCGAGCTACAGTAACTCCGCCTATAAAAGCGGACTCCCCCCCTTCATTTTGACAGAATTTTGCTCAGGCCTTAGGCCTTCTTGAGCGTTAGAATAGGCAGAAATAGGGGTTTTAGGGGGTTTTAGGCGGGGTTTTTGGGTAGTTTTAGAGAGAGAGACTCCTCTCTAGGTACTCTCTCTCTCTAAGCTCTTTCTCTCTCCTCTCCTCTCTCTTTTTTTTCCTTTTTAGTGGAGGTGACTAGTGATGATCCCTAAAATGGGAAGGGATTCACAAGGATCCACTCTTGTTATGTTCTTTAAGTTCATTTATTGTTTTATTTATGTTCTTATTTGTAGATCTGAATATATTTATTGCTTTATTTATACTTTCTAGTCTATTTATTGCTTTATTTATATGCTTTGAGTTATTTATTGCTATTATTTGTGGATCTGAATATATTTATCGCTTTATTTACATTTTCTAGTCATTTATCGCTTTATTTACATTTTCTAGTCATTTATCGCTTTATTTACATTTTCTAGTCATTTATCGCTTTATTTACATTTACTACGTACTTGTGAATATACATATATTGTTGTGATTCCCCCCACTTCCCCCGGTGTGTTTTAGTACGGCAATATTGAGTGGCTTTGGCGGCTCGCGTAAGACCTCTAACGAGGCCGTTGACAACCATGTTAGCCCACGAGGTCTTGACCCGAAAAATACACCGGTCCCCTTGTGTTTTAGTACGGCAAATATTGAGTAGCTTTGGCTCAGTTGCGTAAGACCTCTAACGAGGCCGTAACAACCTTGTTAGCCTACGAGGTATTTGACCCGAAAAACACATCCCCATGTGTTAAATATTGTCATTTACCGCTTTATTTACATTTACTACGTTGCGCGTATCATATTGTGAATATTGTCATTTTCCCATTTTCCCCTTTGTGATTTGGGCGTGATAATCCCGATTGGTCGTGGTGGATTATATAAGACCTCAAAGAGGCTTTATCCACCATGTAATTCCATAGGCATTGGACCCATTAAAAATCCCCATGTTAAATATTGTCATTTATTGCTTTATTTACATTTACTACGTTGCGCGTATCATATTGTGAATATTGTCATTTTCCTCTTTCCCCTTGTGATTTGGGCGTGATAATCCCGATTGGTCGTGGTGGACTATGTAAGACCTCAAAGAGGCTTTAACCACCACGTAATTCCATAAGGCATTGGACCCATGAAAATCCCGTGTTTTTAAGTCCATTATTTGCTTTAAATTTATTTATCGCTTTCCGCAATGCTTTAAATACATTTATCGCTTTATTTACTTTTACGCGCTTGTGAATATATTGCGTTGTTATTATCTCCGTTTCCCATAAAAATGGGCGTGATAATCCCGATTGGTCGTGGTGGACTATGTAAGACCTCAAAGAGGCATTAGCCATCACGTAATTCCATAGGCATTGGACCCACAAAATCCCTCCTTGTAAATTCCATTAAATTGCTTCCCGTTATTTTCATTATTTACTACGTTGTTGTAAATATTGTCCATTTTTCATTATTTTGACTTGGGCATGAAAATACCAAACGGTATTGGTGGTTTTAGGTAAGTCTTTCAATAGCACTAAACCCCATGTAAATCCATGAGGCGTTGGACCCGTAAATTGAAAAAAATTTTCCTCATTTAAGTCCTATTTGGCGTCGAAGGTTTGGATAAGTCTTTCAATAGCACCAACCCTTTTAAGCCCGAAAAGGCATTGAAACCCCGTTTTCATTTTCTCATTTAAGTCCTATTTGGCGTCGAAGGTTTGGATAAGTCTTTCAATAGCACCAACCCTTCGTGTAAGCCCGAAAAGGCATTGAAACCCCATTTTCAAAATAGATTTTCTATTTGGCGTCGAAGGTTTGGATAAGTCTTTCAATAACCCTTCGTGTCCTATTTGGCTATTTCGTCGAAGGTTTGGATAAGTCTTTCAATAGCACCTACCCTTCCGTGTAAGCCCGAAAAGGCATTGAAACCCTCTTTTTAGATTGTTTTGTTTATTCATGTAAATCCTATGGTGGTGTCGGGATCCGAGTAAGTCTTTCAATAGCATCGAATCCCGACCCCACGAGGTCTTGACCCTTTCCTTAAAAATTCTTGTGTTATAATAAATTGCACTTTGCATTAAGCATTCATATTCATGCCGACCCATATTTGTCACTTTCATTCATTTTCGTAATTTATGTGCTGCAAACATGCCATGATTACTTGTTTGAATATTTTAGTTGCTTTCATACTCATTCTTGTAATTTATGTGCTGCAAACATGCCGTGATTACTTGCTTGAGTGTTTATTGCTTTGATATAAAAATGTGATTAAAATACACTTTGCCATGAAAACTTTAAAAAGAGTAAACATGGTAATGTGGGCGTTAGAAACGAAGGTATGAGTCCTTTACACGGGGGCGTGGCTGGTACGTGCTTTCGTGTAAGGGATTCTACACGTTCTAACTCCCATAGGATCATGGTCTAAAATTCCCCAAAGTGTGAATTAATCATCCAAAACCCCGCCATTTGACGGACCGCTTTACTCTTGGAAATCAAGGGTAAAGAGATCCCGAATATGGCACCAAAAACATTAATTGTTTGTCCCGGCACTAGGTGTTAGGATTTCAAGTATATCCTACCACCGAAATGCCCGGAAATTTAAAAGATACAAAGATAAAAGGGATGGTGAAATAAAGAGTCTAATCAAAACCGAACGAAGTCATATTACGTTTGCCATTTTTGGTATATCGTACGACGGAAATCGGGACATTTGTACATAATAAAAACCAACAAACTTAGGCTTAGCAAATAAAGAAAACATTAGGAAGGAGGTAACCGTTTTCTTAAACGGATGTCGTGGGGTGCCTAACACCTTCCCCACGCATAAGCAAACCCCCGAACCTATCTCTGGTTCAAGACCATTTAGTTGTAGATGTCTAAATAGGGTAAAATCTATTAGACATAGGTGCCCAATCACACCTTAAAATTTCCCATGATTGGTGGCGACTCCAAATTTGTGCTCACACGCACACACGTACACAAGTTCCCACACACACACAACTCGTATCTCGAAACGGAAAAGAGATAGAGGAACACACACAACACTCGCCAAATGGGGGTCGGTATCTAGGAAAATAAAAAGAAATACTCTTTAAAGAGTAGAATTTTCCGCCGGTGTCGACACCTATCTGTTAGTGAAACCAATGTTAATGGATGAGATCATAGCCCAACAGTTTGAAGACCGGAAGTTGTACAAGCTGCGTGATAGGGTTAAGGCCAAAGGAGTTATTGGTTTTCAAATAGATGAGAAGGGAGTGTTGAGACATGGTAATAGGCTATGTGTGCCTACTTGCGAAGATTTCAAGAAAAGAATCATGGAGGAAGCTCATAGTACTCCTTATACTGTTCATCCAGGTGCCACCAAAATTTATAGAGATGTGAAAGCAGTGTTCTGGTGGATTGGCATGAAAAACGATATTGCCAAGTTTGTGGCTGAGTGTTTGACCTGTCAACAAGTGAAGGCCGAGCATCAGAGACCAGGAGGATTGTTGCAGCCTCTCCTTATTCCTAAATGGAAGTGGGAGCATGTGACCATGGATTTTGTCGTGGGATTACCTAGGTCCCTAAAGGGACATGATGCCATTTGGGTCATTGTTGATCGACTGACTAAGTCTGCTCATTTCCTTCTTATCAAGGTGAACTTTACACTAGATAAGCTATCCCGGTTATACATTCAGGAGATTGTTAGGTTGCATGGAGCTCCTGTATCGATTGTATCTGATAGGGATCCCCAATTCACTACTCATTGTTGGAAGAGCTTGCAAGCAGCTATGGGGACCACATTGAACTTCAGTACAGCTTTCTATCCTCAATCTGATGGTCAATCTGAGCAAAGCATTCAGACATTTGAGGACATGTTGAGGGCCTGTATCTTAGATCTTAGAGGTAGATGGGATAATCATTTACCACTAGTTGAATTCGCTTACAATAACAGTTACCATTCTAGTATTGAGATGGCTCCTTATGAAGCCTTGTATGGTCATAAGTGCAGATCTCCCATTTGTTGGGATGAAGTTGGAGAAAGGAAACTGGGGCTAGAGATTGTACAGATTACAGTAGACAAGATCAAGTTGATCCGAGGGCGTATGAAGGCAGCACAAAGTAGGCAGAAAAGTTACGCTGACAAAAAACGAAGGAAACTAGGGCTTGAGGTTGGTGATCATGTATTTTTGAAGGTATCCCCATGGAAGGGTGTTGCAAGATTTGGAAAGAAAGGCACACTTAGTCCGAGGTATGTGGGACCGTTTGAGATCCTAGAGAGGGTTGGTCCAGTTGTGTACCAATTAGCCTTACCTCCAACTTTGTCCAAGATTCATGACATTTTCCACGTTTTGGCATTGAGAAAGTACATTCCCCATCCTTCTCATGTGTTGAAGCAGATTCCTATGCCGATTCAGGGAAACTTGACATATGAAGAAGTTCCCGTAGAAATCTTGGATTAGAAAGAGCAAGTACTTCGTACCAAGACTATAGCCTTGGTGAAAGTCTTATGGAGAAACCATGCAAGGGAAGAAGCTACTTGGGAAAGCGAGGAAGAGATGAAGAAGAAGTATCCTAAATTATTTAGTTCAGGTATGCCTAAATTTCGGAGACGAAAATTTTATAAGGAGGGGAGATTGTGATGCCCCACACCACCTAGCATTATAAATTAATTATATTAATATTAAGTCATAAAAGGATTATAGGTAATAATAAAACATATATGTTACATGGTAGGATAATTAGTAATTGTAGTTAGTTATTAGATGATTAATTAAGAACACTAATAAGAGTATTAAGTCATGTGTTAAGTTAAGATAATGCATGTTAATGGCCTAGTGAACCAATAGGAGTTGGACACATGGAATACTAGCTAAGCCCTCCTCTCCAAAGATGACACATGGAATCCACTAGCAAACCTCCACCCTCTTATAAATTGACACTTGGACTCCACTAACTAAATCTCACCACACATGCAAGGTGACATGTGTAATGCACTAGCCAAAATTTTTCCTCTAGAACCGGCCATGCATTTCCATTTCATTTCATTTCATTTCTTCAAGAAGCCAAAGAAACTCATTTCCTTTCAAGAAGCCAAGCCCCACCCGAAAATCACTTTCCCAAATTCCTCTCAAATGTCTTAATTTCTCTAAGGGATCATCATCTTCTCACCTAGGCCTAGACCTATAGCCAAATCAAGGTAAGAGTTTATGATTTTAGTCTAGTTTTGAAATGGGTATAGTTTAAATTATTGGTTGATCTTTTGGATTCTTACACTTTGAGGTTATGGGTTGGTAGAAATATGATTTTGGGTTAAGTAAGATAAAAAATTGTGTACATGCATGTGGGATTTGAAGTGGTCTTTGCTGGAATTTTTATTAGGTATGAAGTTTGGGTGATTCCATGTTAGTTTCTTGCAATTGATGATGAAATATGATTGTATGACTTGCATGTTGATTTTTATGAGTTCTATGGACTGTGTATGATGAGATTAAGCTTAAGTAGGTGCTACATGTATTGGATTTAAGAGAATTGTTGGCTAATGGTTGAAAATTGTTAGAGTGCTTGAGCATAAAGCCAATCTGCTGCTGTTTCTGCAGTGATCAGTGGGTTGCATAAATTCTGGAATTTCTGAGAAGAGAAATTAAGAAACGGTTTTCTTTACTTATTATATCACATGTCTACTACCCATATATTAAATTTCATTTGAGAAAAAGGTTTTTGATAATTATTTGTGATTTTACAAGAAAACTGTGCAAATCTGTCCATTTGACAAATTCTGTGTTTGTCAGTTTGAAATTGCATAATAAATCCAATATTTGGAATTTAAGTGATTGGAGTATGTTTCTGAAACCCTAGGATGCATATGTTATTTATGGAATTAACCCCATACAATTTTAGTAAATAAGGAATTGTGGGTACTGACCTAAAGTTACCTTCAAAACTGTGCTGGCAGATTTGAGTCTTCTGTCTTGGTTGAATTTTATATTGATCTTTTACTTGGCACGGGCCCTATTTCTAAGGCACCTTATAGGATGGCCCCAACTGAGTTAAGAGAACTCAAGGTGCAATTACAAGAATTTGTCAAATGGACAGATTTGCACAGTTTTCTTGTAAAATCAAACAACCTTATTCTCAAGTGAAATTTAATATATGAGCAGTAGACATGTGATATAATAAGCTAAAGAAAACCGTTTATTAATTTCCCTTCTCAGAAATTTCGAAATTTATGCAACCCATTGATCATTGCAAAAATAGCAGCAGATTGGGTTTATGCTCAAGCACCCTAACAACTTTCAACCATTAGCCAACAATCCTCCTAAATCCAACACATGCACACCTACTTAAGCTTAATTTCATCATACATAGTCCATAGAACTCATAAAAATCAACATGCAAGTTGTACAATCCACATCCAAGGCATATTTCATCATCAATTGCAAGAAACTAACATGGAATCACCCAAACTTCATACCCAATAAAAATTCTAGCTAAGACCACTTCAAATCCCACATGCATGTACACAATCTTTTATCTTACTCAACACAATCTTTTTAACATGTAGCACCTACATTGTTAAAAAGATTTGTTAATGTTATTGTTATTGTTGTGTTTATTGTTATTGATATTGGATGTGGATTGTATGACTTGCATGTTGATTTTTATGAGTTCTATGGACTGTGTATAATGAGATTAAGCTTAAGTAGGTGCTACATGTGTTGGATTTAGGAGAATTGTTAGCTAATGGTTGAAAGTTGTTAGGGTGCTTAAGCATAAACCCAATCTGCTGTTGTTTCTGCAGTGAACAGTGGGTTGCATAAATTCTGGAATTTCTGAGAAGAGAAATTAATAAACGGTTTTCTTTAGCTTATTATATCACATGTTTACTACTCATATATTAAATTTCACTTGAGAATAAGGTTGTTTGATAATTATTTGTGATTTTACAAGAAAACTGTGCAAATCTGTCCATTTGACAGATTCTGTGTTTGTCGGTTTGAAATTGCATAATAAATCAAATATTTGGAATTTAAGTGATTGGAGTATGTTTCTGGAACCCTAGGATGCATATGTTATTTATGGAATTAACCCCATACAATTTTAGTAAATAAGGAATTGTGGGTACTGATCTAAAGTGTTGGTAGATTTGAGTCTTTTGTCTTGGTTGAATTTTATATTGATCTTTTACCTGGCACGAGCCCTATTTCTAAGGCACCTTATAGGATGGTCCCAACTGAGGTAAGAGAACTCAAGGTGTAATTACAGGAATCTGTCAAATGGACAGATTTGCACAGTTTTCTTGTAAAATCAAACAACCTTGTTCTCAAGTGAAATTTAATATATGAGCAGTAGACATGTGATATAATAAGCTAAAGAAAACCGTTTATTAATTTCCCTTCTCAGAAATTCCAGAATTTATGCAATCCATTAATCACTGTAGAAACAGCAGCAGATTAGGTTTATGCTCAAGCACCTTAACAACTTTCAACCATTAGCCAACAATCCTCCTAAATCCAACACATGCAGCACCTACTTAAGCTTAATTTCATCATACACAGTCCATAGAACTCATAAAAATCAACATGCAAGTCATACAATCCACATCCAAGGCATATTTCATCATCAATTGCAAGAAACTAACATGGAATCACCCAAACTTCATACCCAATAAAAATTCTAGCTAAGACCACTTCAAATCCCACATGCATGTACACAATCTTTTATCTTACTCAACACAATCTTTTTAACATGTAGCACCTACATTGTTAAAAATATTTGTTAATGTTATTGTTATTGTTGTGTTTATTGTTATTTATATTGGATGTGGATTGTATGACTTGCATGTTGATTTTTATGAGTTCTATGGATTGTGTATGATGAAATTAAGCTTAAGTAGGTGCTACATGTGTTGGATTTAGGAGAATTGTTAGCTAATGGTTGAAAGTTGTTAGGGTGCTTGAGCATAAACCCAATTTGCTGTTGTTTCTGCAGTGATCAGTGGGTTGCATAAATTTTGGAATTTCTGAGAAGAGAAATTAATAAACGGTTTTCTTTAGCTTATTATATCACATGTCTACTGCTCATATATTAAATTTCACTTGAGAACAAGGTTGTTTGATAATTATTTGTGATTTTACAAGAAAACTGTACAAATCTGTCCATTTGACAAATTCTGTGTTTGTCGGTTTGAAATTGCATAATAAATCAAATATTTGGAATTTAAGTGATTGAAGTATGTTTCTGGAACCCTAGGATGCATATGTTATTTATAGAATTAACCTCATACAATTTTAGTAAATAAGGAATTGTGGGTACTGATCTAAAGTGTTGGTAGATTTGAGTCTTTTGTCTTGGTTGAATTTTATATTGATCTTTTACCTGGCACGGGCCCTATTTCTAAGGCATCTTATAGGATGGCCCCAACTGAGTTAAGAGAACTCAAGGTGCAATTACAAGAATTGTCAAATGGATAGATTTGCACAGTTTTCTTGTAAAATCAAACAACATTGTTCTCAAGTGAAATTTAATATATGAGCAGTAGACATGTGATATAATAGCTAAAGAAAACCATTTATTAATTTCCAATCTCAGAAATTCCAGAATTTATGCAACCCATTGATCACTGCAGAAACAGCAGTAGATTGGGTTTATGCTCAAGCACTCTAAAAACTTTCAACCATTAGCCAACAATCCTCCTAAATCCAACACATGCAGCACCTACTTAAGCTTAATTTCATCATACACAGTCCATAGAACTCATAAAAATCAACATGCAAGTCATAAATCCACATCCAAGGCATATTTCATCATTAATTGCAAGAAACTAACATGGAATCACCCAAACTTCATACCCAATAAAAATTCCAGCTAAGACCACTTCAAATCTCACATGCATGTACACAATCTTTTATCTTACTCAACCCAAAATCATATCTCTACCAACCCATAACCTTAAAGTGTAAGAATCCAAAAGATCAACCAATAATTTAAACTATACCCATTTCAAAACTAGACTAAAATCATAAACTCTTACCTTGATTTGGCCATAGATGTAGGCCTAGATGAGAAGATGATGATCCCTTAGAGAAATTAAGACATTTGAGAGGAGTTTGGGCAAGTGATTTTCAAGTGGCACTTGGCTTCTTGAGAGGAAATGAGTTGTAGTCATGGCATTGTGCAAGAAATGAAACCAAATGAAATGGGAAAGTGTATGGCCGGTTCTAGAGGAAAGAATTAGGCTAGTACATTACACATGTCACCTTGCAAGAGTTTGAGATTTAATTAGTGGAGTCCAATTGTCAATTTATAAGAGGGTGGAGGTTTGCTAGTGGATTCCATGTATCCAACTCTTATTGGCTCTCTCTTTGTTAGTGACTTACATGTGTTCTAATCCAATTTAAATACAATTTACCATGTAAATTATTAAACCTATAATCCTTTTATGACTTAATATTAATATAATTAATTTATAATGCTAGGTGGTGCGGGGCATCACATAAGCTTTCTATTATGCCTCTTGTCATTACATAAGACACTTTAGTGTTTTAACGCTCCTATCTTTGGATTTTAATTGGACTTATTTTTTTTTTTTTGTCATTCATTTATGGAAGAAGTCTAATATGATTTTTTTTAAAGAAAAAGTATGTGCTTAGGCGTTGGTTTTAAAGAACTTTGGGATGAAATTTGATTTGTGTTTGGTCGTTAATTGTAATTGGACTACTTTTTTTTTTTGTGGTTATTTAGGAAGAGTCTATGAAGAAAAAAAAAAAAAATTCTTAGAGAAGCATATTTTAATAAGATGTCTTAAAAAAGAGTCTTTTAGTAATAGGAAACTTATTTTAAAGAATATGTCATTGTCTGTTTTTATCTAAAAATGTTTGGCAAGAATTGAAATTAATCATACTACTTGGGAAATTCAAATAATGTATTACTTGGAAAATTTAAAAGATAAATAGTTATGCCATTTGTCATTACGTAAGACACTCTAGGGTTTTAATGCTCGTGCATTTGGCTTTTATATATAGATATAGATTCTATTATCTTTTTTTTTGTCGGGCATTACGTAAGACACTCTAAGGTTTTAATGCTCCAGCATTTGGCTTTTATATATAGATATAGTCACATTTTCTTTCTATTATGGGTTGTATTATCCCAAAACTAAACCAATTGTTTATAAAATTTGTCAAGTTAAATATTTTATATGCCATTACAATGAGATAAGATACATAAAACAAGATAAAATTGATTTAAAGCAAGAAAATTTCTTACATCACCGAAAGCTACTCAAAGAAAATACATTGTTAAAAAGATTGTTAATGTTATTGTTATTGTTGTGTTTATCGATATTGTTCTTACCTATTTCCAGTATAATACATGTGTAGACACCTCATTTTTAAATCTATATCTCAACCTGAACACAAAATAGGGTTTCGAAAAAAAAAATTCTAAAAATAGAAAGTACACAACTTTATGAAATTAGGGTTTTACATACCCAAAAAATTTCAATTCAATTTCTCTAAAAAAAACTCTCCTATTATGCTCTCACGGCTATCACTTTCAAGGATAGCTTGGATTCATTTGCCACAAGGATGAATAAAGTCTCAAGAATCAACTTTGGGTACTTTCAACTTGAAGGTTTGCTATCTATGAAAGGGATAATGGAGTGGTTGCATCCCTCAGTTATTTGGGATCTTGCATTTCCGACATAATAAGAAATTTTCTTGACCATTGAGGAGTTTTTGGCAATCCTTAATGTAGACAAGAGTTAACATGCCGATGTGCCTGTAATAAAAAACTTATATATCGAGTTCTTGTGAGAGCTACACAGCACTCTTTGAAAACATAACTCCCGGTATGATTTCTTATACAGATACAGGGATTTAAAAAAGAAAAAGAAAAAAAAAATTGGATTAGTAAAATTTTAGTAAGCATAATTTTATACAAGGGATGCATAATCACATAAGGCTATCGTAACCTAACTAAAACTTACGCAACGGTGTACAAAAAAAAAAAATTCATCAATTGCAGCATAAAAGGGATAGATACAAATTGGTGGTTTTTATTAGATGTAAGGAACTTACCATTAGATGAAATTCATGAATTCTAGGCAAGTCGAATATTGTTATGTTTATTGATATTGTTATTGAGCTTAGTAAACATGTCTACCACAACTAAACAAAAGCAGATTGTTGCAAAAGCAGGGAATACATTAATTAAACAAAAGCATATTTCTGAAATATAATTTTATGCAGATACTCATAGATTGATACATTCAAATTCAAAGTCTACGTAGTGACGTCGGTCTATTTAGACTGAGAATCCCATGTTGCATCCACATTTCTAGAGGTCATTAAATTGATCATGTTCATTTTATTCAGTTGATTTTCATAATGGTATTGGACTCAAAACAAAACTGGCCGGTGACATTTTTCAAATTGTTTTCATATATATATAATATCTATATATATTTATAAAGAGTTTTTGAAAATTATTTTGGAGTCCAAGGGAATTATGAATTCAAGAAATTAAAGGGTTACATAAGCTAGGGACATAACAGTGATATTAATCCAGTCCTAGTGGCTCATGTGGAATATAGTATGGTGGAAGGACATATAGATATAAAGTTGTATGTAAAGGGACCTCACTTATTATTCTCTAATCTTCAAGGATCAATTGCAAATGTGTTGATGGACATTATTGTAATTTGTAGGAGTTAAAAAATTATCTTGATATGATTAAGATAATTAAAGAATTATTTTAAAAGAGTTTCAAAGTAAGTCAATAACCTTCAAAAGATATTGACTTATCCTACTGTTGAAGATAGAGATCCCTAAAGATCCACGTTAAAATCTCTCTCTATGGTTTTTACTATGGATATATAAATAAAAAATATCACGTTAGTAGTTGGCCATCAGAACTATTGTGATATATTGAAGCCATTAGAAAAACTCAAAAGGAAACAGAAAGAGAGACATGAATACCTTGGGAGGCAACACACTTGGGTTGCTAGAAGAGGCTTACACTTGGGTTGTTAAGAAGAAGCTTATTTGGGTTGCTGAAAAATGTACGCTTATCAATTTAAAGTCCATGATTATGTAGTGTAATGATTCTTAAATGAAACAGAAAATATTTATTTGACATTAATGCTTCCGCAAACTAACACCACTTGTCATTACATAAGACATTTTAGAATTTTAACGCCCCTATCTTTGGATTTAAATTGGACTATTTTTTTTTTGGTCATTCATTTATGGAAGAAGTCTAAAAT
>OU015761.1:64134120-64148464 GCA_907173295.1 Fagus sylvatica | reverse complement strand
GTTGTCAAGTGAGACAAAATTATTTATGAAGGCCTATTTTTTTAAAAAAATATATATATTAAAATTAAAATTTGAAGATTCTTTTCTGACCATGTTTTCTTCAAATTTGGGAGGAAAGACCACGAGAGGGGGGGACCTTCTTTAAATATTATTTCCCTTTAATAATTCGGATTTTGTAAAATAAGACCACGAGAAGTTTTTATTTTTTTTTTTTTTATTTTTTTTATGACATCTATGAAGGTAACAATGAAAGCAATAATTATGAATTATCATTGCATGTGCAACATTTTGTTATGAATTTTAGATTCTCCTTTTGTATGATTGTATTGCAATTGATGCAAATTATGCATAATCCTTAGTAGTTATATTCATTGGCAGTTTTCTAATATAAATAAGTCTAGTGACACAATAAAATTTACAATTTTTTTTTTTCACAACTGTTAAAGTGGCATGTTGTGATTGATATATAATAGAAGTAATGTTAGTGGTGACTGGTGGGATGGTAAACTATTTCCGAAAGAAAATACTATCACCCAACCAAACAAGAAAAAAAATTCCTTTTTCCCGGTCCTATTCCGTGTTTTTTACTTTTTCTCTGAACCAAAGTGTAAATACTAAATAATATATTGTCTTTCAAATAAAAGGTATACATTTTCAATTCTACTACATTTAATTTAAATTCAAATGAAGTATTTAAAAATGAGATATTGAGATTTCAAATAAAGTAAATTATAAGTTAAAAAAGTCATTAAAACTGTATACATTATTACATTAGCCTTTCTCATCAGGTCATATTTGAAGACATATTAAAATAAAATAAAAGAATAATAGAATAAGAGAGGTAACTAATAAACCTAAGACTAATATTTAGATATGAGTTCAAAAATGTCTGCATTTCCAAACAATTTTTAAAGTGTTGGATTCAATTTATACTCGATGTAACTTGAATGCGTGTTTTTTGACAAAATCTATCACTGAATTATATTGTCTCCTTGCATCCTCCATACTTACAAAATGTTAGATGATCAAAGATAAATAAATATCTCATATAGAAAATGTTTAAAATTTATGTTTTTTATTTATTTAAAATTACACACAAAACATGATTTAATAGATCGGATAGTACATAATATTATTCGATTAATGTGAAATTCAATGTGGATGTTAAGAATAAAGAGAACATATAATTCAATAGTGTGATTTCCAAATATTAATCCAATAAATCATTTTCTTTGATTTAGCACCATTGACAACTCTATTTGTTGGGTCTTTTTCCAAGATCATTGTATGGACTTTATTGGATTTGTCTTGTGCGATTTACACTTGCGTGAGCTCCAAGTACACGCACCCTGTCCCTACTCTAATTGCAAAGGGATCTTGTACCTATCCTTGAATTATATAGTCTCCTTCTATCCTCCACACTTACAGAATGTCAAAATGATCAAAGATCAATAAATATCTCATATAGAAAATGTTTAAAATTTATGTTTTTTATTTTACTATAAAATTAAACACAAAGCATAAGTTACATGTTAAGAATGAAGAGAACATATAATTCAATAGTGTGATTTCCAAATATTAATCCAATTAATCATTTTTTTTTTTTTTTGAGTTGACGATAGAAACATACACACTCTACACTAAATATATAATTGGGGATTCGAACCCACGTCCAAAAGTTTAAATTTATGAATTTCGATAACGTGGGATTTCCACTCATATGTTATGTATATAGGGAAGTGTATTCGGTCTTCACCCATTTTTTAAATATAAAAGCAAGCAAAAGTCTAAAATCCACCGCCTTGTCAATTTGTTCTGTTCACAAACAGAAAAGTCCAGCCAAGATGTTTCTGTCCTATAGAAAATTGATAGGGAAAAGCTGAGGAAGTTTCCAGGAAAGTGGAAAAACATGGAAAATGTCACAAGCAGGACAGCAACATTGGAAAAAACACCCTCTTATATAAGTCCATTTTCCTTTTGTCCAAACGAGACTATTTTATTTCCCTATGCCGGATTAATGTACCTAATAAATAATGTTTAAATATCTGTCAACAACGTCATTTTCAGACTGTCAATATTCTTCCAATAGAAGATAGTGACTGTTGTTTTGTAGTGATTATGCAATTTCTTTATCATTCTTCCCCACTATACAAAGAAAAAACAATGCATTTTCCTTCCTATACAGCCGCATACTCCACGCCAAACCGCCCATTTTCCATGACTTTTCTTTTTGTTTTTTTTATCCAATCCAACAAACATAAACATGGGTTTTGAAGTATAAGACTATAGTTTTATTTGGTACTTGTCTACTTGACACTTGAGGTTATACAAATAATTATTAACCCTCACTCATGTAGGCCATTGGATCGTTGATTTAATAAGTTTTGATTATTAAGAAATATACGGCATGTGGGTTTGAAAGTGGAATTCCACAAAGTGTGTAATACATGTGTACTTTCACATTAGTTTAAAAAACTAATGTTGATATTCAAAAAATATTTCTCAAACTAATATCGTTTGGGGTTATTCTCAAGTTTATTCTCTTATGTCATATATTGACCCAAAAAAAATATTAAAAATAGAACTAGAAATTGCTAGTGACAAGTTAATTTTAGTAAAAGTTTCAATGCAGTATAAATAAAAAAATAAAATAAAATAAAAATTATTGTGCTATAATACATTCTATAAAAAGATTTACGAAACTTTACCTAAAAGGCTAAAACCATAAAAAGAAATGCACTTAAAAAGTAAAAACATTGTCAACAGCCTTCTCGCTTAGTCATTACTTGTTTTCATCTTTAAGGAAGATCAGGATCAAATCCCTCAGTTTCTATTTTTGTAACTATTGAATTATCGTTCAAAATTTGACCGAGTGTTGCATATATATAATAATAATAAATGAGAATGTTTGAGGTAAAATTGCATTATGTCACCTTATTATGAAGTCAATTGCAATGCTTTCCTCAGACTTAAAGGTTGAGCAATCGATCTCTTCAAACTATTGGGTCATTTGTGATGCAGTACTAATACATGTATTGACCAATGAAACACAAATAATGTTATCTTTTTCGATGACATATAATGTAATACAATTTTATGTTTGAATTTAATTAGATAACTTAATCTATTGTAGTTTTACTCATACTATAGGTAGTATAAGAATAAAAATAAAACTTACGTGTCTATCTCATGCATGGAATGCCCCTTTCACAGCATGTGGATCTCACAAGTATATAGAACCACTAAATATGAGAGGAACGCTCTATAAAACAGTTTTATAAAGATAGTTTTTCGTATTATAGACTCCAAACTGCGCCTCAAAAAATACACAAGGTTAATCGATATGAACTTAATAATATTAGTAAAATAAGTATTTGCTGGTACAGAGCAAGCTTTGTATTGTTTAGAGGAAACTCCACCTTGTATAGGATAAATTATTCATGTTGATTCACACTAAATTCTTCAATAACGTTTAATATATTATCAAAAAAGCTTACTTGTGAGTTGTGAATAATAGATGCATTAGAAAATCAAAACTTCGTTGAGACATTCTTTGTTCCACATTCTTATATTCGTACTTATAGAAGAAATACGTACCATTTATTGGAATATCATTTTATAGTATTATATACTAACGTATCAAGACGGGAATCTTTGTAGAAAACCATGCCAATAAAGTAATAGACACATGCAGTCAGAAAAAAAAACTTATTGAAAATGATTAATATAACTAAATGCACTAACCATTCAATAAACTGTTTGATTATTTTATTAAGTAACCCCATCTCATTTTTATAGTTCAGTCAAAATAGTTTCCCGAATGAGCAAAGGTCATTTTATATGATCTTCCGAATCACATCTCCTTCTCAAAGTTATTAGAAAGTTAAGTTCATTGCTTATCACAATTAAAAAAGAAAAAAAAAAAAAAATCCCTTCATGATATCTAGGGTTGAGCTAATTAATTAATTACTATATACTCATAGAAGGGTGACTAAAATCCAAGCTTTTAACTTCTACCCATCTGCTGAAAAGCTTAATATGATGTCTTAAGCAATATGAACTGACATGCAGGAAAATGCAGATAAGTACATCACTCTGTTCTTTCCTGTTGGGCCATGTGTTAGCTAGGGTAAGTGAGTCATACGTTTGCCAGGACACAAATTTGGCTTCTTTAGCTTGAGCTCCTCTAGAAATTTGTTCTTGGGCCCAAAACTAAAATTAATTAGTAACAAAATAATTTTTTTTACTTCTTTTTATATGCCACATTTCGTTAGAAGGCCTAAATATTAATTGTTTCACATCACGATGTGCAGTTGTCCACACACCATCTAATGTGGACATACATCAGTATATTATGCACATCAATATGAAAAAAGAAAATATATAGTTTCATATACATCCATTTGTACCTAAAATGGAAAACAAAAATTTGTTTGTTTTGGATGACAAAAAAACATCAAAACTGTGACCACCATATGTTTTCTCGGAGAAAATTAGTTTCAATAACATTTTACACATCATTGAGAAGTAAGCTGTTCTTTTAGAGTTTGGTATACTTGGTGATAGAGAGAACTTAGAAGAATTTGGGAAATTTGGGTAAAGGCTGAAGGGGAAGAGCTGAGAAAGAGAGAGCAAGGACATATTAGTTAACTAGTTATCATGGCATGATTTTTCAAGGAGGTGACATGCAGGGTCAAAGTCAAGAATTATTTTAGGGTACGTTGGAATTGGACTGGGTTAGGACTGGTGTTTGTGATTGGAATTTAAACTGGGTTAGGGTTAGGACTATTTTTAAAAAAAAAATTAAAAATTTTGCTATAAATTTTTTTTAAAAAAAAAAAATTAGCTAAAAAAAAAAAACTTGATTGGGCTAGCCCAATCAAGGTTACACATGCCTTGCCCCTAGTGGCAGGGATTGTGTGCCTTGCTACCGCCGGCCGGTCTAGAGTCCGCAGTAATGGAAGCACCGAAGCACCAAAGAGAGTTTATTATTATTATTATTATTATTATGAGTAAGGAGCAAAAAATAAAGACTTAATTTTGTTTTTCTTTTATTTTCTGAGATAATTGTTAGGATAATTATGTGTTCATTTTAATTTTATGAATGTCCAATTAATTTAAGTAATTAGTATATATAATTTTATCACTAATAAAATTGCGAATCTATTTAATGAAAAAAAAAACTTAGACTTTATTATAAAAATCATATCTTAATATGATACTTTATCTCTATATATTTTTTAATTGGGATGTAGGGGACCATAAGCCCAATTACTTTGATTGTTCACACATATATCAAGCATGTATACTTAAGATTTTTTTTATATTTAATTTTGGGGGGGTCATGACTCATGACCCTTTCACACATATATTAAGCACACTTCTTTAAAAATAAAAAATAAAAAATCAACTAACTGTTGTGCAAAGTGGTCTATACATTTTCTTTTTGGTAAATAGAGTGTCTATACCAACTAAACTGAAAGAACTGCATTTGTATTTGTCTTTAGTTATGTAGTAAGAAACTAGATCTTGAGCTAGCTTGATTTGTGGGAGATTACATTACTTTATCACATAAGTTCATGTGTTAGGTGTAGGAAACATCAATTTCTTAGCAGTTTCGGATTTTTCAACAAAGTAAGGTCAATATCTCCTTTAATCATTGATATAGAAAGCAAGGCATGTGAAATAGCAGCACACTTCGTACATCATATTATAAAGACTAGGAGCAGTGGACCCTTGCTAACTTAGTAGCTGGCTCTTTAATGCATTGAACTCAAAAGTAGCTCATTGATAGTGAGACCCTACTTGTATTTAGGCCAATAAACAAGAGTCTGAGTGCTATTAAAGGTTTATAATTGTTCACTTAATTTTATTTCAAATAGGGTAAAACTTAGGTACAGTTACTTAGGTCAAGTATATTAGGTTCCCTAATTAAATTTAAACACATGATTGCATTAACCAATAAAAAACAAACAATGTTATCTTTTTCAAGAATATTTAAATTCAATGTATTTGAATTCAATTAGGAACCTAGCGTACTTGACCTAATAAACTGTACCTAAGTTTTACCTTTTCAAATATGAACCAAATTTGAGTTTATCATCAAATTAGATTACATGATCAAACTTGATTTATTTTCTTGTCAAACAAGCTTGAAACTACATGATTAGCTTACTTGTTTCCCATATATATAGTAAAAAAAGACTAAAATTTTTTACTCTATCACTAATCTATATTAATAATTAATAACTAAATTATGGTTGAAATTTATATTATTTGAGTTAATTAGATGGAATGATCTTCCTTAATGAACTTATAAACATTAGATTCAATAACATTGAGTTTGACTCATTTGTTAAATAAATAAACATAAATAAGTTTTTTTCTTGAGTTGAGCCTGAGCTATTCATAAACAAGTCTGTTCATTTACAACCCTATCATTATTGATTATTGATTTTGCTATCAAGTCAAAATATCAATAGAATTATTTTTTTAGGTGCTATTTGACCTTGGGTTCCTCTTGTTCTATGAAAAAAGATTTTACCAATTGAAATAACTAGATCTTCATTTATACAAAATAGAAACTCATTGATATTATGCATGGCTTGATGGTAAAAGAAAAATAATTATGAAATAGACGCTATAGATTCAAATTTTTTGAATACAAGAAACATGGATTTCCTTTATAGCAGCGTGATGACACATTGACAAGTCAGTTTGCATTATATCCATAAAAATATTAAAATTCCTCGTTTAAAAACGTTCTTCATTTTCTCTACTTCCTGTTTAGACACGTTACAAGTTACAACATGATAGCGACTACAAAGACAAATTTTCTAGTCACATTCTTGGATTACTTAGCACTCAGAGAGAAAGATTAATTTAAGTAGAAAAAAAATTTTGAATCATGCACCACCCATTTTTTATCATTTTGGAATAATTAAATTCTTTTCATGAAATTGTTGAACATAGTTTATTAAATAGGAAGTACGTGCTGACAACGTCGGCACATTTCTTTTGGACGTAAAGAATTTGTTTTTTTTCTTTTTTCTTTTAAACTTCGAAGTCGAGGAAGAGATCAAATGGAAACTTCCTATCTTTATGAACATGGCTAAATAACTAGCATTATATGACCTGTAAAATCTAAAAAAGAAGAGCATCGGATTAACCTTTTTATTGCAAAAGTACCTATAGTTATGTACTATGTCAAGAAGTACCTTCTAGATATTTTGTTCACAATACGACACTCCTTGAAGAGAATCACACAAAACCTTAGGACACTTCAACAAACTCTTTGGAGTTCAATGATTTAGTATTTGGTGTAAATGGTTGTATATAACATCTCTTTTATATAAAAGTGGATTCCACAAACATGAGAGTCACCCTTATGTAAGAGGAATATTGTATACAACCATTACATAAAATATATTAATGAAGTATAGTGTAAAAGTTCTTAACAATGTCATATTCCTTGCATGATTGCATAATCGAGCATTGGAATAAATTTTCACTTTGCTTTACGTTAGAACATCTTCAACAGTCTCTTTCCATTTTCATTCAAATTTGAAGAAAAACATCTTTTCTATTTTTACCTAATCACTTTTTCAAAGACGCCCTCTAACAATCTCTTTATCATTTCTCTATTTTATCAAATAATAACTTTTTATTCTTCTTTTAATTATTTGTTTCCCCCAAAATCTGTCTTCTCCACCCACTCAAACCTGAAAGGAGAGAGAGAGTTACATCGGCAATAAGTCAGAGATCTCCTATTCTGGTCTATTGTCAACTTGCTCCATTGTCCTCATTCCCTTCGCCACAATGCTTGTTCTCACTCTACCACTTCCGCCAAACTCACTCCATTCCGCACCTTCAACGTAATGTTGATGGGTAATGAGAAGAAAATAATAATAAGATGATGAACTACAATGGCTTTTTGGATGTAAAAAGTCACGTTAACAAGTTTGCCCTTAAGAGAAACATTTGAAACAAGTTTTTGGGAGAAAATCCGTAAAAGATAATGAAGAGAACAACTCGCTTACCAAAACACTCAAATTCACAACTTGCTAAAGTGTTAAGTTGAGTAGTTAAACATCACCATTCCAATGGTCCACCACTAGTGCTGTTTCGATTATATGAATTTTCCAAGATGTTATTATGTTCAACGGGAAGAATTTTCCCTCCCTCTCACAAGGGATGTGAACCCCACTCATGGGGTCCTTCACAGTTCACAAGTACTCACACCGTTTCAAAAGGGTCATTGTACACCATATTTTCTCGAATTTGTACGTGTCCTAGAGTTTTCTAGACACAAAACTTTTGTAGATGCTTTTAATGTGATTAACTTGAGAGAATAGTATTCACATTATTTTAAAGAAAATACAAGTATACGTACGTACACACGTTCATACATGTATAACATACATACACATTAAAAATATCTCAAGCAGTACCAGAGTAGATCTAAATGCAGCCACAAATTGATGATCATATACATACGTAAAAATTGAACACAAAATATTTCCTCAAACTTAAAGATGGACCAATCAGAGCCGTCGGATTGATCCATATTACGATCTTCTTCAAGACTCCGAATATTTTTTCCACTTGATCTCAACACGTAGAAAACATTACACCAGATCTGATTATCTGATATCCCCAAAAGTCCCAACAAAAATATAAATGATGATGTGTAAAATCAGCACGGTCGTCCGACGGATGTTCTCTCTGATGGAAGACCTGAAACAAGGAACAACAATGACGACGGTAGGAAAACACCGGTGGGGTGCCGGCCAAAGTTCCTCCGATGCCTTTGTCAGAGATTTGGTGGAGAATAATCAACAGGTAAGTAAGTAGTGTTTAGGCTAATAGTGTGCGTACCTTGTGCATTTCTGTCTGGTGGTTTATATAGATGACCCAGAAAATAGCCGTTGAATCCCTCTTAACTTCCCTCTTTACTGGATTTAAATGAGGGCTATTATGAAGGCGGTTACAATATCTCGGGGATACTGTCATTAATGGGTAATTAAGTTCATTTACTTCGTTGTTTGTAACGGTGACCATCAGTGGGCCGTTTAGTACTTGTATGGGGGTTTGTGTGGACAGAATAAGGACCTTAGAGTCGTCCTTGCGTTTGTTCATCTTGGTGGACGATAGGTTTGGACGATCGTCCCATTGTCTCTTTGATGATTCGGGTGGAGACTTTGACGATGTCCCGAGTAACGTCGTGGTTCTGTTTTGGACGATCGTTTACGGTCGTCATTCCCGCGGTGCGGTTACTGTCGTCCGTCTTTTGGGTGATGAACCCATCAGATGCCCCCTATTCCGTCGTGGGTCATTTTTGGGCGACGGACGGGATACGCTTGTTAGGTTTTTCTTTTGGCGCGAGTATCTTTTTCGGGAAGGCGCGCAGCCGTATTCAATCTTGAGTATTAAATGGTGAAATGGCCGAGTGACTTCACCTTTGACACGTGTCACTCATTCATTGGGCACGTCTTGCGAAGCGACGGTTCGCTTCGTATGCTCGAATTTTCTTGGCTATTTAAATTCGCACAAGGTTTCCATTTTCCCTCTTTACTTTCCCGCTCCTACTCCGAAGTGACCCCCTCTGGTTTTTCCTTTCTCCGGTGAGTCCTTCTTCTTTCCTTTTTCGATTTGGACCTTAAGCCTGGATCCTCTGCATTTTTCGCTAAAGAGGTTTTTTGTGGGAGTGTGTCGCGAGGCTGAGAGTGGGGGTAGAGTACTTGATCTTGGTGATCTTGTTTCTCCGGATAGCGTGCTCCGCCGGTTATCGGTGGAGCTTTTCGATTTCGTGTTTCCGGCGCTAGACACGTGGGGGGTGGTCAGAGGTTTAATGGCGACGGAGAGAGGTAGTTGGTCCTCGGTTCATTCCGAGGACCTCCCTGAGGGACTCTCCGATAGGGGGGAGGATTCTCACTCGACGGAGGATACTCCGTCAGTCTCTGGGTCGTCAAGGGCTGTGGGCCCTGACGACTCTTGGATTGCGAGGTCCTACCTGTCCAAGGTAGTGGACGTCGAGGGTTTGGATAAGCTTAGGAGTAGATACCAGATCCCTGAGGACGTCGTCCTAAGGATCCCCCAGTCGGACGAGGTGGCTTGCTCGTCCAGATTTGGCGACGTGGCGTTTTATGAGGCCGACTTCAATGCCGGCGTGAGGTTTCCCATGCAGCCCCTGATGAGGGAGTTGTTGGATCGTCTTAACCTCGCGCCGGGTCAGTTGGCCCCAAATGCTTGGAGGACGGTGGTTGGGTCAATGGTGATGTGGAAGGTATTAAGCGAGGGGAAGGACGACCTTACCCTAGACGAGCTGCTATTTTGCTATAAGCCGTGTCAAATACCGGCTTCTCCTGGATTCTGGTCTTTAAACATGCGGCAGCGGGGCCTAAAGTTGATAGTGGGGACCCCATCGTCCAACAGAGAATGGAAAGACAACTACGTCTTTGTCTGCGGGGACAATTGGGAGGGTCTCCAGTGTGAGAAGGACGACAACTTTATCCCCGTTCGTCGAAAGTGGGGCGTGCCTTCGTCCTCTGGTGTGTGTGTGTTTATTTGCATGATTTGAATTTTTGGATAATTTGTTCTATTTTCTGACTTCTTCTTTCGTTTTGCAGCACTTAGACGACCGAAGCTAGACGAGAACGGCCATAACAGGGTACTCCGGTCGTTGCACCACACCCAGCACCATTACAAGCATTTCATACGACCCGAGCTTCTAGCTCTGTACTCGTTCGGGCCTGAACCGAGTGAAGCTGTCCTGTCGTTGCAAGAGATCAATCAGAAGAGTAAATACCTTTACATAGCATGTTGTTTGTAGCGTCCGTCGGACGACGTTTATCTGACGATGCTTTTATTTTGTCTTGTAGGGATGGCGACCGCTAAGCTCAACCGTGAAAAGCTTAAGAAGATGATGATGACCCAACAGGAGGAGGCCCCGTTGGTCATTGGAAAAAAGAGGAAGGCTGATGCATCGTCCAAGAAAGTGACGGACGAGAGAAATCTTCCACCTCCTCCTCCTGCTCCGAAGCCGTCTGCCCCAGAGCCTGTTCCCACCTCGTCGGTTGAGGTTGTTGAGATCCCTGCTGAACCTTCGTCCGGTAGGTTCGTTGAGAAGCCACCGACGCTACCTCGGGACGCCTCCTTGGCCTGTCGTAGGGCTAAAGCTGCAGTGACGAAGGATGACCTTGCCGAATATGATAAGGTGAACACCGACGTCATTAAGGTGGCTGGCGTCCATTCCCTCATGAAGGTATGATCTTCTCATTTTCCTAGGTCGTTCCTTCGTCCTTCTTGACTGACTAAATGAGTGTTGTTCTTCTTCTTTGTGTAGGGCCTGACCGAGCTTACAGTGATAGCCAACCGCTGCACGCAGTGGGAGGAGGCTCTGTTGGAGCAGAAGATTCGGATGTCTGAGGCTGCCCAGGCCAATCAGAGGTTGACGTCACTCGTCAACGAACTGACTCTGGATAGGGACAGGGTCGTAGGCGAGTTATCTTCGGCCAAGGCTGATCTGACGAGGAAGGACGAGGATCTGAGGAGAGCGTTGGACGATGTCAATAGGGCTGATGAGCAAGTGAAGAAGTTGACATCTCAACTGGAGGTGGCTGTGGAGGACTTCAAGTCGTCGGAAGCTTATGACGACAACAATACTAAGTACTTCCTCTCTGGTTTCAGCTTCCTCAAGAAGCAGGCGAAGGAGAAGTACCCAGAGCTTGATTTCGAAGCCTTCCAGCCATTTGACGATGACGAATCGGTGATGCCTGTTGGTGATGACAATGCAGGGCCGTCTACTGACCCTCAGATGGATGACGATGCTACCTCCTAGTTTTCTAGTTTTTGTAAAATCTCTTTCTTTTTTGAGACAAGTGATCATATATACATTTTCTTGTGTGGGGCCCGTTTTGAGGCTTTTGTATTTTGACACAATGCTACAATACCCTTGGTTTTAAGGGAATTTCGATGTCATGGTACTTTAATTGATAATTGTCTTTGATTGTATCCGCCAATGAATATCTTATCTGAATGTTTGTTGATTTTGTGAATATGGCTTTTGTTTGAAGTATCTAGAGCCGTCCATGCGTTTGTACATATGCACAGGGACTGTAGTATTTGTTATTCGAGTATTTAGAGTCGTCCATGCATATGCGTTTGTACACATGCTTTGGGACCATGACACTTGTTGTTTTGTTCAAGTGTTTAGAGTCGTCCATGCATATGCGTTTGTACACACGCTTTGGGACCATGACACTTGTTGTTTTGTTCAAGTGTTTAGAGTCGTCCATGCATATGCGTTTGTACACATGCTTTGGGACCATGACACTTGTTGTTTTGTTCAAGTGTTAGAGTCGTCCATGCATATGCGTTTGTACACATGCTTTGGGACCATGACACTTGTTGTTTTGTTCAAGTGTTTAGAGTCGTCCATGCATATGCGTTTGTACACATGCTTTGGGACCATGACACTTGTTGTTTTGTTCAAGTGTGTAGAGTCGTCCATGCATATGCGTTTGTACACATGCTTTGGGACCATGACACTTGTTGTTTTGTTCAAGTGTTTAGAGTCGTCCATGCATATGCGTTTGTACACACGCTTTGGGACCATGACACTTGTTGTTTTGTTCAAGTGTTTAGAGTCGTCCATGCATATGCGTTTGTACACATGCTTTGGGACCATGACACTTGTTGTTTTGTTCAAGTGTTTAGAGTCGTCCTTATGCTTGTTGTTTTATTCAAGCAATTAAGGTTGTTTGAGTGGACCTTTGGCTTGTTGTTTTGTTCAAGCGCTTAAGGTCGTCCTTATGCTTGTTGTTTTATTCAAGCGATTAAGGTTGTTTGAGTGGACCTTTGGCTTGTTGTTTTGTTCAAGCGCTTAAGGTCGTCCTTATGCTTGTTGTTTTATTCAAGCAATTAAGGTTGTTTGAGTGGACCTTTGGCTTGTTGTTTTGTTCAAGCGCTTAAGGTCGTCCTTATGCTTGTTGTTTTATTCAAGCGATTAAGGTTGTTTGAGTGGACCTTTGGCTTGTTGTTTTGTTCAAGCGCTTAAGGTCGTCCTTATGCTTGTTGTTTTATTCAAGCAATTAAGGTTGTTTGAGTGGACCTTTGGCTTGTTGTTTTGTTCAAGCGCTTAAGGTCGTCCTTATGCTTGTTGTTTTATTCAAGCGATTAAGGTTGTTTGAGTCTTGGAGAAGTAGGGACGGAGTCATGATGCCTGGATGACTTTGTATTCCGTTAGATTATTTTAAAACAAATACACTGGAGATATCGAATCATATGAGCAAAAAGCAAAAAGGAATACATGTGAATGTCGTTGTCTTACTGGTAATATTTCTTAAGATGTTCGGCGTTCCAAGGGTGAGGTAGTGCGTCCCCGTCTAACTTCTCCAGGTGGTAGGTGCCTCTCCTGTGGAACTTGACGACCCTGTATGGTCCTTCCCATGTGGGACCCAGTTTTCCCTGTGTTGGGTCCTTCGTTGCGAGGGTCACTTTTCTCAGCACCAAGTCTCCAATTTTGAATTCTCTGTGTTTCACTCGTCTATCGTAGTAGCGGGCCATCCTCTGTTGGTAGACCCTGGTTCTGGCTTCAGCTTGATCCCGAATTTCATCCACCAGATCTAGGTTTGATCGTAGTTGAGCATCGTTGCTTTCCTCGTCATAGTTGTTCGTCCTCCATGTCGTGAGGCCGACTTCCACGGGTATGACAGCTTCGGTGCCATACGTCAGTCGAAAGGGGGTTTCTCCTGTGGGAGTCCTTGCTGTCGTCCTGTATGCCCACAAGATATTTGGGAGCTCTTCAGGCCATAGTCCCTTTGCCCCCTCAAGTCGAGTCTTGATCATCTTGAGCAAGGATCGATTTGTAACTTCCACCTGTCCGTTGGCCTGTGGGTGACCGGGGGACGAATAGTGGTTGTGTATGCCAAGCTCTTCACAGAATTCTCGGAAAGGTGAGTTGTCGAACTGTCGTCCGTTGTCTGATATAAAGGCTCTGGGTATTCCAAACCTGCATATGATTGCCTTCCATACGAATCCTCTTATGTTCTTCTCTGTGATCGTAGCAAGTGGTTCAGCTTCTACCCACTTTGTGAAATAGTCTATTCCCACTACAAGGAATTTTAGCTGTCTTCGTCCGACAGGGAGGGGTCCCATGATGTCCAGTCCCCATTGGGCGAACGGCCATGGTGCCGTCATTGGGGTCAGTGTCTCCGGTGGTGAGTGGATGAGGTTTCCAAATCTTTGGCACTTGTCGCATGCACGAACATAGGAGACCGCGTCCTTCTGCATCGTCGGCCAATAGTATCCAGCTCGGACGAGTTTGTGCACTAAGGAACGTGCA
>OU015761.1:64098537-64134020 GCA_907173295.1 Fagus sylvatica | reverse complement strand
GGCACTTTTGGCAAACTCATCAAGCTCAAGTATTTCATATGGCTGTTGGACATCTGAGGCACTTTTGGCAAACTCATCAAGCTCAAGTATAAGTTGGTAGCAGTCCTGCACATTTCTCACATAAGAGCATTCACATCTGTTATTTCAAAATTACTTCAAATTTTGAAAGAAAAAACAACTTTTTTCTATTTAAACTACTCACTTTTATAATACACCATACATCACACTCTTCATTTTACAATACCTTCTATTAAAATAATCTAAAAGAATTAATTGCAAAAAGAGAGAAAGAGAGAGAGAGAGAGGGGAGCATGTGAGAGAAAATAAGTATTAAAAAACATATGAAAGAGCTGCAATAACTCTTCACTATAGCATGTTTTAAATTTGAAAGTGAATAAAGAATCTGATGCAAGAGTGTTTAGAGCTTAAATTGCTAAAATTTGAAGAAGAGCTTATCAAAAATCTTATGTGAATGCTCTAATGACCTAGGAAAATTAGGTATAAACTATAAAACCCGATTATATTGTGGGTCAATAATTGGTTTTACCCCAAAAAAGAAAAAAGAAAAAAAGTGAGTTGTTCCAAACCCCAATAAGGTCCCTAAAATTGTATATCAATTGAAACCCTTTACATTTTTTCATTCAATTTTTTTGTTGCTGTGAATGTGTCAAATCATCTTTGAATGTTACTTTCCCCTAAAGGCTTGAGTCTTTATTTTTGTAAATCATGTTTCCACATTGCAGATATAAATGGTACCCATTGCACTCACTGATTTTGCTTCATCTGGCATGGTCCTCTTTGTTGGAGCCATAAATGGTTTATGGGGTATAAATGTGTCTTGCAAGCCAAGTTAGGTGGTGTGTGCCATGGGTGCCGTGTTTCACAGCACAAAAAGACAAGATCATATGTTATATCATTCCGTATTCTCTCAAAGGTCAAATCTAGTATTTGGTGTAAGAAAATAACAGATTACTTATATGGCAAGTCATAAAACCTTAGTTAATGTATACTTAGTCGTTTAGGTTTAGTCTCTAATAAATACTATCTATGTTAATGGTTTATTGTAAATTTGTAATAGATGTTTTATAGTAAAGATATAGTCATTAAAGACTTTACTCCATAGACTTAAGTCCTATTAGGCTGAACCACGTCACTCTTCCGCTCTCTTTTTCTCTGCGCTTTACATATCTTATTTTATCTTTATTATTGTATTCTAACACAACCAAACATGCAAGATACAACAACCTAGCCACAATTATTTTTTCTTTTTCTTTTAAGGGCATCAATATGCTCAGATGTAAGTGACTCGGTTAAAGATGGTGGACAATTGGGTGGTGGTGGGGTCGTTTACATGCGTACAAAACACATGGGTAAGCACCACTTCATTATTTCACATGGTCCACAATATGGGCTTTGGTCTTAGCTTGCCTCCATGCGTACAACACAATGATGGATTTCTTTACGGTAACATATGATGGAGTCCAATCATGAGGGTTAAGCAATGGCTCTTTGATTCTGGCCATACTGCTTGATTGGCTTTCATACAGAAATGGGTTCCACCGAGCTCCACCAAAAACAAAACTACCACATATGGCATGTCAGTCCTAACCACGCAACTAGCCATGTTAATATAGAGAAATTACTAACCGGGAGGTTGGTCCTCTTTATTCACACATCCGTTGGAAGTAATAATTTCTCGTTAATGTGCCCACTCTATGTCATGTTTCAACGTAGGATCTTGCCATGTCAATCGTACCATGCTAGTCAGACGTAAAACATCAAGAGTGCCATGTTAGCATAAGTGCCACATCAGCTGCCATACTAGCATCTCACTCATGCTCATGGGTTTCTAGCATCATGCAAACCCACGAGCCTCCATCAGGAGATCACATATGCTCACATGCGCCAACATCTTAAATCACAGTATGACCATGATCACTCTTGAGCCTTTTGAGGGTAAACGTGCCCCTAAATTACATCTCTCATAGCTATTAGCAAAATTTTCTACCCGATGCTATCATTTACCGACACATGTGTTTCAACAATTGGTGCTAGTATTACCACAAACCATTCGCAATCACGCTGGTATTTGCATTTCGCGTTTTTAGATTGATCATGTCATACATTCATGACATCACAAAGTTCATGGGTGTGTTAAAGATACTATAGCCTAAGCAAGCCAAACCTATTTTAGGTTAATGTACTTTTAGAAAAAGCAAGCTAGCCCTAGAATTAGTTTGAGGTTCTCTACAAGAAATCATATTAGAAAGATGTAGTCATCAAGGATTTTTACTTGTAAGTTGTTAGGCCATGTTAAACTTTTGCTTCCGCTTTTCTTTTTTCTCTCTTCATTCACTCAACAACTTTAACACATTGATTATAACACATTATGGTAAAATTAATTCATTATGCAAAAATGCATCTTGTCGGTAGATGACCCAAACGAAGCCTGAATAGCTAGAGATACATTTATTTATAGATAAAGATACCTCAATTGCCATGCAGCCCCCTTGGCCTAAATTAGGCAGCATATATAGGATGAGCGGCATCACCTAACAGAGTAACACGTCCAATTCCCCAGCAGTAAATCATATCTCTGTCATAGATGTCTCTCTATAAAATCATGTCCTCAGGTGTTTCCATAATTAAAGTAATCACTTCATTACACCAATTTCCAAATAGCTCTTGAAGGCTCTTCTTTTTACCTACAACATGAAGACATGAATTTTCAGATACACTAGTTGTAGAAGTGAGATGAATTTAGTTAGCCAAAACATTAATCACAAGAGACAGGAGTTGCCTCTAGGAGGATCAGTATTTCTTTGGGGCTCCTTATGGAAGGCATACCATTGCATCTTCCCATTTCCAACATCTAAAGCAACAAAGTATTGATTCAATCCCGGGAACACCCGATACCTTCAAACAGATCAAGACAAAATTAAACAAACCAATTGAATATATAAATATATATAACTACTCAATTTCTTATACATCTATGAGCTAAGTTTGTGAATTTGAAACAAACCCCACAGTATCTACATATGGTGGCGCAAAGTTTGCTACTCCACTATAGCATGTATAACTTGAATATTTCGCTTCCTGCACCCCAAACAATTTTGAACGCACCTAAAGAGAAATTTGAACAATAATTCCAAAGTTAAGGGTGAGGAAAAAGAAATCTTGTTCACTCACTGCAATCGGGATTAAAAAATAAAATGTTTTGATTACGGGATAATGATATATGCACACTACTAATGTATATCATACATGTACACCACTTAAAATGTGGATATCTATTCATTAAAGATAAACATTTGTGAATGTTGATGTTTACAATTTATAATTGTATGTCCACATTAGGTGATATGTACACACCATGATGTGCAATAATATTTACTCTCGATTATAACATACATTTGACCAAATTCCATCTGCTCCAACTAATATATCTCCTTCATACTACTGTCCGTCTTCGAGGATGACTGTTACCTAAATAATCCATGAAAAGAAAATGAAGAAATATACAGAAATTGGTCTATTATGATTAAAGTAGTTAAAACACCTCAAAACCTTGTTGGGGTCTTCCCTGAAGTCCACAACTTTAGACTTGTTTCTCACAACTTCAGAACCAACTGCATTGACTAAGATTTCTTGCAATGCCATCCTACATATTACTTGAGTTATAGGAAGTCCCCTCGTTACAGCAGGAGTAAAAAGGTCAGGCTTAGTAAACCTGAAGCACATTAAGAAGCAATACAAAGACAAGGTTTAACTAATAGAGCATATAAGAAGTTAGATTGATCTTATCACTTTGTAACAACTGGATGTATTTAACATTCAGTTACATTTGTTTTTCAAATAGTTTGCATTTATCCTATCTTATCTCAAGTCTAGTTTATCTTGTATTGATTCAATAAGCACATACCTTTATTTAAAGGCTACTACATTAATAAGAAAGATTGCCCAAGTTTTCACAAAGAATATTGGGTTGTTATTTTCTTGATGGTATCAGAGCAATAAAACTCTAACGAGTTTGATCCAAAAAAAAAATGGCCACACCATCCCTACCAAAATATCCTTCACATCTCAATCTAGCAAATTTTGTGCCTTTAAAAGCTCACATCTACCAACTATCTTTTGTGGAAAACACATGAACCATACCACCTCATGAAGGTGAGATTACTGGTTCCAGAAGATGGCAAAGTCTCTAAACCAGACCTGGTGGCATGGACACGCACTGAAAGGCTGGTTAAAGCTTGGATTACAGCCACTTTTGATGCATTCAAGACAAACTTGGCCTTTGGGTACAATCCACACCAAGTTTACGGGGAGTATAGAGCATATAAGAAGTTAGATTGATCTTATCACTTTGTAACAACTGGATGTATTTAACTTCAGTTGCATTTGTTTTATAGTTTGCATTTATCCTATTTATCTCAAGTTAGTTTATTTTATTGTTCAACAAGCACAGACATTTATTTAAAGACATAATGAGAAAGATAAATATATTTTTAGCCTTGTATTGAGATATTTAAAAAAAAAAATGTTAATTACATTTTTAATGTATACTAATAATATATTATTTAATAGAAGAATGCATTCTTTAAAATACCAACCAAACACAATTCCTTTTAGTATAATCACTTCTTATAAATAATTTCAATATTTTACCAAACACACTATTTTCAGTTAAATGTATTCTCAAGAATACATTCTAGCAGGAATGCATTCTATGCATTCCCAAAATAGAGGATCCAGGCTTAGACAAGTTGAAAAGTCCTAGTGGTAATTGTACCATTTTCTTTTTATTCATTAAACAAAACAGAAAAAAAGTTTTAACAATATGCACCAGCTTTCATGACTAATATCTAGTGCAATGGTGGGGTATCTTTGCTCATGACATTTAGCACTCAAGACATATCCTTAACTATTGGGATACGCTCATATTAGAAAGGGCATTAATACGCGTACACCACCAATACATATTATCCTTACACATTACTTAAAATGTGAATATTTATGAATATTGATGTCTACAATATGTATATTCACATCAATCATTAGATGGTATGCACAAATCATGATGTGCAACAATATTTACCTTATGAAAAATGTGAGCAAATTAACTAAATGAAAAGGCCAGCCAAAGAGATAAGTAATCAAGTAAGACCATGAGAGAAGAAGCTTAATTACCATTCACCTGAGACACCATCTGCAAAGCCATTGATCCTATTTCCAGTAACATGACCTGCTTTGATTATTTGCTGGGCAGCATTCTCATCTATGGCTTGCAACACTGCCAAAGCACTACTTGAGAGTTGAATTGGGCCACGTTCCCTACCCTCCCCTCTCACTGCACTCAAATCCTTCTCAAAAACTTTTACTTCAAAATCTCTGTGCTTTGCACCCAGAGCCAAGACTAGCCCCGCAATGCCCCCACCAGCTATCAGAATCCTAGGTCTCTTCCTTCCTTCACCATTCTTTTCATTTGACTTTAGATCTTTACCACCTTCACATCTGACAAAATAGCATCTCATACTGGCTTTTTCGGTTCTTTGGTGAAGAACTTTAATATATTTCTGTTTTTGATGGCATGGATTATAGTACAAAAGAGATGCCATTTTCGTTCTAGAATTTGATAACAAATGTTTTTTGGGGTTTTCTTCATTGTGTACGTATATTTATAACACAGCTCAAGGACTGTCATTTCTGATCAATGTAATACCAATAGAAGTACAAGACTCTTGGGACATATATATGAATTTTTATCTTACATAATTATATGTAAATAAAATAATTACAAGTACTTGTGCTTATGGATGCACATGCTTTTAAATAAAATAATTATAAGTACTTGTGCTTATGGATGCACATGCTTTTACAATCATCTGCTCGTTCATGTAAAAAAAATAATTTTTAAGAAAATATTTTATGTAACGGTTACTTATAACATCCTTCTTAGATATCAACTCCATGTCACATGTCATAGAGCTTTTTTTTTTCTTTTTTTTTTAATTTTAATCTTTTCTTTTAGTTGAGTTATTTTTATCTAAATTATAAGGAAAATGAGAAACTCAGAATTAGTAACATCTGCTCTATAAAGTGTGATTCTCAATCATTGTAATACCCTTTAAAAACCTTGCGAATCTTTTGTTCACGATTATACGAAAACTTCATATATAATTTACGCTTTCCATCCCTTTCCACGAATGCTAAATAAATGTTTAAGTTATGTAGTCACACATCATATGACAACGAAAATCTCTCTTCTTTTTTTTTCTTTGGGAGGGAGTCAACGTAAACCTAAAGTATATATATACTGGTTCACATTTTTAAGGAATAAATAAATGACAACATGGAAAGCATTTAAAGAATTAATACATAGAAAATCACTTCTAATTGACATGTGACCAACTTTCATCTATTATGGATTTTTAAATATTTCTACCCGTATAAGTTGGAAAATTATAAGATACCTAGTTGTGACAGCAATTTCAATTAGGTGTATTTAAGGAATCTAGGAAACCATCAAAAGTCTTGTAATTGTATTACATGTTCTCCTTGAGGAGATTTTATATGTTGGGATTTCAGCTTTTATAAATAAAGTCATTGCTTAGCAATGAATTTAGGCTTGTTTTGAAAAAAGTTTAGTAAAAGCGTAAGGAAAAGTTTAAATCCTGTTTGCTTAGGATAATTTGATGAAATACAATTTTGCATTTCAATAAATTCCTTTCCCCATTTTGTGAGACTTGGAATTTGTATGAATATATGATTGCTGCGTATCTCCCTTGTTATTTTTGTAATGTGAAAGAATGATTTGGAGGTTTTTTTTTTTTCTTTTTTTTTAAGGAGAATTAGGTCCAAATAGTTCCCCCTTACTCTTTTGGACGTTTACACACCAATTTGAATACATCATTAACTATTGAAACAAGGTTCTTTCTAGTAGGACTCGACTAATGTATATACCAACGCAAAGAAACAAAAATATAAAGAATAATTTTGTATTGTTTTACAAAATTTATCTAGTTGAATATGCATGCACTCTAACAAATAGATTGATTTAGCAATATTTTGTTCACTTAATCTTGATTAGCATTTTAAAATGCTTTGAAGAGAGAAATTAGAAGGTTAGCAATTAAGACAATACTCATAATCCTTACTACTATGAGCTCTCTGATTCAGGCCCCCATCTGTTTCAATAGGGGTCTCCAATAATGCATCGGTGGGGTTTGGTTGCCTGGTCTGGCCCATCTTACACATGTTCATGGAAATATGCTGCAAGTCTCGTGGATTAGGACGTAGAGAAGGAATTGTCATTTAGTATGATATAGACATAGAATTACTTTGACATCTATATGCAAAGGATCACGATGGGGTTTACATTGTGTCAGTATGTTTTATCACAAAACTCTGGGTTGTTATTTTTGCAAATCTTTGGGAATGAAAGTAGAATTTTTATATCTTAAAAGAGAGGTTGATGTAACATCTTCAAGACTTAATATATAAAAATAATTCACTTAAAAAAAAAAATGATATATTTAGGCCATAATTAAATATATCTCTATTGTGTGTCACACCCTACTATTGATAAAATGAAATTTGCTGAAATATTAAGAGTATCCTATCTTTTATTTTTTTAGATAAAATATAGCATTTTTATTGAATTAGAAAAACATATTATACATTGGATACATCTTGCATCCATACAACTTCATAAAAACAAGATTGCTCAAATTTGGACAGTAAAATCGCTCAGTTCATCTTGCATCTGAATAAGAAAACACAAAGAATCAAATCTCATGCTTCCTCTAACAAATGGTCCCTGCACATGAGAGATTGAATAGAGAAGGTCAGAAGGACAATACAGAAATATGTGCAGCATTAGATCCTTCAAAAATCACCTGCTATAATCCAATCTCTATAGCAAAACGAATAGATCAAATTAAGGCTAATGATTGTTCTTCCTCTTTTGAATCTCGAATAGACAAAGTTGCAATAGACATGCCCATTGAATCTCGAATCAGAACACTCAAACCAATTGGGATTGTGTGCATCTCTAGAGTACCTTCATAATTTACTTTGTAGGAAGAATTTTTTTATACAATTTTTTTTTTTTTTTATGAAAAAAAATTGTATACATCTATATCTATATATCAATATATATATATATATATATAAAAGCAGAGACCTTCAGCTGAGGTTTTGCCATTTGGCATGCTTAGAATTTGACATGTGCTGAGATCTTTTTATTTATTTTATTTAAAAAAATATGATGAAGATAAAGATTAAGAAAAAAATTAACGATGAAGATAAAAATTAAGAAAAAATTAAGATGAAGATAAAGATAAAAAAGAAAAAATCAAGATGAAGATGAAGATAAAGATTAAATAAATAAAAAAAATCAAGATGAAGATAATTAAAGATTAAGATGAAGATAAAGCTAAAAAAGAAAAAATCAAGATGAAGATAAAGATTAAAAAAAGATTAAGATGAAGATAAAGATTAATCTCTTCTATTTATAAATACACGTTAAAACCTATAATATTGCAAATATTTTGGATTCGTCTCTATATCGTAAATAACACTAATATTCATAACTCTTTCAGGTGTTGTTGCTTTTTCTATTGTGGAATTTACGGTAAGTTCTCTTTTTACAAATGCTTTCTTTCTAATATTCATAACTTTTTCAGGTGTTGTTGCTTACACTTAAATTGTTTCTATTGTGGAATTTACGGTGAATTCTCTCTTTTTACAAATGCTTTCTTTATTTGGTTTAATTTTTAAGATTCTACCACATAATCTATGTTTGGTTTTGAATAAATTTTCGAAGAATTGCTTTATTGTTAATTATAGATGTGAAAGACAATTAGGATTTACACTTACCTTATATTGAAAATATTTTGGATAAATATATTTTGGTATCGAAAGAATTAGTAGATTTTGAAGAATTCAGGTAAGTTCAGTTCTAATTAACTCATTACTATAATTGGTCTTCAAATCTCTCTCACAGAGCTACTCAGAGCCATTTAGAGATAAAAAAAGGTTCAAGCTTCAATATTACCTCATGAAAGAAATTATAAAAAATAAAAATAAAAAAAAAGAACAAAAATCCAAAAGAGAAAACAAAAATGCATAATACCTTCTAAAGATCCATCATCAACCCTTTTTTTTTTCAGTAATACTGAAACATGTATGAGTTATTGACTTGGACCTCAATTTGTTCCTTTAAAAAACTGATTTTTACATGACCGAATAAAATCAGAGAAAAACAAATAATTCAAGGAAAAGTAATAATAGCAACGAAATTATTATAACTATAAATTAAAAATCTCGTGCATTGCACGGGTACATGCTAGTAATATATAATAGCAGAAGACATGAACCTTAAAACCAAGAGTGTCTGACATCATGACAAGTGGCATGTCTATCAATTGTTTTTATTTCCCAAGTGATACGTTGTTTTAATAATTTGACTTAATCCAGTTTATTTATCAAACGGTAAACACAGAATATCTTAAAAAAAAATTTGAACAACGTGTATTTTTTGTTTGTATGTTTTTATTAATTTTAATTCATACCAAAAACCTTTTAAATAAAAACAGATAATTACAAATTCTTTAAAATAAATTTCCTACTACTAAAAGACATCTTAATAAAATATACTTATCTAAAATTAGTTTTTTTTTTTTTTTTTTTTTTTTTTTTTTTTTTTTTTTTTTTTTTTTAAAGAAAGGATTAGATTAGTTCAATTTAATGATCAACACCAAAATTTTTTTTTTCTTTTTAAACGTGTGTTTTATATATTTTATTTTTAATGAACACAGAATATCTTTAAAAAAAAAATTTGAACAACGTGTATTTTTTGTTTGTATGTTTTTATAAATTTTAATTCATGCCAAAAACCTTTTAAATAAAAACAGATAATTACAAATTCTTTAAAATAAATTTCCTACTACTAAAAGACATCTTAATAAAATATACTTATCTAAAATTACTTTTTTTTTTTTTTAAAAAAAAAGAAAAAAGAAAGGATTAGATTAGTTCAATTTAATGATCAACACCAATTTTTTTTTTCTTTTTAAACGTGTGTTTATATATATATTTTTTAAATATGTTTTAACGTGTGTTTTATTTTTTATTTTTAAATCTTTTTTTTTTAATTAACAATCTCTGTGTTATACGCGTGTGTTTTATTATTTGAAACGCTACCTCTGTTTTATTATTCATTCTCTTCCCTTGCAAATCAGTTACAGAAAAAACAACGATAGTCTTCTCTGCAAAACCAATTTACTCAAGGAAGCAAGTCCTTTGTTTTTCTGCAAGCAGAGTTAGAAGAGATCCAAACAAGTTCAAATACTCAAGCAAATTGAAAGGTTAGGCAAACTTATTTGCTTTTCTAATGTTTGTTAATGCACGTATAATTAACAGAAAAGAAAAGAAAAATCCAAGTCAAATTATAATTGATACATTTGCTGTTCTTTTTTCTCTGTTTCTAAAATTTCCATTGTATGTGATTATACTATTTTATAGACCAAATACTGCTTTACAAAAAGCCTTTATAATAAAAATATTTCTCTTTTAAATTTAAAACAGATAATTACAAATTCTTTAAAATAAATTTCCTACTACTAAAAGACATCTTAATAAAATATACTTATCTAAGATTATTATTATTTAAAAAAAGAAGAAGATTAGATTAGTTCAATTTAATGATCAACACCAAATTAAAAATAAAAAATAAAAAAAAAAAAAAAAACTAAACAACGTGTAGAATAAATGTCCTTTCCTGCCGATCATTTTTTGAAAAATATGCGTTTGACTATTACTATTTTTTATGGAATTAAATTTGTTTAGGAACTCTTTTAATAATAGGCCAATTAATTTTTAAAAAGAAGTCTTTTAGTAGAATTATGATTAGGACAATGAATTTTTTAAAAGAAGTCTTTTAGTAGAATTATGATTCATACAAAGTTGAGTATGAGTGTATGACACATATTGATAGTCATTGAAGGTATTGAACGTTTGATTTTTTTTTTTTTAATACATCTTAATATAGTATCATAATTAATTTGTTTGATGACTATCAAGTTTAAATAATTCTCTTATAGAAACAGATAATAATTTTTTTTTTTAAAAGTCTCCTACAACTAAAAAGACATCTTCATAAAATATCATAATAAACACCTACTACTAAACGACATCTTCATAATCCTAATAATAATAAAAACTTTTTAAATGTGTGTTTTATTATTTTTTTTACAATTTAAAAAAAAAAATTAACAATCTCTGTGTTATACGCGTGTGTTTTACTATTTTATAGACCAAATATTGCTTTAAATATTTCTTTTTTAAATTTTTCATCTTTCAAGTGCAAAGTGGTTTCTTGAAATACACTTCTTAGTTTATATGATTTCTCTTTTATGTGATTACACGTTAAATAAAAATATGATGCTTTGTATTATTTGAATTATATTCTTTACGTGAAGTGGTTGAATTAATTTATACTATGTAAAAATATCTTGCTTTCTCTTTTATATGATTAAGATACTCTTTAGTTAAAATTTGATGCAAATAATATATCATGTTTGTATTTGATTATATTCTTTACTTGAGTAATTGAATTGGCTAAATTAATATAAATGATCCTGCACTTTGCGCGGGTTATATACTAGTTTATATAAATGACTTATACATCATTCAATCTACTCTTTAATCAATTTATAAAAGAAAATGATTTTATAAAGAAAATTAATTTTTTTCCCAATATGTTCCAAAATAATAATATATCCCTCATTAAATCTATGTGAACTTTTTCTTCTTCTTTCTTTTTTAATTAATTTAAGCCTACTCTGGTAATGAATTCTATATGAGCAATAATTCATTTAATCCTCAAGTGAGTTTCTTAATACATTAAATGATTAGGGTATAATCAAACATATCTAGGTCTTATTTCGAGAATTGAATTGTCATACAAATTTATTAAGATCATATGCACAAATTTACAAAGAGCTTCATGTGTTGGAAGAACACATCTAAGAAACTAGTCTAGATAGGGGGATTACATCTTGAAACATGGAAGCATAGCTTACCACATGAAACAACAACATATAAGATCCAAAAGATATGTACTCAAAATTCTTTCAAAGACAACGCATTGTGTGGGCGTGTATGAAAATGTACTAGCTTCCTCTAAGGAATATAAGAGATTATGAGAAACACGACTTGTGAGTAATCCTTTTTGAAATATAGCACAGATGCTATTAGAGTTTTCCTCAAATCGTGAAAATATCTATGTATAGAAATTTAGATCATACATTGTAATGATAAACAACATTATTAACAAACCTTCTCATCCATTTTATTACTTTCTCAAATGGGATTTCGTACTCACCTAATTTTCTCTCATTACTCATCCTAATCACAGTTTATTTATGTAGTTCCTAGTTCCTTAATTAGTGGTATTCATTTGTTGGCCTCCTAAAATAAGAAACTTAGGTTATGTTTGGTAACTTATTGTTTTCCGTTTTCAATTTTTTTTTTTTTAAGAATAAAAATAAAAAACAGTTTTCTTGTGTTTTCAATGTCAAAAACATGCTTCGTAAGCTGAAAAAAAAAATAATAAAAATAAAATAAAATAAAACCCAATTTTCCAATTATGTTTTAATAAAGTCCCTATTGTAATCTCGCTTCAATAGTCCAAAGACAATCACCAAAATGCATTAAGCTAACCTGAATTGACATGTTATTTGTTATGGTAATGGACTATTTGAGAGAAGTTCCCAAGACTATGAGGATTATGAGGTAAAATACCATCAAAATGCGAAAAGAGCAACATTCAAGTTAGGGTAGAAGAAGAAATCATCCTTGAGGTTTCAGTTAATAACATAAACTATTAAGATTTTTCGAAAATATTCAATTTACTCCCTAAGTACACACAATACTTGACACTATTTGTACACCTTTCTCTAACATTGTTTACACTTGGAGCCAAACTAGATATTTTCAAAAAATTTATTAGTTTCTATGAATAACTCAAACCTCAAAAATATGTATTTTACCTTTGAAGTTAACAATGTTATTTCTTGATTTCGATTTAAAAAACTAAATGATGCTTTAAAATTTATAAGATTTAACCTTGAGGGTACTACGTATCCATTAGGATTAGTTGATGTTTGCGTATTTACGGAACGTTGACCTAGACATCGAAGGCTATTAATATATATATATTATATATATATATATATATAACATATTTTTTTTTTTTTTATGAGTAAATTATATTGAAAATAAGCACCAAGCTAGGAATACAACAACACATGAACAAACTAACAACAAAAAAGCCCAAACAACAACAACAAGGGCAGCAAAAACCAAAGAAAATTTTTTTTTTTTTTGCAAAATCAAAAGTCAAAAGTAAAACAACCGACAAAATAACAATAGGATGAAAAGCAAGAGACTCATAGACATTATATCTACCAACTCTTCACGTTTCTTTTAAGTGAAAACACTTTTCTCTCAATTCTCAACTTATCAAACTTGTCCCATCAATATAAAGCTTACACACCCCATGTAACGTGGTTATCCCAAAGCAAATTGTAGTTTTGTCTTGTAAGCAACAATTTAGCACTTTTACACAAGACTTCGGAAAACCAAACCTTTTTTTTCGGTTTCAATATTTTGTTGTCATTTTCTTCAATTAGAAAGTGACAAACAATATTCTGTAAGCGTGACCATTGTCTTCCTTATCCTACTCCACGTTTCGGTATTGTGAGTATTATCACCATCATAGGCTTTATCCGAATCTTCACTCAAAAGTCTGCGTCACCACCATATCGCTATCTTTGATCTCTTTCCCAGATCCCTATGCTTCCCATAATTCATTCAAACATTATTAATATTACTCTCACACATATTCTAATTCTCAAGTTTTTTGCTTTTTGTTTTATGGGGATTATAAGTATTATTGGGTTCTGATTTGGAAGACCCATTTGGCTTTTGATTTTGATTGTGGGGATTTGAGGTGGAAAGTTGTGTTTTTTCCATCTGGGTTTTGAAGAAAAATTGGGATTTGGGAGGTTTGGGTTGTTGATTTTGATGGGTGAAGAGTGGAATTGGGAAAATTGAAAGTCTGGAGCTTTGAGGGTTTTATTAGTTATGGGATTTTATTGGGGGCCTTCTGATTTGGATCGAATCAGGCTGTTGAGTTGTCAAGTTGGTGGTGGTTGGAATGGAAGTTTGAGGATTTGAGGTCAAATTATGTGCTTTGGAATTCGGTTCAGGATCAAGAGGTTGGCTTCTGTTAATTTTGTCCATATTTTGAACTTTCATATGTGCAATTAGGCTTCTCTTTGTTGATTTTGGTTGTGAAACTTTTAACAAAATCACTGAATTTTATAGAGGTGCAACAACATTTATTTGTTACATTTTTTCCTAATTGAGCATTAGATTCAAGGATGGGAGAATGTCCTTCTTAGTTCTTGGCAGGCCTACAATTTAAATTTGTAAAGACAAACTCATTTTTCACCATCATCTTTCCCATACAAATTCAGCTATTTTCTTCTTACATCTTTATAGATTTTTTTGAGATTTGGCTTGCCAGGTGACTGTCTACATATTAGTTTCCTACTTCTGTTGTAGACCTTGATTATATTTCTTCAGCTCTCTCAATTGAGCTGTGACATAACCTCTCATTTAATCACAGAACCAAGATATGGATATTAGTAATGAGGCCAGTGTTGATCCTTTTTCAATTGGACCTTCGACCATTGTTGGTCGGACAATAGCTTTCAGAATTTTATTCTGCAAGTCAGTCTCACATTTGAGGCATCAAATACTTCATGTGTTGGTGAAACTCATCTATAGATTTAGGGACTTTGTCGCTCCCATGGCAGCGTGGTTGCATCCCAAACACCCACAGGGGATATTGGCAATGGTGACAGTAATTGCCTTTTTGTTGAAACGATACACAAATGTAAAACAGAGGGCCGAAATGGCTTACCGGAGGAAATTTTGGAGAAATATGATGAGAATTGCATTGACCTATGAAGAATGGGCTCATGCTGCAAAGATGCTAGATAAAGAGACCCCAAGGATGAATGAATCAGACCTGTATGATGTAGAATTGGTAAGGAACAAGCTTCAAGAGCTTCGCCATCGTCGCCAAGAGGGATCTCTGAGGGATATTTTCTTTTGCATGCGAGCTGATCTTGTCAGAAATCTTGGTAATATGTGCAACCCTGAGCTTCACAAGGGTAGGCTTCAAGTGCCGAAACTCATAAAAGAATACATCGATGAGGTCTCAACTCAGATAAGAATGGTTTGTGATTCGGATTCAGATGAACTATCATTAGAAGAGAGACTTGCTTTCATGCATGAAACAAGACATGCCTTTGGGAGGACAGCTTTGCTTTTGAGTGGGGGTGCCTCCCTTGGATCTTTTCATGTTGGTGTGGTTAGGACACTGGTAGAGCATAAGCTTTTGCCTAGGATAATTGCTGGCTCTAGTGTAGGATCCATCATGTGTGCTGTGGTCGCCACTAGGTCTTGGCCAGAGCTGCAAAGCTTTTTTGAAGATTCTTTGCACTCATTGCAGTTTTTTGATCAGATGGGTGGGATTTTTACAGTCGTAAAGCGGGTGATGACACGAGGGGCTGTCCATGAGATTAGGCAGTTGCAGAAGATGTTAAGGCATCTAACAAGTAACCTTACATTTCAAGAAGCGTATGATATGACAGGTCGGATACTTGGGATAACAGTTTGCTCCCCTAGGAAGCATGAGCCACCTAGATGCCTTAACTACTTAACTTCCCCTCATGTTGTTATATGGAGTGCAGTGACTGCTTCTTGTGCCTTCCCTGTTCTCTTTGAGGCTCAGGAGCTGATGGCAAAGGATAGAAGCGGAGAAATTGTTCCTTATCATCCACCATTTAATTTGGATCCAGAGGAGGGATCGGGCAGTAATGTGCGTCGGTGGAGGGATGGTAGCCTGGAGATTGATTTACCTATGATGCAATTGAAAGAACTGTTCAATGTGAATCATTTTATTGTCAGTCAAGCAAATCCTCATATTGCACCTTTATTGAGGCTAAAGGAATTTGTGAGAGCTTATGGAGGCAACTTTGCTGCCAAGGTGTGTATATGTTGACTTGGAAAGTTTGATTAATCTGTATTATTCTTGGCTGATGTTTCTGCTTCTATATCTAATTTTCTTTATTATGTTGTTTGTGACCAACAAAAGAGCTATATGATAATGATTGTGCCTTTGCTTCTTCTTTTCCCAACATGCATGAGTTTGGAATTTCAGTGCATTTGTTGTGTACTCTTGTTGGCCACTGGTGTGTTGCTTTGACAATATTTTAGATGAACTGTAGCTCAAGCGGGTTTTCCTGTTCTTTGCTTGACTGTCTGATATATATTTTGACCATCCAGTGCTCAGTGTCCTGATATTTTTATGAACATTATTAGGATGGGTCCATTGTTTTAATCCATATGTGTCCTGCTACCTAGTAATAAAATAATAAAGCTTTCTTAAGAATGCCTTGGTATCAGGCCTTTACTCCCCTCCAAACCCATCTCTTCATTCTTCTTTTTTTTTTTTTTTAATATATGTAAAAAAAGGATAAAGATGTTTAGCTTTGTTATCTAGATGTTTACTCTTTCATTCTTCCCGTTACAAGGGGTTTCTTTCACATACTTGTCTTTTAATTAGTTTCTTTTGAGGCAATTTTTGTAAAGTGTATAACTTGTTGAAATGAAATGTAAATGGCAGCTGGTAAAACATGAATCTCCTGCTTTGATTGTGTGACTCTTCATTTGAGTTGATAGCTGATGCTCAAGGATTGTATTTTATCGATTAAGAGAAAAGATTTCTGCTTTCAAGGAGATTACATTGAGTCAGAAATAAATGGTTAAGGGTCCCCGGGACCCCACTTTTGATGTGCACACACTCAGATTTTTTTTGTGCAATGCACAGAGTCGTCCATACACTTTGTTGGAATATCATAGCACCTGCACTTGGTGGGAATGTAATTGCACAGTAAACAAGCATGTTAATCTGAACTATGAAGGTCAAGCCACCTCTTAAATAGATTCCAGCTAAAATGCTTTTTTCCAGAACAGTAATAATTTGTATTTGTGTCTCATCTTGTTTGATTATGCAGCACGATTGGAATTGTAAGAACATTAGTAGGAATAATCAACTCATCAGTCCATGCCCAGTGTTTGTTTGATTCAGTTATGGAGTCTGCTTCATCTCTCTTTTCTTGACAGTTATGTAAATTGAAAATAAACCTTGTTAATTTTTAAAAATGTAGCTTGCTCATCTCACCGAGATGGAGGTGAAACATAGATGCAACCAGATATTGGAACTTGGTTTTCCTTTGGGGGGACTTGCTAAGCTGTTTGCTCAAGATTGGGAAGGTGATGTCACCGTTGTTATGCCCGCCACACTTGCTCAGGTACATGCAAAGAAAAGGTCCTAATAATGTTACTTTCTCCAACGATTGTTAATGTGGTTAAAAGTTCATCCAGGAATAGTAAAATGAAAATTGTTGAATACTTTAATTTAGGCATCAAAAGCCTAGATCAGTTGCAAAATTCTTAATATGGAACTGACTAGTAATTCTTTTTCCCAAACCTTGTATCCTGTACCAGTACTTAAAAATTATACAAAACCCATCATTAGTGGAGCTTCAAAAGGCAGCAAATCAAGGGAGAAGGTGCACTTGGGAGAAGCTCTCAGCCATAAAAGCAAACTGCGGGATTGAGCTTGCTCTTGATGAGTGTGTTGCAATTCTTAACCATATGCGTAGACTCAGAAGGAGTGCTGAGAGAGCTGCTGCTTCTTCTCATGGCCTAACCACTACCAGCACCACCAGATTTAGTGCTTCAAAACGAATTCCTTCTTGGAACTGCATCGCACGAGAGAATTCAACGGGATCCCTTGAAGAATACCACACAGATGTTGCTTCCTCATTTCATCAAGGAGTTGGCGGATCCACTGGAGTAGGACCTTCTGCCAAAAGTATGCGAACCCACCGGAACATGCATGATGGAAGTGATAGTGAATCTGAAGGTGTTGATGTAAATACTTGGACAAGAACTGGTGGACCCTTGATGAGAACAACTTCGGCAGAACAGTTTATACACTTTGTCCAAAATTTGGATATTGATGCTGAGATGAACAGAGGTTTAGTAACTAATCCTAACTCATTTGCACTTCAAATAGTCACCAACAATCCATATTATCATGGTCCAAAGGTGACAACACCTGATAGAAGCTCAGAAGGCACAGAGTTTGATCAGAGGGATTTTGGCAATAAAGGCTCCATTAATGGTTCTAGCATAATGGTGAATGAAGGTGATCTTTTGCAGCCTGAAAGGACTCATACTGGGATTGTGTTCAATGTTGTTAAGAAAGAAAATTTAACAGCATCAACTAGGAGTCATGACACAGAAAGTTACAACAGTGACGTTCCTGAATGCATGCAACTTGACTGTCTTGAAAAGGAGATCGATGCCAGCTCTGCATCAGAATTTGGTGATGATAATGTCACTACAACAGAAGATCCAAGTGGGACAGTTCCAGATTCTATCTCCGGGGACCATGCTTGACATTGATGATTGTATCAACAAGCATGCTGTAGATAGTTGATTTTGAAAACCATTTTGGCTCAATGATTCTGTATTTTACACCCGATCACTTCATTGTGAGTGTAGGACAAGAACTTCAACAAAATGGTAGAAGTAATACATAAAGTTGTTAATTCTGTATTCCTAATCATGCATGTGTTAGTACTAACACATTGATCAAGTGATAAAACTCATCATTTCCTATCAGTGTAAATTTTGGGATAAGTGGTAGTTGAAAATGTCATTCTTGTTGTTCAATAAATGAATCAGATTCTGCATGCGCGTGCAAAAACGTGTGTATTCGAGAACATGATCTACTCTGAGGGTTAGCAACAAAGGTCTTTTTTCTTTTCTTCTTCTTCTTCTTTTCCTTTTAATGAATCAAAACTTCTTTCCAAATTTTACAGGCTTCTTCCATAACCTCGGAGTTTTGGATCAGTGCCACCTAATCCAAGATAACATGAATATGATTTTGTAACATAAGTATCATGTTATCAAGGATTTCATTATTGCTTAAATGAATATGTGTGTATACTGTTTATATATGTTGTGTTGAAACTTACAACTATTCTCATATATTATTCTGCTGTAGCAAAATTATGAACTAAATCTCAATGCATTCATATAATAAAATGGAATGGCAGAACAAAAACCTCGTACTTCATCTCATATATCTGACAAAAGAACAACTGAGAATAAGTTCTTGGTTTCTTTATTATGCTAATTTAAGCATTACTAGTGCTTATTTTGTGGCTAATAAATTGAATTATCATGATATACGCTGAAACATTAAACTAAATGCTACAAGGGACAGCAACAACAACCAAGTGTTATCAACAAACTAGTTAGAATTAGCTACATATATTTTTTTCCGTTACTGTTATCTCCTTAATCGACATGTTTTTTTATTGCTACTTCTTAATATTATTTTATGCCGGGTCTTTTTCGTATCTTTTTCCGCTCCCTCAACTTGAATCAATACTACAATGAACAGCTAAAATAAGAAAAATTGTCTTCCATTTTCTCTTTATGCCTTAGATAGTGCCAGACACTCGGACAGCATACAAGCATTATTCCAATAAAAAAAGAGATTCGTCTTGATATGCCCTATTTTATAACTAATGGGAGCTTCAGGTCCATGGTCCATGACAAGTTCAATCACTAGTCTCACTACAATGCACAGTGTTGAAGCAACAGATGGTATAAAAATCCACATCTAATTATATTGCCTATGAACATGTTTAATTCCGTTGTCTCTATTGTGAAAAACTCTGCTGGCCTAACAACCCTTGGAAGGACCAGAATCATGGATCATTTTCCCTTGATGTTGCCTAAGTTTTTTGCTGTTCAAAAGTACTATTCACCTGTCAATTTACTGGGCTTTCTAATTTTTATCTTGGACTCAAGCCTATATAAATGATGAGTAACATAGTAATGTTATAGACACATTTTTTCAAAACCGCTGAAAGACCTGTTGTGATTAGAGCAGCATCACTTTCACCTAAATCCACGACTGACACCACTCTTATTAGTTGGATTGAGATCTTAAAAGTATTGCACGGGGTGCAATACCCCTCATCCCCTCACTACCTTTTTTACCAAACTTTTCCACTTTTTATATTCAATAGTCAAGCTTAATAGTTAATTTCTCATCCATTCAAAAGTATTGCACCACAGGCAATACTTTTTTAGTTTTTTTTAGTATTGTACGTGATCTCAATCTCTCTTGTTATATTAATGCAATAGTGAAAGAAAAAAAAAATTGTGAAAAATTTTGTGGACCTAGACTTATTGTTAAATGAGTTCAATAATTTCCTGCCCCATTTTTTAAGCAATTGATTTGCCGGATCAATTGCAAGTTGCAACCTGCATAAGTTACATTGGAAGCCTGTTTTTGTTAGGGAAATTCCTACTTTCCTGACAAATCCCGGAAGAAGCACAAGATTTTCTTACTTGTTTGTAGGGTTCTTGCAGTCTGGTCTGGTGTGCATGTATTTACTTGTAAGTTTCTCAAGCCGTCCAAGAGGGGTTAAACAAATGGAGAGGAAAAGTAATCCATGACCAACTTCACATGGCTATATTTATAAGAAATTGCATAACCTTTAGTGTCAAAAGTCATTCCAGCTGCTCCTGAAAGTCTCTTAGTACGGTGATAAAATAAAATAGTCACATCTGGAGTGGGTGAAGGTCCAAAATTCAATTCTGGGCCATCAACCTTTTGCGTGTTTATATAGCCAACTAAAGTATAAAATAGAGCTTTTCCACAAAGATTGATTCAGCAATTTGACATAACAAGTTTCACATGATGACAAGAAATACCAATGGGAATCATGAGTTCAACAATCTTGCTAAAATTTCTAACTTCATGTTGGGTTTTAACTTTTAAGTTTTAACAACCAACTCAAATGGTCAAACCTATATGAACAGACTTCTCATGCAAAACATTCCATGCAACACCCACTGGTGGGTTTGTGTTACTTGTGGATAAAATATTAGGTAAAATTTAGATACAGTTCCTTAAATCAAGTACATTAGGTTTTTAGTTAAATTCAAATACATTGATTTTAAATATTCTTGAAAAAGATAACATTATTTTTGTTTTATTGGTTAATGTAACCATGTATTTGAATTCAATTAGGAAACTTAATGTACCTAACTTTAGAAACTGTATCTAACTTTTATCCTAAAATATTTTAGGATAAATATTATTACATATTACGTATCAGATAAGTGTAGACATATTTTCATAAATTATAGAACATTAACATTCACAAATTATGGATATCAACGTTTATAAATATTCACAATTTATAAATATATATCTACATTATCTAAAGTTAGATAGTGTGTAATGGTGTAATACAAATATCACTCTTTCCTTTCTTTTGAGAGAAATCTCAAAGAGATATTGCATTAATCTACAAGGAAAGTAGTAAGTACACTTTCAAAAACGATGAAATAAATTAATGACACATACCGTTATCCTTATCCCTTTTTATTTTTTATTTTTTATATCTTGATCATAAGTGTCATCCTATTCTTAGGTATCATAATTTTGCACCCTTTTAGCCGAACTAGCTAACTCCAATTGACCTTTCCAACTTCCAATTGGCCGCACACAAACAAAATAGGGGCATCCTGCCATCCCACTTGGAATTGAATAATGATTTTTTTTTAGAGAGAAACGTTATATGAATAGTGAATTAGTGATTACAGCCATCATTTACATATTTACACACCCAATTAACAAAACTTTATGTGACTACTAGTCCAAAATCAACTCGGTTGAAAGAAATAAAAGGAAGAAGCACATGGTCCATGGTATAAATCAAATGAAAGACAAAAAAAAAAAGTTGTGGATACCAAGGAGTCAAGCCTCATCTCCTTCTTTGCTTATAATATTATACCCCCATACTTTTGTCATAACTTACATTGAATACACAAAAGAATACACAAAAAATGTCACTATCTGAAAGAGTTTATGGCATGGTGGTCCAACAGTGTCCACTTGAGTTGTGGGGTATTGAGGCTGGCCTGTCACAAAAAAGGTATAGTGACAAGTGAAGTGAATGACTAGTTGTATTTTTTTCGTGTGAAGATGTCCGTTGTCCCACGGTTCTTTTGAGAATTTTCCGTGTGCTTAACCTTTTCCGCGTGCTGTTATATGTCGGCGTTGAGCTATCTTTGCCGAAATTGTGGAACTTTTTGTTTTTTTAAGAGTCAAATTAGATAGTCGGCATTACATAACCACTTTATAATTAAAAAATTCATTATTATAAACCTAAGTACAATGTATGTGACAAATTTTATTAATAAAATTGACAAAAAATATACTTAGAAGAATCAATTTCACCAATTAAAAAACCCCAAATGATTATATTGTAAAATTGAAACTCAAGGGATCAGTTTGCAAATAACCTCAACTCCAGGAACGATTATGCATTTTAGCCTCTCTTTTTTCTTTATATATATATATATATTATATATATATATATATATGTATGAATCTTCATTTAAGGCAATGTCAATGTCAGTCTCTGACTTTTTCCTCAACTTGGTAAATTTCTTGCATATGTGGATAACAGCTTAACTTAAAATTCAGCAGGTTCCCACTATCAAAAGAGAAGAAAGGATGACTTTTGAGTTTTGATCTTTGTTGTTTTATCAAACTTTACAAGTCTATCATGTGCTACTACTACTAGGCTTGTTTTCTTTTAATGTATGATATTTTTTTACAAGAATAAAAAGTGTTTAAAGTTTTGGCATGAAGCAAGTAATTTGAACAATAAAAAACTTTTCTATAATGCTTGGTTTGGTTTGGTATAAACTTTTTTTTGAAAAATGTGGAGTTGGTTTTGGCGGGTATGAAGAAAAATCTTGGTAAATAGATAATATTGGTCGAAATCAATGAAAACAATATAAAAGAGATTAAAAATGTTTTCTGCTTCTCATTCCCTTCATTTCCTTACCACCACCTCTAAGGCTCTGTTTGGCATCTCTATTGAGAATGTCTTTCACGGCTTTCTAAACATAGAATGCATTATGTAAAAATATATGGTATGTTTGGTTGGATTTTGGTAACTGCAAATGTATTTTATCGCGAATGCATTATTTGAATTTCATTTTTCCAAGTAGAAGTCAAAATCCATGAAAATAAGTATTACGTCCATATTTTTAATATATTTAATTAACAATCCATGCCAAAATTGTATGTCCTGTTGAGTCTTAGAGCCTAATTCAAGATCTAGACAAAGACCCAAGTACAACTCAAGAAAAAAAAAAAGTTTTCGTAATCATGATTGTAGACATGATTACAGGCAATCGATCACACCATGATTGCAGACCACACTTGCAAGTGATCGATCACAATGTGGGAAACTTGACTTCAATTTAAGTGATTTAAGTTGGTTTTGAAAGGGTTTTGTAACCCTAATCGAGTCCTATATAAGAACTTATTTTACCACAACTTTTAGGGTGTGGAATAGGAGCTGTAGAGGCAAAAATATTAGAGAGAAAATCAAAGCACTCATTCAACCATGAGATTAGAGCATTCATTGAAGATCTTCCATGGTGTTGTGTTGCTGCAATAGTGCATAAATTTTTGGAGGATATTGGAGTCACAAAGGGATCAAGCCAAGGTGTGTTACGAACGGATCAAGCCGTGGTGAAACGGATCAAGCCAAAGGAAAAATCAAGTTTCTTCTCTCTTTTGGTTACTTTGTTTCATTCTTCTTTATTTCTTCGGCACAATTCAACAATTTTAAGTCCCAAAAAAAAAAATTTAGAAAAATTGAGGCAATATATGATATTCTAAATTTTTTATTTTTTTCCTTATAAGTAAATAAATAAAATGAGTAGTGGAATTCATAACCATAAAACTCAAATTCACCTAAAAAAATTAATAAAAAAATTGAACAAAAAAACCTAAATTAAAATTGGCTTATACATTTTTAACTAACATCCTTACTCACTCTTAGACTTCTCTACATATTTGAAAAATGATACTCTTTTCTTTGACTAAAATATATGTTTGGTCTCTAATATTGGTACTAAATTCTATTTTAGACTTTGAAATTTGAAAAATTCTATTCTCTTCCTAAATTTTTTTTTTTAAGTGTATTTAAAATAGTCTTTCCATCAATATCCCGTTAGAAATATGCTAATGTGGCCAACGAAGATGCACATTTTCTAATGAAATACAGTTAGTCTGTTATGATATTCTGTTAAAATAAACATATTTCTAATAGGATATTGACTAAAAATTATTTTAGGGACACTTTATAAATTTCAAGAATTAAAATATAACTTTTCAAATTTTAAGAACTAAAATAACAACTAGTACTAATTTCAGGGACAAACGTTTTAGCCTTTTTTTTCCCAAATAAATAATGAAGTTGTTGTACCATAAATTTTGTTCGTGTACTAAAGTAATAACTCAATAAATCTAGCCATTTGTGACTACCAGATTTCTCTAGATATTTCTAAGTAATAAGTGAAGTTGTTGTGCCATAAATTGTTTTCGTACACTAAAGTGACAGCACAATAACTCTTAACAATTGGTGACAACCACATTTCACTTGATAGGATACCTTTTTAGGAATAAAAAAGATGCTCGGTATATTCTCACACTTGTTGTGAAATTGTAATGACTATTACTCAAGAATAAAGACATGATATGTTTTAAAGGTAAAACTTACTTACAGTTCCTTATGTCAAATACTATTAGATTTTAATTTTTATTCAAATATAAACATATTGAATTTAAATATTCTTAAAAAAGATAATAATGTTTGTGTTTCATTGGTGAATGTAACCATGTGTTTAAATTCAATTAGGAAACCTAATATATTTAACCTAAGGAACTGTACCTAAGTTTTACTTTTTTTTTTTTTTTTTAACTTTTTGAACAACTATTGATGATTGGAATACCATCATTTTTACCTGGATTTATTACTGACATTACTTTTATCATGACCAATCACTACACTAAAAATTATTCAGTAAGCCAAGACTACAAATAAATCTGTAATCCCCGTCTCAATCCTCCTTTCACATAAATAGTTGATCTTACCATAAATTTAATTAATGAGACCTACCATTCATGTGAGAGAAGAACTACATATTTATTTGTAGTCCTAAACTACTGAATAATCACTACTCTAACAACACACCATATCTGTCAACATCTATGAAAAATGTTGTATGCTGAATTCTTATTATATCCGAGCCAATTAAGGTGGTTTCCATAGATTAGATAGCTTTGTGATAAGATTGGATCACCCTTCTACCAATCCAAACTTTTCTTGTGGCTCCCAGCAGTTCTGTTTGGGTTAATGTATTCTATTCTTGATAAGGAAAACTGGGACTTAACATTTGAAAAACCAGCTTTATCTTTTCATCGGGGATTAATAAAATAAAATTATTTGAATATTAAGTGTAACAAAGGGGCATAAATGGTCTTATGCTATAATCATTGATGTTATTTTCTCCATTATTTAAAGAAAAGGTTTGGGGTTCAACCCATCTTCAAAATATAGATATGCTCCTCTCAATTTATTTGAAAAATTAGTAGATGTAATTTTAAAATGAAGATTTATTTTTCAAAAATTTAACAGAATACCGATGTCGTTAGTAACCACTAGTTATCCATCCTTTGTTAATGGGATTTATCATTTATGTGAACTCGCATAAACTTTAAATTGTCAAAACTACATCTTAACTAGTCGGTAACCCATGCAACGCACGGACAAGTTTAATTTAATATATCTTTTTCTCTCTTTTATTTTTTGTCTAAATATAAAAATTGTTTTCATAATTATGATAATTATTAAAAAAAAATTATTATTGTGTTTATATATAAAATATATTTTAGTATTAGAGATTTTTTATGATTATGTTTGTATATATGAAAAAATATATTCTTTCTATTAAAGAAAATATGATATCAAAATTCTAATGGATGTTTAATTATAGAATAAAATTTAAATTCAATTAGAAAATATATATTAAAATAATGAGGTGTAAAATTTTGAGATCTCAAAAGTTTATGTGGCGCAATATTATAAAGTCAACCAAAAGTTAAAAAAATAAAATAAAATAACCTTTTGGTTTTACATTTATAGTATAGACTATGAAATGGTTTATATCCAATTATTTCAAAACAAGGATTATAATTACTTAAGATTGCGTTCAAATTGTCTTTATTTTAGTATTAGAGAAAAAAAAATTACATTTGAATTTGAGAATTTAAAAATCAAGAGATTTGAAGAATAATTACTAGAATAAATTACTTGATATGAATTTAACAATACATGATGGTTTGAGTTTTGCGGAGGTTGCTCAAACAAAATCACTCGTGATGTTATCCATTTAAAATAATATCTAACATCCAATAATTTCAAGCTTTCATATTAATAAAGTTTGAATCCATCTATGAATTTCATCAATAGAAAAAGGAAATAAATAAAGTGGACGAATTAATTGCTAAAGGAAGATTATTGTTAGGTATAAAAAGTTTAGTTGCTTAAAAACTATTAGATATTCTAAGAAAACAACGAGGTGATACTCTAATCCCAAAATGAATTCAATTAATGAAAACTACTATTATGTGAGAGAAAGTGGTATCATCTCACTAAGTTACTATATTCCCGGAGCACTAGTGGGTTTACATGAGAATTAATAACAATTTGTCAATCAATAATTGAAAAAAAAAAATTGTGTGGCACAAGTGGACGAATTGCTAAAGGAAGATTATTGTTAGGTGTGAAAGTTTAGTTGCTTAAAAATTAATAGATATTCCAATAGAACAACGAGGTAATACTAAATAGTGAATCCTAAAATGAATTCAAAATTAATGAAAACTACTATTATGTGAGAGAAAATGGTATCATCTCACTAAGTCACTATATTCCCGGAGCACTAGTGGGTTTACATGAGAATTAATAACAATTTGTCAATTCAATAATTGAAAAAAAAAATATTGTTTAGCACAAGTGGACAAATTGCTAAAGGAAGATTATTGTTAGGTGTGAAAGTTTAGTGGCTTAAAAATTAATAAATATTCTGATAGAACAACGACATAATACTATTTACTCTCATATGAATGATAAATCCTATTACTATTATGTGAGTGAAAAGAATATCATGTCGTTATATTCATGGATTACTATAATATTACTTATAGTTGCTTTTGCAGAAATTGTAGACTAAAGTTGTTGTATATGGAAAATGAGACTAGACTTTATAGTTGGATCAAGTTCATACGGCATCGTAATTTATGACTTGTGAGGCTTCAGAGTATTTTTCTGTAAGTAAATTAAGGAGATTAGTATGGAATAAAATAATTAAGTCTAGATTAGAGAATATGCTTAGCTTCACGCGGTTTCGTGAGGTCTAAAAATGCCTACATTTCTTGTTTTGAATAAAAGATAGAAAATGCATACATTTCTAGCTAGTTTCGAAGAAAAATCAGAATGAAAAAAATTGATCTATCAATTTATGGAGGAGGATTATCAGTATCACAAAGTCTATGCAACAAGGTCAAAAAGGAAAAAAGACGTAAAAGAAAAACCAAAGGTAAAAGGTAGAGTTGGCCCGTTGGAAGGATCTATGAAATTGTTGAAAAGCTTCTTTGGGCAGCTTTTTCTTTTTATTAGATGAGAAATTGAACAAACATTAAGCATAAATATGAAACAATATTCCTTGTTCAAAAAGAAATAAGAAACTATATTCAGAAACGAAAAAAAAAAAAAAAAATTGAATTTCATAATCAAAACAGTGCCAAATGCAATGCACGAATTTTAATGTAACTTAATTGATAATGTAGCCAACTGCTAATATTATTGTTTTTCCTGTGGTGCTACCTGGAATATCTGCCACTGCCAATGATTATTATTCAACAAGCCAACCTTCTTTTCCTCATTATTGATATTATTATTCATCATGTGCATGTCAGAATGTCAGATTTACCAAATCCTACGGAAAATAAATAAATAGACCATATCCGAAGGAAATATCAAGGTATAGATTTACAATGCAAGTATAATGCCACTCGCAAAGATTCTAAGCACATTGATTTGATTTGATTTTTTCTCTTTTTAAGTAAGAAGAAAAGAATGGAATCATTTTGGTTAAGTGAGAAGAAGAGGATTGAGTTCTTTTGAGTTAAGTGGTTAGGGTTTTGGTACGAGATAGGTATCTTAAGTTCGAACTTTTGGTGGCTGATTCAACTCGATGAATACTGTCTTCTAAAGTTTAAAGGGTAAAACTTAAGTACAGTTTCTTAGGTCAAGTATATTAGGTTTTTCAATTGAATTCAAATACATGGTTGCATTAACCAATGAAATATAAACAATATTATCTTTTCAAAGAATATTTAAATTCAATGTATTTGAATTTAACTAGGAACCTAATATACTTGACCTAAGGAATAGTACTTAAGTTTTACCCATGTCTAAAACCATTAATGTTTTGCATGGATCTAGGATTAAATTATGACTCAATTCACTTATAGGAGCACAAGTGATTTCTTACTTTCATGGCCTTAATTTTATCTAGGGTTTACCTTTCAAGTCCAATATTATAAATTTTTTTTTAGTAGAAGTCAATACATTTTTGGGTTTGAGTTAAGTTATAGGTGGACATCTTTATAAATTGAGGGTGGGCGCATTACATTTTTTATTTAAAATTCATGATATTTTTAGGGCTAGACTGACTTATGGGTTGACACTTTCTAAAATTGAGGGTGGGCACTTGTCACCATGTGGCTTCACCCATGGCAGCCGTGGATCACTATGGTGGTCATTGAGGTGTTTTGGTCATGGACTATGTTGAGCTGAGCATGAGTATTGTGAAAAAATATTTAAAAAGTTTTGTCTTAGAATATTTTAATATATAGAATTTCTTTGCAAAATGAAGAATTAATGAAACGTAATGTATTGCAAAAATGGATTTCTAAAGTAGGGGAAAAAAATTGAAGAGGCAAGCAAAAGAATGTCAAATCTAATATGAATGCTCTTAAGTTATACATGGTCTAACTCTTTACCATATTCCACCAATTTATAACTTTTTTTATTAGATTAATATTTTAAAAATCCTACCATTGGATTACATATATTCTTGATGATCAAATTTCATGTCAATATAATAAGCCAAGAAGGTGATCAAAGGAAATTCATCAGAAAGAGACATTTATTCCATAGATGTGTTCGGTTCGATTGCATGATGCACATTATTGATTATACAACTACCATTGTTATTTGTTGTCCTAACTTATACGACTACAATTATTACTTTAAATAGCCTAAAGTTATGACGTTTTGAGATTACTTTTATATGCATATATTACGTGTTCTACACCTTCTTTGTCAAAGATACATCGTGCAACAACATGCAAACTCTCTCTTTTTTTTTTCTTTTTTTTTCCTCAAATGCAACATCTCTCGACATAAAGAGACATGCCTTTTGGAGTAACATCTTAATTATTAGGGTAATTTTATGCAAAATTTTCAACGAAAATGACATATTAACGTCATGAGGTCCAATGCTTCATTAAGAGGCACTCATCTATCAGGATTTCTTAGTTTTTCACTAAAAAATATAAGACAAATTCATCCAATGAAACGAAGTCTAGATTTGCTAGAAAACTTTGATTAAGTTTTGTAGTAGTTAGGAATTACAATACCTTTAAACTAAATAACAATGAATGTGGTAGCTACTAGCAGTAACTAGCGGAAACCCCCCCAAAAAAAAAAAAAAAAAGGGCCACATTAAATATATCAAAGAAAAAAAATAAGAAAATAAACTATTAATTATATAATATATATATATATATATATATATATATATAATATATTTATGTATGTGTGTGTGTGTATGTGTTGCGTAATTCAAGTTGGTCTTAAGTAACTCATTTATTTAATTACAAAAAAACTTACATAAATTAAGTTGGTCTTTTACATAACTCAAAATAATGTTTTTTAATATTCAGTTTATTTGTAAACTGTGAACTATATTTTGAATCATATTGATCACAATGAATATTTTATAAAAAAATATATGAAGATTTATTAAATGTTAGTTTACATGTCTAAACAAAAATAAATCAATATAAGAAAAATATAACAATAATAAAAACTAAAGAAAATCTTTTTTGCAATAAGGATTTTAACTCTAACCAAGAATTCCGCAAATAAAAAATTCCTATATATCTCTACTCTCAAAAAAAAAAAAAAAAAGTTTTGAATTAAAAAAGGTTTCATTAAAGGCATTTACTTATTTATCTTAACTATTTTTAGAATTAAATATGTGTTGAATACACTTTGAGTTGATGAGTTAAGTATGGTGCAGAGTAATAAGAGTGAAAAAAAAAAAAAAAATTCACTATCACTAGTAGAGCAAAGGCCAAGCCAGAATTATAAAGGGAGCCGATAAGGATAATTTTATTAATTATATTTTTGAATAAAATTAAAGGAAAAATAAAAAAATCAGGGAGCAACCCCTCTAGCACCGCCACTGGCTAGGAGGACAATAGCTAAATTATATATATATATATATATGGTTTTTTAATAAAAAATAAATAAATGAAGGAGAGGTGGGTTTTGAAAAGCAAAGGCTAGGGGTGGGCAAAAAACCGTGGATCCCGACCCGCCCGCTCGCCTGCCCGTGAGTTGTACATGGACGGATACTGGATTTTATTATTTTTTTTATTCGGGTTTCGGGCGGGCCACGGGTTTTGTGTTTTTTGTTGGGTGGATACCCGCCCGCCCGACCATTTAATTATAAATATTAAAAAATATATATAAAATCCTAAACTACCCATGACCCACCCATCCCTCACTTTCTCACCCGACTCTCTCACTCACCTTCAGAGCTCAATTCCTCTCTCGGTCTCTCCCCCACTCTCAACCCCCTTCAAAGCTAGCACATAACTCTCTCGGTCTCTCCCCCACTCTCAATTCATGTATTATTCTGATTCTGGTTTTGGGTTTTTGCAGAGGAAGTCGTTAGAGTTGAGAGATGAACGGACAAAGCTGATGCGTGCGGCGAAGCTGGAGAAGACAGTGTGGAGGTTGACGTTCGTGAGGTGAGCCTACGATGACTCCAGATCTGATGAGAACTCACCGGATCTGGTGAGATCTAGAGAGATCTCGTCGGATCTGGTGAGATCTCGCCAGATCTGGTGAGATCTCGTCGGGGTTTAGCCAAACCTCCATCATCTCCTCCACGGCGCCACCAGCTCCTCCAACCGACTGTACTTTGGTCTCTGATTGATTGGTTAACCCGATAAACCCGCTCGCCAAAACCGATCAACCGACCCGCCCGATCTAACCACCTTAACGAGTGGTCAACGGGTTGAAGTTTTGCAAACCCGACTCTGTCGAGTAGGATAAAAAATTACTCCCAAACCCGACCTGAGCGCACCCTTAGCGAAGGCCTCCATTGCCAGGTCGCCCTCCTCCCCTAGTAACTAGGTAAACTTTGAAATAAAGTGAAAAATCATATTCAATAATCGAGTAAATACATTAAACCTATGTAATCAAGTGAGTAATTATTCAGTAGTCGAGTATCTATATATAAATTAAAGTAGAAGACGTTGTCATTTATATGCCGCGTTGCATCTAAGACAACGTCTTCTGTTTACCATGTGTCAGTTTATTAAAAAAAATTTACATTATTAATAAATTAAATACGTATTACCCCATAATAAAAATAACACCATTAATAAATTAAATACCCACTACCCAATTATTTGCTCTAATTAAAGCCAAATATGTTAAACTCAATATATGTTATTTCAAATATGCATTTAAATTACAACTTGAGCATTTGTCCCAGTGGTCATTCCTCTTTTCAAAAAGTCTCACTCCTCTATGAGGGCGAGAGTGTGGGTTCAATCCCTATGTAAAACTTTTTTTTTTTAGTGGTAGAGGGAATAACATTTTAATATTTCTTTTTCTATGTGTTAAATTTTCCTAAGATACGAGTTAGACTTAAAACGACATTGTCATTTTTATCTTCGTAGACCAATTTGTTATACGATGGACTTCTAAGGTTACAAATATTGTTTATGTGATTATTAATAAGTGATAAATTGCTCAAAAAAAAAAGATGAAAAGAGAAACAAAAGAAAGTTAAAAAAGGTAAAGATGAGATAAATATGTGACAAATTGTATTATTTATTTGTATTATCAAAGTGTTGTAAGTTAAACAAAAATGAGAAACCTCTCAACATTTAGAATCCCTATATGAAACAATTGAGGTTCACCAAAGTGATTGAAATTCATAAACGATGTGAAGTGAGTTTTTTTTTTTTTGCTAAGTCAATACAACCCTGGGATATAAACCCCCATTGACTTTATGTTCAATATCCCCATTTGATGAAATATAATAAAAATCAGTATAATACATTTGATGAGATATAATAAAAATGATCATTTATATTTTTAAGCGCAAAGAAAAATTATTTACATTTTCTATTTTACACTTTTTCTTTTTCTAATTTTTTTTCTTTTTCATTATTGTTATTATTTCTTCATTTTTCTTAGTTTAGTTGCTTTGTTAGGAACATATTTATAGAAAAACAATGAAAAAAAGCCACGCAATGTGCGGGTTATAATCTAGTTATAAATAAATGCGTAAACTCTCACTTGAATTGTGGGTTTCACCACATGAATGGTGAGTCTTACTAATTAAATTCATGAAAGAACCCATCACTATATAAAATAAGAGACTACGTATTTATTTGTAGTTCAAACTTCTACATTTCCATCTAAAAATTTAAGATTTTTAATTGCCTTTTTAGGTAGAACTCTACCATTATTTAATTGCTACTTTTAGGTAGAACTGTAGAACCCTCTCTAAAAATTTATCTCAATAAACTACAACTAGCTAGTAGTATGTATGTAAAGTAGCTTATAATACATGGAATGGAATTCTGACCATCATTCACTTTGTTTAATCTATTTTCAATCAAGTATAGAGATATGGGATACATCATTCATTTTTTTTTTTTTTTTTGATAATGGGGGGATTCATCATTCATGATATCCACTTCCGACTCCTAATTTATAGAAAAATTAAATTCCATTTCCATTTTTTTTTTTTTAAATGAAGATAGTAAGGATGTAAGCCAAATTGATAAAACCCTATACATCTTATTGGGATTCGTGAATGCAAAACAAAATTAAGAAAAGGACTGTACCTTCCCGTTGTAAGAAAGTAATAGTCAATTGAATAAGTCATATATCTATTCCAGTCAAAAGAAATCTTACATCTACCACTCATGAAGAACTCCAACGAATTGATCCATTAGTAAATAGGGAATCCAATACCTCCTAGTTCGGTGGAGAATCCAAGATTTACCAATCTTGAGAATCTATTAAGAGGTCAATTCAACAATGAACTAATCCATAACTCTAAAACCACTAAAAGTGTGCCATCTTTCTTCATAGACCCAAACGCTCAACTCAATCAGTCACACCCAAGAATCTTCACCCAAGAGACAAGACTAGGTGAATAAGGTGAGTGCTATAAAGAAGAACACCTTTCGTAATAAAAACACTTTTCTTGAAGCATTATCAAAAAAAAAAAAAAACACTTTTCTTGAAGCTTCACAATAATAATAACACCTGTCTTGGAGTCTTTCCTGGTGTCCCTCTCTATGTTACTACCCCATCAATGAAGGTACACAAACACACACCAACCAAAGTAGCAGAAGTCACATAAAGAATCCCTCAACCATAAAACCTTATCCACGTTTCACACTTAAAATTAATCAAAACAAAACAAATTTATGGTTCCCATTCGTTCAACTGATAAAGTTTCAAACTATCAAATACGAGACTTTGAATTAAATCCTACTTATACCCAAAAAAAAATAATAAATAAAAACTTATTGACATTTTGACATGATAGTAAAAAGTAATCATGGTAGAATAAAGGTTATAGATTCAAATCTTATAATAAAAAGAATCACACACATAAAAACAAGGATGCAACTTAAGGTATATTTAACCATTTTTTGCCATATTTTAAGAAACAAAATAAGATGCTCAAACTACACACACACAAAAAAGGAAGAAAAATACATAACTACCTTAAAAGCAGCAAGCCATGAATCACTTATAAGTTATAACTGTTTCTTGATTTGATTTTTTATTTTTTATGGTTGTGAATAATATACCTTGTAGTTCATAAACCGGTAAAAAAAAAAAATCCATTTTAGAATATTAGCAAGCGATGTGACCTAGTAATTTGGGTTTTAATGTAGAATAGATCTTGAGTTCAAACCCTTGGAACGACAGTGTGACATTGGTTCGAGTTAAGGTTTGTCATTTTCACACCATCAAGACCCGCTCCATCAGCTTTAAAATAGAGAATGTCCAATTAAGATTTAGTTTTGAAGAATTTGAGGGCTTACATCATTTAAAATACCAAGGTTTGTTCAGTTGATAGGATTTTTTATTTTTATTTTTGTAAATTTAAGAATCTTGTGAGTTTAAGCTCCTGACTGTTTGAACGCGTGAAAAATCAGATTTTAGTGTTCAATGGGTCCTAAGAAACTAATTTTAAAAATCCTAAAAGTTCAATATAAGTTTAACATAAAAAACAATTAATGTAAAACATTATGGTAGGAGTGACGTGATAAGAAATGTAACTAATTATTAGATAAATTTTGAGATATCTTGAAATTTTCAAACTCTCAAACATATTAATCAAAATTACTTTTATTTTTAATGGTCACTAGTTCGAGTTCTTTTAAGTTACCTACTCAAGGTAAAGACTTGTACCTCATTAGTAGAATATTACGTGTCCCTTTGAGATTAGTCGAGTTGAGCGTAAACTAATCCGGACACCCCAAAGTCATATAAAAAAAAAAATCAATTGAACACCCATAATTTTGATAACTATATAGAATTTGTAATTCTCACCTTATTTCTTATCAAAGCAAACATTATCTTGGAAATAACTCTTTTCCTACCTAAAATCCCTTATTTGGATCCCACAGCCGTATAAGTTTGCATTCTTTACTCAATGGATAATTAACTATTATGATAAGGCTTAGATAACATTAATATCAATAATTAAAAAATATATATAAAAAATATTAATACTTCTTGCCTTTTTAAGAAATAATAAAATATTAAAATTAATAAAATAATAGGCTATTATTATAACATTTTTTGAAAATGATATAATAATTGCAAGATATATAAAGGCTTTAAATAACATTCATTATAACTTCCACTCAAAAAGGTGAAGGAAGTTTCGTGGAAGCTGCATGCATGGCTGTCTCATTACTCCCATTTAACCCCCTCTACCTTCCTCTCTGTTTCCATCCAAACCTCTCTTCT
>OU015761.1:64077610-64098437 GCA_907173295.1 Fagus sylvatica | reverse complement strand
TTTTATTTTTTTTATGGAACATATTTTCCATAAAATAATTCTTAATATATATTTTGATCATATGCACATTATGTGTTTATATAGGGTTTTTTTTGTGCATTGCACTGGTTATATGCTAGCCTTAAACAATGGCCAGACAATTAGGACGTAGAATAGCTAGCAGAAGAGTTCATGTAACAGTTTGATTGCCAGAAAGACCAACCAGGACATAATTTTGATCCAAGAAGAGTTATGGGTCTCACAAGATATGTTCAGAAAGTTCTCAAAACCCAAACCCATAACCCCATACAAACCATCACAAAACCCCAACTCAAAGCCTTAGTTCTCAGCCAATACTCACACGAAAACTTCTCCAACCTCGCCTCAAACGTCCTCTTTTTGCCCAATGTCCTCCTCACCTGCCAAAACCTCACCACCCCATAACCCAATGCCTCAACTCCCTTGACTCAGAAGCCCCTTCTTGACTCGGTCTCAAGGCCAGGGCCGACCTTGGAAATTATGGACCTCGTAGCAATACAAAAAAAAAAAATGAGGCCTTCTATATATATATATATAACTTAAGATAAAGTATCATTAAAAAAAAAAAAAATAAAATATCATGATAAATTACTATTATTTGTATATATATATATATATATATGCACTTTACATGTAAGAAAAGAAAAAAGAAAAAAGTAAACCTACATATAAAAATAAAATACTCAAACTATAATGAAAAAATGTATTAAATACTTACCTCAAAAATCAAAATTCAAACTTGTTGGAGATTAGAATTTTTTACTTTTGGAATAAGATGAGAAAGGTGATAAAAGAAATTGAGATAAGAGTAATAGAGATCTAAAGAAATGAAAGATTAGAAGTAGCCATTTAAAAGGAAAGAGAGTAAGAGAGAGAATGAGTGAATGACTATTCAATACCTAGGATTGTCAAGTAATAGGAGCTATGTTATATAGAGTGGTGAAAATTTATTTACTTTTACATTTCCTAGGATTATTTTATTATCTTAAGACTTGTGTCGAGAAATAAATTATTGTTTACTTATTTTTAAAGAATTAATTTTACTTTTGATTTATTTTTTTTTAATTATTTCGGCCTTTTCAAACATTTGATTGGATAAAGTTTGATAATAGGCATGTAAATAAGTTGTGTTTGTTTATTGAAGAGAAAATAAAGGATGGTTTTTTCATTGGTATTATAAAGAGGTTGTTTGTACTGAGCAAAAAAAAAATAAAGAGGTTGTTTGAGTGTAAGGTGGTGGGAATTGAATTGGGTGGTTGTTACTTAAGGAAGATATGCGTCTTTGGAAAAATCAGGAGAATCCAAAGTTTGAATCGGAGGAGCTTGTTTCAATGTCTCGCATCTTTTATAAGCCGGTGAAGATGTTTGTGGTCAGGTACTTGGATGAAATATTAGTGATAACTTCGGGTCGAAGATGTTGACCATGGATTTGAAGAACTGGGCTTTGAAATATTTAGAAGGGAGTTTGGAGTTGAAGGTGGATAAAATGAAGACGGCTATTCATAGTGCGGTATCTGAGAATATTAGTGTTCTAGGCATGGAACTACAGGCGGTTCCACCTTCAGTTTTGCATCCTCCAATGACAGAGAAAGCAATGAGGGCAAGGAAGAAGTACCTTAGGCAGAAGGAAGTTAGAGCTTTAGAATTGAAAAATGATAGATTTTATAGAATACCCACCTTAATTTGGTTCTAAATTTTTTTTCTAGATATATAAATATATCAAAATTAAAACAATAAAAACCCCAAATAAAAAAAAAAAAAAAAAGCCAAAAAGATTTGGCTCTGGACCGCAGAAGGAAATAGAGCTTTAGAATTGAAAAATGCTTGAAGATAAGACTTGCAGCATGTATTTAAGAAGTCGAAGCAAAGTGACGGATTTAAATTTGAGTTTCAAATTGAGAACGAAGTTCGAGAAATCTTCACAACTTGGGCTGATGAAGTAGTTCAAAATTTATTGGGGTCCTTGGAAGAGCGTTGGGAATGGCACCGGAAGCTAACCGCAGGCGATTTTCTTTCTTTAAGACACATTAGAGATCAATTACCACAAGAGCTGGTTGAAGAATACCGGGACACCCAAAAGCGTTTTACCCGAGATATCGTGCTGGTCCGAAATATCGCCCGATACGCAACCCGATTCGCATTTGGAACTCTCGCAGTCGTTCAAGCTCGTGGACCCAGACAACGGGATGGTGTCTAGGAAAGAGCTCGAGGCTCTCCTGACACGGCTCGGAGCCGAGCCGCCGAGCCAGGAGGAGGTCACGATGATGTTAAGCGAAGTCGACCGAAACGGCGAGGGTTGCATAAGCGTCGAGGCGCTCCTGAGCCGTGTCGGATCGGCTTGCGGCCCGGCTTGCGACACGGAGCTCCGCGAGACTTTTGATTTCTTCGACGCGGATCACGACGGAAAGATAACGGCGGAAGAGCTTTTGTCCGTTTTCTCAGCGATTGGAGACGAACGTTGCACTTTAGATGACTGCCGTCGAATGATTGACGGCGTTGATAAGAACGGAGACGGGTTCGTGTGCTTCGAGGACTTCTCGCGTATGATGGAGCTTCAAAGATGAATGGTGGATCTAGTCGTGATCTTGATCGTGTGGCTCCTGATTTTACTAGTCCTTTTAATTTTCCTTTTTTTTATATTTTTGTTGGGACTTTTGGGGATATCAGATAATCAGATCTGGTGTAATGTTTTCTACGTGTTGAGATCAAGTGGAAAAAATATTCGGAGTCTTGAAGAAGATCGTAATATGGATCAATCCGACGGCTCTGATTGGTCCATCTTTAAGTTTGAGGAAATATTTTGTGTTCAATTTTTACGTATGTATATGATCATCAATTTGTGGCTGCATTTAGATCTACTCTGGTACTGCTTTAGATATTTTAATGTGTATGTATGTTATGCATGTATGAACGTGTGTACGTACGTATACTTGTATTTTCTTTAAAATAATGTGAATACTATTCTCTCAATTTAATCACATTAAAAGCATCTACAAAAGTTGTGTCTAGAAAACTCTAGGACACGTACAAATTCGAGAAAATATGGTGTACAATCACCCTTTTGAAACGGTGTGAGTACTTGTGAACTGTGAAGGACCCCATGAGTGGGGTTCACATCCCTTGTGAGAGGGAGGGAAAATTCTTCCCGTTAAACATAATAACATCTTGGAAAATTCATATAATCGAAACAGCCCTAGTGGTGGACCATTGGAATAGTGATGTTTAACTACTCAAACTTTTTTTTTTGATAAGTTAACTACTCAAACTTAACACTTTAGCAAGTTGTGAATTTGAGTGTTTTGGTAAGCGGTTGCTCTCTTCGTTTTCTTTTACGGATTTTCTCCCAAAAACTTGTTTCAAATGTTTCTCTCAAGGGCAAACTTGTTAACGTGATGACTATTTACATCCAAAAGGCCATTGTAGTTCATCATCTTATTATTATATTCTTCTCATTACCCATCAACATTACGTTGAAGGTGCGGGGCTATCGGGTGTGATTTGGAGAATGAGGAAGTAGATGGAGGCGAGGCTAGCTAAAAGGGATAACAAGTGAGGAAGGGACAAGTTTGGCGGACAATGGAGCGAGTTGACAATAGACCAGAATGGGAGATCTCCGACTTATTGCCGATGTAACTCTCTCTCCTTTCAGGTTTGAGTGGGTGGAGAAGACAGATTTTGGGGGAAACAAATAATTAAAAGAAGAATAAAAAGTTATTATTTGATAAAATAGAGAAATGATAAAGAGATTGTTAGAGGGCGTCTTTGAAAAAGTGATTAGGTAAAAATAAAAAAGATGTTTTTCTTCAAATTTGAATGAAAATGGAAAGAGACTATTGAAGATGTTCTAACGTAAAGCAAAGTGAAATTTTATTCCAATGCTCGATTATGCAATCATGCAAGGAATATGACATTGTTAAGAACTTTTACATTATACTTCATTAATATATTTTATGTAATGGTTGTATACAATATTCCTCTTACATAAGGGTGACTCTCATGTTTGTGGAATCCACTTTTATATAAAAGAGATGTTATATACAACCATTTACACCAAATACTAAATCATTGAACTCCAAAGAGTTTGTTGAAGTGTCCTAAGGTTTTGTGTGATTCTCTTCAAGGAGTGTCGTATTGTGAACAAAATATCTAGAAGGTACTTCTTGACATAGTACATAACTATAGGTACTTTTGCAATAAAAAGGTTAATCCGATGCTCTTCTTTTTTAGATTTTACAGGTCATATAATGCTAGTTATTTAGCCATGTTCATAAAGATAGGAAGTTTCCATTTGATCTCTTCCTCGACTTCGAAGTTTAAAAGAAAAAAGAAAAAAAACAAATTCTTTACGTCCAAAAGAAATGTGCCGACGTTGTCAGCACGTACTTCCTATTTAATAAACTATGTTCAACAATTTCATGAAAAGAATTTAATTATTCCAAAATGATAAAAAATGGGTGGTGCATGATTCAAAATTTTTTTTCTACTTAAATTAATCTTTCTCTCTGAGTGCTAAGTAATCCAAGAATGTGACTAGAAAATTTGTCTTTGTAGTCGCTATCATGTTGTAACTTGTAACGTGTCTAAACAGGAAGTAGAGAAAATGAAGAACGTTTTTAAACGAGGAATTTTAATATTTTTATGGATATAATGCAAACTGACTTGTCAATGTGTCATCACGCTGCTATAAAGGAAATCCATGTTTCTTGTATTCAAAAAATTTGAATCTATAGCGTCTATTTCATAATTATTTTTCTTTTACCATCAAGCCATGCATAATATCAATGAGTTTCTATTTTGTATAAATGAAGATCTAGTTATTTCAATTGGTAAAATCTTTTTTCATAGAACAAGAGGAACCCAAGGTCAAATAGCACCTAAAAAAATAATTCTATTGATATTTTGACTTGATAGCAAAATCAATAATCAATAATGATAGGGTTGTAAATGAACAGACTTGTTTATGAATAGCTCAGGCTCAACTCAAGAAAAAAACTTATTTATGTTTATTTATTTAACAAATGAGTCAAACTCAATGTTATTGAATCTAATGTTTATAAGTTCATTAAGGAAGATCATTCCATCTAATTAACTCAAATAATATAAATTTCAACCATAATTTAGTTATTAATTATTAATATAGATTAGTGATAGAGTAAAAAATTTTAGTCTTTTTTTACTATATATATGGGAAACAAGTAAGCTAATCATGTAGTTTCAAGCTTGTTTGACAAGAAAATAAATCAAGTTTGATCATGTAATCTAATTTGATGATAAACTCAAATTTGGTTCATATTTGAAAAGGTAAAACTTAGGTACAGTTTATTAGGTCAAGTACGCTAGGTTCCTAATTGAATTCAAATACATTGAATTTAAATATTCTTGAAAAAGATAACATTGTTTGTTTTTTATTGGTTAATGCAATCAATCATGTGTTTAAATTTAATTAGGGAACCTAATATACTTGACCTAAGTAACTGTACCTAAGTTTTACCCTATTTGAAATAAAATTAAGTGAACAATTATAAACCTTTAATAGCACTCAGACTCTTGTTTATTGGCCTAAATACAAGTAGGGTCTCACTATCAATGAGCTACTTTTGAGTTCAATGCATTAAAGAGCCAGCTACTAAGTTAGCAAGGGTCCACTGCTCCTAGTCTTTATAATATGATGTACGAAGTGTGCTGCTATTTCACATGCCTTGCTTTCTATATCAATGATTAAAGGAGATATTGACCTTACTTTGTTGAAAAATCCGAAACTGCTAAGAAATTGATGTTTCCTACACCTAACACATGAACTTATGTGATAAAGTAATGTAATCTCCCACAAATCAAGCTAGCTCAAGATCTAGTTTCTTACTACATAACTAAAGACAAATACAAATGCAGTTCTTTCAGTTTAGTTGGTATAGACACTCTATTTACCAAAAAGAAAATGTATAGACCACTTTGCACAACAGTTAGTTGATTTTTTATTTTTTATTTTTAAAGAAGTGTGCTTAATATATGTGTGAAAGGGTCATGAGTCATGACCCCCCCAAAATTAAATATAAAAAAAATCTTAAGTATACATGCTTGATATATGTGTGAACAATCAAAGTAATTGGGCTTATGGTCCCCTACATCCCAATTAAAAAATATATAGAGATAAAGTATCATATTAAGATATGATTTTTATAATAAAGTCTAAGTTTTTTTTTTCATTAAATAGATTCGCAATTTTATTAGTGATAAAATTATATATACTAATTACTTAAATTAATTGGACATTCATAAAATTAAAATGAACACATAATTATCCTAACAATTATCTCAGAAAATAAAAGAAAAACAAAATTAAGTCTTTATTTTTTGCTCCTTACTCATAATAATAATAATAATAATAATAAACTCTCTTTGGTGCTTCGGTGCTTCCATTACTGCGGACTCTAGACCGGCCGGCGGTAGCAAGGCACACAATCCCTGCCACTAGGGGCAAGGCATGTGTAACCTTGATTGGGCTAGCCCAATCAAGTTTTTTTTTTTTAGCTAATTTTTTTTTTTTAAAAAAAATTTATAGCAAAATTTTTAATTTTTTTTTTAAAAATAGTCCTAACCCTAACCCAGTTTAAATTCCAATCACAAACACCAGTCCTAACCCAGTCCAATTCCAACGTACCCTAAAATAATTCTTGACTTTGACCCTGCATGTCACCTCCTTGAAAAATCATGCCATGATAACTAGTTAACTAATATGTCCTTGCTCTCTCTTTCTCAGCTCTTCCCCTTCAGCCTTTACCCAAATTTCCCAAATTCTTCTAAGTTCTCTCTATCACCAAGTATACCAAACTCTAAAAGAACAGCTTACTTCTCAATGATGTGTAAAATGTTATTGAAACTAATTTTCTCCGAGAAAACATATGGTGGTCACAGTTTTGATGTTTTTTTGTCATCCAAAACAAACAAATTTTTGTTTTCCATTTTAGGTACAAATGGATGTATATGAAACTATATATTTTCTTTTTTCATATTGATGTGCATAATATACTGATGTATGTCCACATTAGATGGTGTGTGGACAACTGCACATCGTGATGTGAAACAATTAATATTTAGGCCTTCTAAGAAATGTGGCATATAAAAAGAAGTAAAAAAAATTATTTTGTTACTAATTAATTTTAGTTTTGGGCCCAAGAACAAATTTCTAGAGGAGCTCAAGCTAAAGAAGCCAAATTTGTGTCCTGGCAAACGTATGACTCACTTACCCTAGCTAACACATGGCCCAACAGGAAAGAACAGAGTGATGTACTTATCTGCATTTTCCTGCATGTCAGTTCATATTGCTTAAGACATCATATTAAGCTTTTCAGCAGATGGGTAGAAGTTAAAAGCTTGGATTTTAGTCACCCTTCTATGAGTATATAGTAATTAATTAATTAGCTCAACCCTAGATATCATGAAGGGATTTTTTTTTTCTTTTTCTCTTTTTAATTGTGATAAGCAATGAACTTAACTTTCTAATAACTTTGAGAAGGAGATGTGATTCGGAAGATCATATAAAATGACCTTTGCTCATTCGGGAAACTATTTTGACTGAACTATAAAAATGAGATGGGGTTACTTAATAAAATAATCAAACAGTTTATTGAATGGTTAGTGCATTTAGTTATATTAATCATTTTCAATAAGTTTTTTTTTCTGACTGCATGTGTCTATTACTTTATTGGCATGGTTTTCTACAAAGATTCCCGTCTTGATACGTTAGTATATAATACTATAAAATGATATTCCAGTAAATGGTACGTATTTCTTCTATAAGTACGAATATAAGAATGTGGAACAAAGAATGTCTCAACGAAGTTTTGATTTTCTAATGCATCTATTATTCACAACTCACAAGTAAGCTTTTTTGATAATATATTAAACGTTATTGAAGAATTTAGTGTGAATCAACATGAATAATTTATCCTATACAAGGTGGAGTTTCCTCTAAACAATACAAAGTTTGCTCTGTACCAGCAAATACTTATTTTACTAATATTATTAAGTTCATATCGATTAACCTTGTGTATTTTTTGAGGCGCAGTTTGGAGTCTATAATACGAAAAACTATCTTTATGAAAACTGTTTTATAGAGCGTTCCTCTCATATTTAGTGGTTCTATATACTTGTGAGATCCACATGTTGTGAAAGGGGCGTTCCATGCATGATGAGATAGACACGTAAGTTTTATTCTTTATTCTTATACTACCTATAGTATGAGTAAAACTAAAACAATACAATAGATTAAGTTATCTAATTAAATTCATAACAAAAATTGTATTACATTATTTGTCATCGAAAAAGATAACATTATTTGTGTTTCATTGGTCAATACATGTATTAGTACTGCATCACAAATGACCCAATAGTTTGAAGAGATCGATTGCTCAACCTTTAAGTCTGAGGAAAGCATTGCAATTGACTTCATAATAAGGTGACATAATGCAATTTTACCTCAAACATTCTCATTTATTATTATTATATATATTTTTTTATATATATATATATATTTTATAATTCAATAGTCGAAGAGTGCAACACTCGGTCAAATTCTCAATGAACGATAATTCAATAGTTACAAAAATAGAAAATGAGGGATTTGAATCCTGATCTTCCTTAAAGATGAAAACAAGTAATGACTAAGCGATAAGGCTGTTGACAATGTTTTTACTTTTTAAGTGCATTTCTTTTTATGGTTTTAGCCTTTTAGGTAAAGTTTCGTAAATCTTTTTATAGAATGTATTATAGCACAATAATTTTTATTTTATTTTATTTTTTTATTTATACTGCATTGAAACTTTTACTAAAATTAACTTGTCACTAGCAATTTCTAGTTCTATTTTTAATATTTTTTTTGGGTCAATATATGACATAAGAGAATAAACTTGAGAATAACCCCAAACGATATTAGTTTGAGAAATATTTTTTGAATATCAACATTAGTTTTTTAAACTAATGTGAAAGTACACATGTATTACACACTTTGTGGAATTCCACTTTCAAACCCACATGCCGTATAGTTTCTTAATAATCAAAACTTATTAAATCAACGATCCAATGGCCTACATGAGTGAGGGTTAATAATTATTTGTATAACCTCAAGTGTCAAGTAGACAAGTACCAAATAAAACTATAGTCTTATACTTCAAAACCCATGTTTATGTTTGTTGGATTGGATAAAAAAAACAAAAAGAAAAGTCATGGAAAATGGGCGGTTTGGCGTGGAGTATGCGGCTGTATAGGAAGGAAAATGCATTGTTTTTTCTTTGTATAGTGGGGAAGAATGATAAAGAAATTGCATAATCACTACAAAACAACAGTCACTATCTTCTATTGGAAGAATATTGACAGTCTGAAAATGACGTTGTTGACAGATATTTAAACATTATTTATTAGGTACATTAATCCGGCATAGGGAAATAAAATAGTCTCGTTTGGACAAAAGGAAAATGGACTTATATAAGAGGGTGTTTTTTCCAATGTTGCTGTCCTGCTTGTGACATTTTCCATGTTTTTCCACTTTCCTGGAAACTTCCTCAGCTTTTCCCTATCAATTTTCTATAGGACAGAAACATCTTGGCTGGACTTTTCTGTTTGTGAACAGAACAAATTGACAAGGCGGTGGATTTTAGACTTTTGCTTGCTTTTATATTTAAAAAATGGGTGAAGACCGAATACACTTCCCTATATACATAACATATGAGTGGAAATCCCACGTTATCGAAATTCATAAATTTAAACTTTTGGACGTGGGTTCGAATCCCCAATTATATATTTAGTATAGAGTGTGTATGTTTCTATCGTCAACTCAAAAAAAAAAAATGATTAATTGGATTAATATTTGGAAATCACACTATTGAATTATATGTTCTCTTCATTCTTAACATGTAACTTATGCTTTGTGTTTAATTTTATAGTAAAATAAAAAACATAAATTTTAAACATTTTCTATATGAGATATTTATTGATCTTTGATCATTTTGACATTCTGTAAGTGTGGAGGATAGAAGGAGACTATATAATTCAAGGATAGGTACAAGATCCCTTTGCAATTAGAGTAGGGACAGGGTGCGTGTACTTGGAGCTCACGCAAGTGTAAATCGCACAAGACAAATCCAATAAAGTCCATACAATGATCTTGGAAAAAGACCCAACAAATAGAGTTGTCAATGGTGCTAAATCAAAGAAAATGATTTATTGGATTAATATTTGGAAATCACACTATTGAATTATATGTTCTCTTTATTCTTAACATCCACATTGAATTTCACATTAATCGAATAATATTATGTACTATCCGATCTATTAAATCATGTTTTGTGTGTAATTTTAAATAAATAAAAAACATAAATTTTAAACATTTTCTATATGAGATATTTATTTATCTTTGATCATCTAACATTTTGTAAGTATGGAGGATGCAAGGAGACAATATAATTCAGTGATAGATTTTGTCAAAAAACACGCATTCAAGTTACATCGAGTATAAATTGAATCCAACACTTTAAAAATTGTTTGGAAATGCAGACATTTTTGAACTCATATCTAAATATTAGTCTTAGGTTTATTAGTTACCTCTCTTATTCTATTATTCTTTTATTTTATTTTAATATGTCTTCAAATATGACCTGATGAGAAAGGCTAATGTAATAATGTATACAGTTTTAATGACTTTTTTAACTTATAATTTACTTTATTTGAAATCTCAATATCTCATTTTTAAATACTTCATTTGAATTTAAATTAAATGTAGTAGAATTGAAAATATATACCTTTTATTTGAAAGACAATATATTATTTAGTATTTACACTTTGGTTCAGAGAAAAAGTAAAAAACACGGAATAGGACCGGGAAAAAGGAATTTTTTTTCTTGTTTGGTTGGGTGATAGTATTTTCTTTCGGAAATAGTTTACCATCCCACCAGTCACCACTAACATTACTTCTATTATATATCAATCACAACATGTTACTTCTATTATATATCAATCACAACATGCCACTTTAACAGTTGTGAAAAAAAAAATTATAAATTTTATTGTGTCACTAGACTTATTTATATTAGAAAACTGCCAATGAATATAACTACTAAGGATTATGCATAATTTGCATCAATTGCAATACAATCATACAAAAGGAGAATCTAAAATTCATAACAAAATGTTGCACATGCAAGATAATTCATAATTATTGCTTTCATTGTTACCTTCATAGATGTCATAAAAAAAAAAAAAAAATAAAAAAAAAAAAATTTCTCGTGGTCTTATTTTACAAAATCCGAATTATTAAAGGGAAATAATATTTAAAGAAGGTCCCCCCCTCTCGTGGTCTTTCCTCCCAAATTTGAAGAAAACATGGTCAGAACAGAATCTTCAAATTTTAATTTTAATATATATTTTTTTTAAAAAAATAGGCCTTCATAAATAATTTTGTCTCACTTGACAACTAAACAACACAAGGGATGAAATTTTCCCTTCTCCTATTTTCCTTTCCTTTTCCTCTTCCTTATTTTGTCAGCAGTTTTTGGATATCAAACGGACCTCCCCAAAAGGTAATTTAATGTGGCCGATTTCCCTGTTTCCCTTTAATAATTTGGATTTTGTAAAATAAGACCACGAAGAAGTTTTTTTTTTTTTTTTTTATTATGACATCTATGAAGGTAACAATGAAAGCAATAATTATGAATTATCATGCATGTGCAACATTTTGTTATGAATTTTAGATTCTCCTTTTGTATGATTGTATTGCAATTGATGCAAATTATGCATAATCCTTAGTAGTTATATTCATTGGCAGTTTTCTAATATAAATAAGTCTAGTGACACAATAAAATTTACAATTTTTTTTTTTGTTAAAGTGGCATGTTGTGATTGATATATAAAAGAAGTAATGTTAGTGGTGGGATCATATGAAGGTAATATTGTTGCAACTTACATTAACATCTTAACAAGTTGTGAGAAAAATTGTGTCTCTAACATTACTATTTCCCAATTATAATTCGAATCTTTACAATAACCACAAAATTTATGTGAGAAAAATTGTGTCTCCCCCAACATTACTATTTCCCAATTATAATTCGAATCGGTACCACCTAATACCACAAAATTTATTTTGAGTTCAAATCCCCCACAAAATTTATCTTTGCGGTAACCACCTAATACATGGGTGTCTTATCTCTCTTAAATGAGTTCAAGACTTCAAGCTCACTTGAGACTTGAGAGTGAACTCTGAAAATGGTAATCTTTCTCTTAGATTTTTTTTGGGAGGAGAGAGAGAGGGGGGGACCTAAAATGGTAAATCTTTTCTATTTCAAATTTGAATAACAGTTTAAATATTGTTCTATTTCAAATTTGGCCAATGAGGACACATCATAATGAGAAATCATTGGCCAATGAGGACAGGTTATCATAATGCAGACAACTTAAATTTTGAAAGAAATTTTTCATGATATTTATTTCATTTTAGAAAGATTTTTTGAAGACATGATATTTATTTCAAAATCAAGCCAACCCACATTTAGAAAGATTTTTTGAAGACAAGTCAAAATCAAGCCAACCCACATTTTGGTTTCATGGTATGAAGTAAGTTCATTTGTATTGAGTTCATTATTGATGGACTCAAGCGATGGACTCAAGCGATTTGATAAAACAACCTTGTGTGATTTGAAAAGGAAATTTTCAGTCAACAAGAGGTGATAACCATGGTATCTGGAATCAACAAGAGGTCCCAACCATTTTCTGGACTTGATAGTGGGAAAAAGGACAAGCACTCCCACCCTTATCTAACTTTGTATAAAATTGATTAAGACAAGCACACTCCATAATGCCATGTGCTAACCATATTTTGTCAAGTAGTCTGGACCACAAACTTGTGAGCATCATTATGTGAAGAAAGAAATAAAGAAAAAAGAATTGACATTTTCAAATATTTACCATTTAACTCACTTCCTGTAGTCGGATTGATACCTTTTCTCTTTTAATAAGAGGAGATTTTGATTTCAATCTGTAGGAGATAAAAAGATTTTGCTTGGTGAAAGAGTACCCATGTTCTAGTCTACATTCCCTATTTGAAATTGGCAAAAAAAGAAACTCCATACAACTTATATGCATGTCTCAAACATGATTTCCTATATGAGTTTAGGTGCTAATTTAACTGGTAAATTTTTTTATCGTCGAATAAAAAACTTGTGATGGAATCCCGCCTACACAAAAAAGAAATACATTGACATTTTAGTTTGATAGTAAAGAGCATGGTTTCTTATTAAACTCTAGTGACTGATGGTGCAATAGGTTGAATAAGAAAAATCAATTTACAATGACACCCTCTACAGCAGGTCCAAGCCCATGGGCTGCTGAAATACACACACATACAAATCTCTTTCTCTCACTCTGGGTCTGGAAAACACAGACATACATTGGCTTTAATATGGGCTTTTGCTCAAAGGCTTTAATATAGGCCTGCTTGAAGATTGGTTATCAATACTTGATCAAAGAAATTGGTTATCAATATTTATTCCAGAAAAGATTGGTTTCCAATTGGATTGGAAAAGAACATGCCACAAGATGTTGATTTATTTAAATATACTAGTTAAGTTATTAAAATAAATGGGAAAAAAGTTCAAAGATTTGTTGTGCCTTTTAATTTTGAATTGCTATTATTTTGGTCTATATAATATGAAAAGTTACAATGTAAACTTTTAACTTTAAAATCGTTATCAATGTAGATTTTGGTTACGATGAACTGTTAAGACCCCAAAACTACATCATTTTTTTAAAAGGGAAAAAAGAAAAAAAAGAAAAAAAAAGAAAAAGAAAACGACTTCTAATTTTGAAACAATTAGAAGTTTTAAATTGATAATTGACGGATCTTGATTGTATAAGATCATATGAATAATAATTTTAAAGTTAAAGATATTGATTATGATGTATTCGATTTTTGTGACATTGAGTCTAATCGATTTTATCTTGACTGAAATCCTAGCAATTACACCAAATCGTTCTTCCAGCGAAGTGGTGTATCAACTATCATGATGCTTCCTTCTCCTACTCCATGGTTGGCATTTTTTATTTTATTTTATTGTATATGACCTCTTTTATTTTTTTTTTCTTTGGCATAAGAAGAAGGGGTTGATTCGTATTATCTTAATTTGGTCTTGATTTCTCTATTTAAAGATACTAAGTTGGGCTCTTCTTGTACCCATATTGACTAGAACATTGAATATTTAGCTGAAGACATGAATTAAATTGAGAGAAAAAAAAAAAAAAGCATAACAAAGACATGGTATGATTTAGTTAGAGATGGGAGTTAATAGTTATATATGTTTTAAATTGAAATGATTTTAAAATTGTAGAGTTTAATTTAAAATTTATGAAAGTTTTTGGTTTAATTTCAACAAATAAAGAACAAGTAAAGGGTTAAATACATATAATTAAAAAAAAAAAAAAAATTTGCTATTTGCAAAGACCTACTCTCATTTTTGAACTCAGGCAGAAAGCTTAAACCCCCAAAACAATTTCCAAGCTTTCACTTCTCTTCACATTGTCTCAATGCTTATACACCTCAGAAGAATAAACCCACTTGAATTCAGGCCTCCAAATCGTTCATCTCTCAAACTATTCTCAACTCTGTTACAAAACCCTTCACCACACCCCAAAACCCAAACCCAAAACCCCACTAAAACCCTCACAAAACCCCAACTCAAAGCCTTAGTTCTCAGCCAATACTCACATGGCAACTTCTCCAATCTCCTCTCAAATGTCATCGCTTTGCCCCATGTCCTCCTCACTGCTTGCCAAAACCTCACCACCCCACAACCCAACAATGCCCTCAACTCCCCTGACTCACAGTCCCTTCTCGACTCTGTCTCGAGGCGGTTCGATATTGAAGAAATGGGTCGCGAGCTCTGCGAGGATCGGTTCGATGTTGAAGGTTGTTGTGTCACAATGGTGCCCTCAAGAAAGAAAGGTGAGAACTTGGTCTTGCCCAACTTGAAATTAAAGGTTTTGATTGAAGCTATTAGGATGGTATTGGAAATTGTGTATGATGAACGGTTTCTAACGTTTTCTTATTCTTACGGTGGGCGTGTCGGTATGGGACGCCACACAGCCATTCGGTACCTTAAGAACTCGGTAGAGAATCCTAGTTGGTGGTTTAGTGTCACATTTGATAGAGAAAAGTTTGATGATAGGCATGTAAATAAGTTGTGTTTGTTTATTGAAGAGAAAATAAAGGATGGTTTTTTCATTGGTATTATAAAGAGGTTGTTTGAGTGTGAGGTGGTGGGAATTGAATTGGGTGGTTGTTACTTAGGAAGGGGGTTTCCTCAAGAAAGCGGGTTGAGTTCGATTTTGATTAATATTTACCTTAATGGGTTTGATAAAGAAATTCAAGATATGCGTCTTCGGAAAAGTCAGGAGAATCCAAAGTTTGAATCGGAGGAGCTTGTTTCAATGTCTCGCATGTTTTATAAGCCAGTGAAGATGTTTGTGGTCAGGTACCTGGATGAAATATTAGTGATAACTTCGGGTTCAAAGATGTTGACCATGGATTTGAAGAACTGGGCTTTGAAATATTTAGAAGGGAGTTTGGAGTTGAAGGTGGATAAAATGAAGACGGCTATTCATAGTGCGGTATCTGAGAATATTAGTTTTCTAGGCATGGAACTACAGGCGGTTCCACCTTCAGTTTTGCATCCTCCCATGACAGGAGAAAGCAATGAGGGCAAGGAAGAAGTACCTTAGGCAGAAGGAAGTTAGAGCTTTAGAATTGAAAAATGCTAGAGAGAGGAATAGAAAGAAACTGGGGATGAAGATCTTGCAGCATGTATTTAAGAAGTTGAAGCAAAGTGATGGATTTAAATTTGAGTTTCAAATTGAGAACGAAAGTTCGAGAAATCTTCACAACTTGGGCTGATGAAGTAGTTCAAAATTTCTTGGGGTCCTTGGAAGAGCGTTGGGAATGGCACCGGAAGCTAACAGCAGGCGATTTTCTTTCTTTAAGACACATTAGAGATCAATTACCACAAGAGCTGGTTGAAGCCTATGATAAGTTCCAAGAGCAAGTTGACAAGTATTTGAGTCCGGTCCAAGCTAGAAAGGCATTAGAGAAAGAAGAAAGGAGAATGGAGGAGGAAGAGGAACGTAAATATGCTAAGCGCACTGTTGATGGATTTGACGAGGCTGTGTGTGAAAGTTGATGCCCCAATAGAACTTGTTAGGAAGGCGGTTAAGATGGCTGGTTTTACAAATAGCATGGGTCGCCCTAGGCCGATCAAGTTACTCATTGCTCTTGAAGATACTGATATTATCAAGTGGTATGCAGGTGTAGGGAGAAGGTGGCTTGATTTCTTCTGCTGCTGTCACAACTTCAAGATGGTCAAAATTGTAGTAACTTATCACTTGAGATTCTCTTGCATTTTGACTCTAGCAGAGAAGCATGAATCAACCAAACTTGAAGCCATTAAGCATTACACTAAAGATTTGAAGGTCTCTGATTTGAATGGAAATGAAGAAGTGTACTTCCCCACAGAAAGAGAGGTTAAAATGATGGGAGATCAAAATCTTTCGGATCCAAGGCCTGTTGATGGGGCTTTATCTTTGGCTTTGATTCAGGTTGGCTTATGATGAGCCTTCATATTCCTGTATCGCTCATTTCTGTGACAGAATGGATACTGTTTTTTATCGGGTACGGTTACTGCAGAACCGTTTGAATGTGAACCCATCTGTTGAAGAGAAGTGGGTCTCAGGGATGGGTGCAATTCATGAAAGTCTTAATCGGAAGTGCCTCCCTCTGTGTTCTGATCACATAAACAATTTATATACTGGGAAAATCACCCTGCAAGACATTGACTGTACTTCGTTTGTGGATGTGGACTGAATGTTTCTTGTTCTGCTGCAATTTTCTATGTAATTGGCATTGGTTCTGGAGGCTGCTGATGTTCTGATTCTGAACCATGTTCAAGAAATTCTTGTGTATTTCTTTTCCTGAAAGGAAGCCAGGTAGGTGATGTGTAAATTGTTTGCATCTTTATTGATTTCCTTTGCTACTTATGTCATTGTTATCTGTGGTGATGAATCCTTGTGTGGAATTTTTATTATAAGAACATAATAGAGAAACTTATTCACTTAGTAATTATCCAGAACTTCTCCAGCTGTTTGGATGGCTGTTTTGTAACGGATGAAATTGATTGACAAAGGCATCTCTTGCTTTCCCAATCCCGAGCATTTGATTGATCTCATAGCTCATAATATTCTGATGGAAGAGGATTACAAAACCATTTTGTCCATGAAATTCTGTCCTTGTGTGTTTCTTTAAGTGTCCATTTTCAATGTAGGGGTTTTTCTTCATTTTTTGGTTGGGTTTCAGTTTTCTGAAGTGTTTTGTGTCTCTTACATTTGATCTTTCTGGTTTTATTTGAACTAATGCTAAAAAACCTGTTCTTCCAACTCTTTTCTTGCTTGTTGTAGGTACATGTTAAGAGCTGTTCTCAAGTACTGCAGGGCTGTAAAATGAGCCAAGCTGCTCGCAAGCAGCTTGATTAAAGTTTGCTTGGCTCGTTTGTTAAGCAAAATGACCTGAGCTTGTACTGTGTTCTGAGCTTAAGCATCATTATGCTCAGCTCGTGAGCTCATGAGCTGGCATGAGCTGGCTTGATAGAGGGTCTCCATCATAGATCTAAGGGAATATTCTTCTTCTCAATTTATCTGTTTTCTATCTATGTGGGATTGAAGCACCACATCAAAAATACTGTGGGCTTTTCTTGTATAAGACGATTTTTTCCCTATGTAGTTCACCAATTGCAATCAAGAGATGAAAATAGTAGCCATTCCTCTGTCATAAGAAGCCATGCTTCCCTATTAGCAGCTGTTGGTCCCACATGGTAGAAGAAGAGCACTTGTTGAGGAGCCAGTTTTTAAGAATATATATTTGCACTTGTTCACCAATTGCAAACAAGAGAAGAAAGGCCATTACAGTTGTTGCTTCCTAAGTTATGCAGTAACCTTACCCTTGATGTAGAGCCCATCAGCTTTTGAACTTTAAAATTCAAAACAGCTAGTAATTAGAAGTTTTTTGGAGCATGCAAGTAGCGGAAGACAGTTGAGTATTGCACGAGCTGAGCTCCAACCAGAATATTGAGACTGGAATCAAGCTCGAGCCAATCTTGAGCTCTAAAAATAAAATCTTGCAAGAGCCGAGTCTGAGTAGTAGGAAGTTGGGCATAGCTTGGTTTGTTTACATTCTTAATTGTATGATTGGTAATGTATTGGGTTACCAAAGGTGTGCAAATTCAAGTCTAAAGCACATTCATTATTTGCAAATTTTTTTGAAGGGTAATGTATGTGTACATGCTTGCATTGACTTGACAATTAATCTTCATTTTTGAAGGGTAATGTATTTGTAAATGCTTTTGCATTGACTTGTTAATACTTCTTTTGCTTTTAGAGTTTAATCTTATGTTTGGCGCTTTTGAAAATGGAGTTTATTAAAATTTTCATTGTCAGTATTTAACACTTGTTTCCTTTTAACTGGAATTTGTGGTTGTTCGTTGTAGCAGTGACTGCTGTGGGACATTGTGAAAGTATCACACAGAATAAAGAGGCTGTCTTTGAATAAGAGGTACTGGAATTCAAGATTTTAAGTAAGCAAGGATATTTAAGAAGGGAAAGTGTTGATCATTCTGTGACAAAGCAGGCAAAACTTTTGGCAGACTGACCATAAACAGATTGAAGAAGATTCTGTTACTAATGGAGTGTAATGTTATGTCAGATTTAGAGGTTCTAGTTTTTGGTGAGCAAGAAAGAATGGCATTGTTTCATTGTTTGGCTGTTGCAATCTCGAGTTTGATGGTCGTGTGGTGAATGTAGATTATAGAAAAAGTGGGCATATCAATAATAGCAATAGATGCTTTGAAGAAATGTGGTTTCTGAAGATGGAAGGTGGTTTCAGAGAAGATAAAGAAGAGACACTGTACTGTGTGCAGAAAATGGTTTTGAGAAATGAGATGGATTTGAGGATGATTTAATGAGCTAATTAAGATTAGATTTTTCATTCTGGATTTTGCTGGTTATACTTTGAGAGGGCTAATCTTGATAAAGCATTTTGGTTAACCTGGCTCGACAAGTTCAAAACAGTATCACGGTGGGTACCTAATCTGAATTAAAAAAATGTTTTTCATGGAGATGTGAATTAGATTATCAAGTAATCAAACAGATGAGATTGAATTGGCACTTCAGAAGCAGAAAAGAATTCTCGGTTTGCTTTAGATACAAGGTCATTTGCTTCTTTTTAGTCCAAGCACCACTGACCGGTGCTGTTGCAAGTACCATAGAATGCTATTAACTTAAGATGTATCCTCATGTGATCCACTCAAAGCCAATTCTTGATGTAACCCTGTTATTTATGATATAATTTCTTTGTATCTTTCAGCAAAGGATTAGAAATTAAAGATTTCCACACATGTAATTTTAATTGACACTCATAATACACAATTGCTTGTTCCTGAGAACCTACTCAAATATGCTAGAACAGAGTGTGATATAGTTCACAAGGATCACACACAATAACGAACAAATTTTGCTGTTGGGGAGAACAACTAATCTAGTGGTCGAGCTTTATTATTGTGTATACCCCACATTGTATCGTTTAATTAACATTTAGTTAACCACATCATATTTACATGATTTTGACACATTGTCTCACGTTACAGTTAAACCTTCATTTATCAAACCATTTATGTAACAATCTATTTTTATATACTTTTGGTCTTTTAAAGAAGATGGAATGATGGTTTATACGGAGGATTAACTTACAAAAAACTGATATTCAAGTTGTAGGACGAGTTGTAATATGCACTTAAGGAATTGTAAGTTGCGTGTTTGAATCCTTATGACAATGAATCCCTTTGGGGTCACCTTTAAGACCATTGAATCTGATAATTAACCGGTTTATGTGCGTGTTCGAATCCTTATGACAATGAATCCCTTTGGGGTCACCTTTAAGACCATTGAATCTGATAATTAATCGGTTTATGTGGGATGGGAGACTCAAAGAGCAGTGTGATTATTTGAAATGAAGCATTAGATACTTGCGTCATAAAAAATAAAAAAAGAAAAAAAAGAAAAAAGAAAAAAGAAAAGAAAAGTAAAGAAAACTCCTTTTTATGCTAAAATCTTAGCAATTCATATGGAGTTACATATTTTCCATTTAAGAGTTCTGATTTCAGAGGCCTAAAAAATTTATACATTTTTTTTTTCTTTTTTCTTTTTTCTTACAAGAATAGGTACAAAATATAACATTCAATTCTTATTTATTCAACTAAATTGACACTCAAATAAATATTAAAAAAAAATGTTGGATAAAACAAAAATTGTCATTAAATTTGTAAAAGAATACAGTCGGATCCCGTGGGATTAGTCGAGGTGCGCGTAAGCTGGTCCCGACACCCAAGAATATAAAAAAAAAAAAATTTGTAAAAGAATACAGTCTGTTTCCCAAGTGGACAGTACTAGACGGGTTCTCCCTCTCAAAATTCAGTCGAAGAACACAGCTTTGTTGAATCTTCAACGTCAATATTCCCCCACTTCTCCATCATGTCTTTCATCGTCTCTGCTTCTCCTCACAACTTCCTCTTCTTCTTCTTCACACCCATCACCTGAAAACTCATTACCACCATCTCACACTGAAACCCTTTTCTTCTTCTTCTTCTTCTTCATGGCTATTACATTCATGCAAGGACCTTCAAACTCTAAGACAAGCCCATGCTTCTCTCATTCTCTCAAAAGGTTTGGAACC
>OU015761.1:64023909-64077510 GCA_907173295.1 Fagus sylvatica | reverse complement strand
ACTTGGGCTGATGAAGTAGTTCAAAATTTCTTGGGGTCCTTGGAAGAGCGTTGGGAATGGCACCGGAAGCTAACAGCAGGCGATTTTCTTTCTTTAAGACACATTAGAGATCAATTACCACAAGAGCTGGTTGAAGCCTATGATAAGTTCCAAGAGCAAGTTGACAAGTATTTGAGTCCGGTCCAAGCTAGAAAGGCATTAGAGAAAGAAGAAAGGAGAATGGAGGAGGAAGAGGAACGGAAATATGCTAAGCGCACTGTTGATGGATTTGACGAGGCTGTGTGTGAAAGTTGATGCCCCAATAGAACTAGTTAGGAAGGCGGTTAAGATGGCTGGTTTTACAAATAGCATGGGTCGCCCTAGGCCGATCAAGTTACTCATTGCTCTTGAAGATACTGATATTATCAAGTGGTATGCAGGTGTAGGGAGAAGGTGGCTTGATTTCTTCTGCTGCTGTCACAACTTCAAGATGGTCAAAATTGTAGTAACTTATCACTTGAGATTCTCTTGCATTTTGACTCTAGCAGAGAAGCATGAATCAACCAAACTTGAAGCCATTAAGCATTACACTAAAGATTTGAAGGTCTCTGATTTGAATGGAAATGAAGAAGTGTACTTCCCCACAGAAAGAGAGGTTAAAATGATGGGAGATCAAAATCTTTTGGATCCAAGGCCTGTTGATGGGGCTTTATCTTTGGCTTTGATTCAGGTTGGCTTATGATGAGCCTTCATATTCCTGTATCGCTCATTTCTGTGACAGAATGGATACTGTTTTTTATCGGGTACGGTTACTGCAGAACCGTTTGAATGTGAACCCATCTGTTGAAGAGAAGTGGGTCTCAGGGATGGGTGCAATTCATGAAAGTCTTAATCGGAAATGCCTCCCTCTGTGTTCTGATCACATAAACGATTTATATATGGGGAAAATCACCCTGCAAGACATTGACTGTACTTCGTTTGTGGATGTGGACTGAATGTTTCTTGTTCTGCTGCAATTTTCTATGTAATTGGCATTGGTTCTGGAGGCTGCTGATGTTCTGAACCATGTTCAAGAAATTCTTGTGTATTTCTTTTCTGAAAGGAAGCCAGGTAGGTGATGTGTAAATTGTTTGCATCTTTATTGATTTCCTTTGCTACTTATGTCATTGTTATCTGTGGTGATGAATCCTTGTGTGGAATTTTTATTATAAGAACATAATAGAGAAACTTATTCACTTAGTAATTATCCAGAACCTTCTCCAGCTGTTTGGATGGCTGTATTTGTAACGGATGAAATTGATTGATAGAGGCATCTCCTTGCTTTTCCCAATCCCCGAGCATTTGATTTATCTCATAGCTCAGTAATATTCTTGATGGAATAGGATTACAAAACCATTTTGTCCAATGAGAACTCTGTCCTTGTGTGTTTCTTTAAGTGTCCATTTTCAATGTAGGGGTTTTTCTTCATTTTTTTTTGGTTGGGTTTCAAGTTTTCTGAAGTGTTTTGTGTCTCTTACATTTGATCTTTCTGGTTTTATTTGAACTAATGCTAAAAAACCTGTTCTTCCAAGCTCTTTTCTTGCTTGTTGTAGGTACATGTTAAGAGCTGTTCTCAAGTACTGCAGGGCTGTAAAATGAGCCAAGCTGCTCGCAAGCAGCTTGATTAAAGTTTGCTTGGCTCGTTTTTTAAGCAAAATGACCTGAGCTTGTACTGTGTTCTGAGCTTAAGCATCATTATGCTCAGCTCGTGAGCTCATGAGCTGGCTGAGCTGGCTTGATAGAGGGTCTCCATCATAGATCTAAGGGAATATTCTTCTTCTCAATTTATCTGTTTTCTATCTATGTGGGATTGAAGCACCACATCAAAAATACTGTGGGCTTTTCTTGTATAAGACGAATTTTTTCCCTATGTAGTTCACCAATTGCAATCAAGAGATGAAAATAGTAGCCATTCCTCTGTCATAAGAAAGCCATGCTTCCCTATTAGCAGCTGTTGGTCCCACATGGTAGAAGAAGAGCACTTGTTGAGGAGCCAGTTTTTTAAGAATATATATTTGCACTTGCCATGCTCACCAATTGCAAACAAGAGAAGAAAGGCCATTACAGTTGTTGCTTCCTAAGTTATGCAGTAACCTTACCCTTGATGTAGAGCCCATCAGCTTTTGAACTTTAAAAATTCAAAACAGCTAGTAATTAGAAGTTTTTTGGAGCATTGCAAGTAGCGGAAGACAGTTGAGTATTGCACGAGCTGAGCTCCAACCAGAATATTGAGACTGGAATCAAGCTCGAGCCAATCTTGAGCTCTAAAAATAAAATTCTTGCAAGAGCCGAGTCTGAGTAGTAGGAAGTTGGGCATTAGCTTGGTTTGTTTACATTCTTAATTGTATGATTGGTAATGTATTGGGTTACCAAAGGTGTGCAAATTCAAGTCTAAAGCACATTCATTATTTGCAAATTTTTTTGAAGGGTAATGTATGTGTACATGCTTGCATTGACTTGACAATTAATCTTCATTTTTGAAGGGTAATGTATTTGTAAATGCTTTTGCATTGACTTGTTAATACTTCTTTTGCTTTTAGAGTTTAATCTATGTTTGGCGCTTTTGAAAATGAATATAGTTCTTTCTATTGTTTATTAAAATTTTCATTGTCAGTATTTAACACTTGTTTCCTTTTAACTGGAATTTGTGGTTGTTCGTTGTAGCAGTGACTGCTGTGGGACATTTGTGAAAGTATCACACAGAATAAAGAGGCTGTCTTTGAATAAGAGGTACTGGAATTTCAAGGTTTTAAGTAAGCAAGGATATTTAAGAAGGGAAAGTGTTGATCATTCTGTGACAAAGCAGGCAAAACTTTTGGCAGACTGACCATAAACAGATTGAAGAAGATTCTGTTACTAATGGAGTGTAATGTTATGTCAGGATTTAGAGGTTCTAAGTTTTTGGTGAGCAAGAAAGAATGGCATTGTTTCATTGTTTGGCTGTTGCAATCTCGAGTTTGATGGTCGTGTGGTGAATGTAGATTATAGAAAAAGTGGGCATATCAATAATAGCAATAGATGCTTTGGAGAAATGTGGTTTCCTGAAGATGGAAGGTGGTTTCAGAGAAGATAAAGAAGAGACACTGTACTGTGTGCAGAAAATGGTTTTGAGAAATGAGATGGATTTGAGGATGATTTAATGAGCTAATTAAGATTAGATTTTTCATTCTGGATTTTGCTGGTTATACTTTGAGAGGGCTAATCTTGATAAAGCATTTTGGTTAACCTGGCTCGACAAGTTCAAAACAGTATCACGGTGGGTACCTAATCTGAATTAAAAAAATGTTTTTCATGGAAGATGTGAATTAGATTATCAAGTAATCAAACAGATGAGATTGAATTGGCACTTCAGAAGCAGAAAAGAAATTCTCATTTTGCTTTAGATACAAGGTCATTTGCTTCTTTTTAGTCCAAGCACCACTGACCGGTGCTGTTGCAAGTACCATAGAATGCTATTAACTTAAGATGTATCCTCATGTGATCCACTCAAAGCCAATTCTTGATGTAACCCTGTTATTTATGAATATGATTTCTTTGTATCTTTCAGCAAAGGATTAGAAATCCTAAAGATTTCCACACATGTAATTTTAATTTGACACTCATAATACACAATTGCTTGTTCCTGAGAACCTTACTCAAATATGCTAGAACAGAGTGTGATATAGTTCACAAGGATCACACACAATAACGAACAAATTTTGCTGTTGGGGAGAACAACTAATCTAGTGGTCGAGCTTTATTATTGTGTATACCCCACATTGTATCGTTTAATTAACATTTAGTTAACCACATCATATTTACATGATTTTGACACATTGTCTCACGTTACAGTTAAACCTTCATTTATCAAACCATTTATGTAACAATCTATTTTTATATACTTTTGGTCTTTAAAGAAGATGGAATGATGGTTTATACGGAGGATTAACTTACAAAAAACTGATATTCAAGTTGTAGGACGAGTTGTAATATGCACTTAAGGAATTGTAAGTTGCGTGTTCGAATCCTTATGACAATGAATCCCTTTGGGGTCACCTTTAAGACCATTGAATCTGATAATTAACCGGTTTATGTGCGTGTTCGAATCCTTATGACAATGAATCCCTTTGGGGTCACCTTTAAGACCATTGAATCTGATAATTAACCGGTTTATGTGGGATGGGAGACTCAAAGAGCAGTGTGATTATTTGAAATGAAGCATTAGATACTTGCGTCATAAAAAATAAAAAAAGAAAAAAAAAAAAAGAAAAAAGAAAAAAAAAAGAAAAGTAAAGAAAACTCCTTTTTATGCTAAAATCTTAGCAATTCATATGGAGTTACATATTTTCCATTTAAGAGTTCTGATTTCATAGGCCTAAAAAATTTATACATTTTTTTTTTCTTTTTTCTTTTTTCTTACAAGAATAGGTACAAAATATAACATTCAATTCTTATTTATTCAACTAAATTGACACTCAAATAAAATATTAAAAAAAAATGTTGGGTAAAACAAAAATTGTCATTAAATTTGTAAAAGAATACAGTCGGATCCCGTGGGATTAGTCGAGGTGCGCGTAAGCTGGTCCCGACACCCAAGAATATAAAAAAAAAAAAATTTGTAAAAGAATACAGTCTGTTTCCCGGACAGTGCTAGACGGGTTCTCCCTCTCAAAATTCAGTCGAAGAACACAGCTTTGTTGAATCTTCAACGTCAATATTCCCCCACTTCTCCATCATGTCTTTCATCGTCTCTGCTTCTCCTCACAACTTCCTCTTCTTCTTCTTCACACCCATCACCTGAAAACTCATTACCACCGTCTCACACTGAAACCCTTTTCTTCTTCTTCTTCTTCATGGCTATTACATTCATGCAAGGACCTTCAAACTCTAAGACAAGCCCATGCTTCTCTCATTCTCTCAAAAGGTTTGGAACCCATCTCTGTTATCTCAAAGCTCATGAGCTTGTACGCTCAGTTCCATGACATTGACAGTGTCATACGGGTATTTAACACTTTAGAAAAACCTCACACTATAGCTTGGAATTTGATTATTAAGTCCCATCTTGATTTGGGTCTTTTTGATTCGGCTTTGTTATTGTACAAAACAATGAGACATTTGGGTGTTGCCCATGATAGTTTCACGTTTCCGATAGTAAACCAAGCTGTTTTATCGCTTCAAAGTGATGTAATATATGGAGAGATGGTTCATTGTGTGTCAACGAAAATGGGTTTTGGATTTGAAGTGTATTTTTGCAATACGATGATTGAGGTTTATGTGAAATGCGGGTGTGTAGTTTATGCCCGTAAACTGTTTGATGAGATGTCACAGAGAGATTTGGTTTCTTGGACGTCGATGATTTCGGGGTATGTTTGTGAGGGAAGTGTGGGTAGTGCTTTCTATTTGTTTAGGGAAATGATGGTAAAGTCTGAACCCAATTCAGTGACTTTGATAATAATGTTGCAGGCTTGTTGTGCCGGTGAAAGTTTGATCCATGGGATGCAACTTCATGGTTATGCAATCAAGAGTGGATTAGAAAGTGATGGGTCCTTACAAAATTCAGTTTTGAAAATGTATACTAGGACGGGTAGTGTTGAAGAAGTTGAAATCTTTTTCAGCAAGATTGACAGAAAGGATGATGTTTCCTGGAATATTCTGATTTCCTTTTATTCCATGAAAGGGGATATTGAAAAGTTAGTGAATAGGTTTAGTGAAATGCAGGGTATAGCTGCACTCAGCATTGAGACTTTAACATTACTTATATCAGCATTTGCGAAGTCTAGAGATCTTTTTCAAGGTGAACAGATACATTGTGTAGCCATTAAATCAGGTTTTTGTGATGATGTTTTGCTGACTTCTTTGTTGGATTTTTATGCCAAGTGTGGGAAAATTGAGATATCAGATCAGTTGTTTAGAAAAATTTCTTATAGAAACAATGTTACATTTGGTGCTATGATGTCAGGTTTTGTTCAAAATGGATATGTTAAGGATGCCATAAATTTGTTCCATCAAATGCAAGCTGCAAATGTTGAACCTGGGGCTGAGATTTTAAGAAGCATTCTTGATGCATATACCCAATTGGGGGCTCTACAATTGGGTAAGGCAATCCATGGCTACTTTATAAGACACATTTTTTGTAGAACTATGGAAGAAACTACATATCTGGAAGCCTCTATCTTAAACATGTACATAAGATGCGGAAACATTTCTTCTGCTAGAGTGTCTTTTCATAATATATTGGTCAAAGATTTAGTAATCTGGACAACAATGATTGAAGGCTTTGGAACTCATGGGCTTGGTTCTGAAGCCCTAGAGCTTTTCGGTCTAATGCTAAAGGAAAGAATAAAACCAAACAGTGTCACCTTCTTGAGCTTATTGTCTGCTTGTAGCCACTCTGGTCTTGTTAGAGAAGGGTGTGAAGTTTATAATTCTATGAAATGGATATTTGGTATTCAACCTAATTTGGATCATTACACCTGCATGGTTGATCTTTTGGGTAGATATGGAAAGCTTAAAGAGGCCTTAGCCATAATTGTGAAAATGGTGATTTTTTCTGATGGTAGGATTTGGGGTGCTCTTCTTGCAGCTTGCAGAGTTCATGGAGACATAAAACTTGGGGAATATACGGCACAAAGGCTTTTGGAATTGGAACCTGATAATGTTGGGTATCATACACTGTTGAGCAATGTACAAGCAGGTGTTGGACGATGGGATGAAGTTGAAGAAGTAAGAAGAGTAATGAATGAGAAGGATTTGAAGAAGAAACCAGGGTGGAGTTGCTTTGAGGCTAAAGGGATGATCCATGGATTTGTTTCTGCAGATAGATCACACCATCAAGTGGAGGAGATTTATGACATATTGGGGTGTTTAAGTAAAATGATACAAGAATCTGTATAGTATTCTCTTGCATTTTGACACTAGCAGAGAAGCATGAATCAACCAAACTTGAAGCCATTAAGCATTACACTAAAGATTTGAAGGTCTCTGATTTGAATGGAAATGAAGAAGTGTACTTCCCCACAGAAAGAGAGGTTAAAATGATGGGAGATCAAAATCATTCGGATCCAAGGCCTGTTGATGGGGCTTTATCTTTGGCTTTGATCAGGTTGGCTTATGATGAGCCTTCATATTCCTGTATCGCTCATTTCTGTGACAGAATGGATACTGTTTTTTATTGGGTACGGTTACTGCAGAACCGTTTGAATGTGAACCCATCTGTTGAAGAGAAGTGGGTCTCAGGGATGGGTGCAATTCATGAAAGTCTGAATCGGAAATGCCTCCCCCTATGTTCTGATCACATAAACGATTTATATACTGGGAAAATCACCCTGCAAGACATTGACTGCACTTCGTTTGTGGATGTGGACTGAATATTTCTTGTTCCGCTGCAATTTTTTACGTAATTGGCATTGGTTCTGGAGGCTGCTGATGTTCTGAACCCTGTTCAAGAAATTCTTGTGTATTTCTTTTCTGAAAGGAAGCCAGGTAGGTGATGTGTAAATTGTTTGCATCCTTGTGGGAATTTTATTATAAGAACATAATAGAGAAATTTATTTACATAGTCATTATCCAGACCTTCTCCAGCTGTTTGGATGGTTATTTCATAACTGATGAAATTGATTGATAGAGGCATCCCTTGGTTTCCCAACCCCGAGCATTTGATTTATCTCACAGCTCAGTATATTTTGATGGAATAGGATTACAAAACCATTTTGTCAATGAGAACTCTGTCCTTGTGCATTGCTTTACGTGTCCATTTTCAATGTAGGGGTTTTTCTTCATTTTTTTTGGTTGGGTTTAAGTTTTCTGAAGTGTTTTGTGTCTCTTACATTTGATCTTTCTGGTTTTATTTGAACTAATGCTATAAAACCTGTTCTTCCAAGTCTTTTCTTGCTTGTTGTAGGTACATGTTAAGAGCTGTTCTCAAGTACTGCAGGGCTGTAAAATAAGCCAAGCTGCTCGCAAGCAGCTTGATTAAAGTTTGCTTGGCTTGTTTGTTAAGCAAAATGACCCGAGCTTGTACTGTGTTCTGAGCTTAAGCATCATTATGCTCAGCTCGTGAGCTCATGAGCTAGCTTGATAGAGGGTCTCCATCATAGATCTGAGGGAATATTCTTCTTCTCAAACTGATCTGATGCTTTCATTTTGGGAATCAAGCATAGACAACAGATTCTTCTCAATTTATCTGTTTTCTGTCTATGTGGGATTGATGCACCACATCAAAAATGCTGTGGGCTTTTCTTGTATAAGATGAATTTTTCCCAATGTGGTTCACCAATTGCAAACAAGAGATGAAAATAGTAGCCATTCCTCTGTCATAAAAAGCCATGCTTCCCAATTAGCAGCTGTTGGTCCCACATGGTAGAAGAAGAGCACTTGTTGAGGAGCTTTTTTTTAAGAAAAAAAAATATATATAATTTGCCATGCTCCCCATGGACACGTGAGAGAAGAAAGGCCATTACAGGTGTTGCTTCCTAAGTTATGCAGTAACCTTACCCTTGATGTAGAGCCCATCAGCTTTTGATGTTTAAAAATTCAAAACAGCTAGCAATTAGAAGTTTTTTGGAGCTTGCAAGTAGCGGAAGACAGTCAAGTATTGCATGAGCTGAGCTTCAACCAGAATATTGAGACTGGAATCAAGCTCAAGCCAATCTTGAGCTCTAAAATTAATTTCTTGCAAGAGCCGAGTCTGAGTAGTAGGAAGTTGGGCTTAGCTTGGTTTGTTTACATTCGTAATTGTATGATTGGTGATGTATTGGGTTACCAAAGGTGTGCAAATTCAAGTCTAAAGCACATTCATTATTTGTAAAAAAAATTGGAGGGTAATGTATGTGTACATGCTTGCATTGACTTGACAATTAATCTTCATTTTTGAAGGGTAATGTATGTGTACATGCTTGCATTGACTTGTAAATACCTCTTTTGCTTTTAGAGTTTAATCTATGTTTGGCGCTTTTGAAAATGGAATATAATTCTTTCTATTGTTTATTAAAATTTTCATTGTCAGTATTTAACACTTGTTTCCTTTTAACTGGAATTTGTGGTTGTTTGTTGTAGGAGTGGCTGCTGTGGGACTTTGTGAAAGTGTTACACAGAATAAAGAGGCTGTCTTTGAATAAGATGTACTGGATTTCAAGGTTTTAAGTAAGCAAGGATATTTAAGAAGGGAAAGTGTTGATCATTCTGTGACAAAGCAGGCAAAACTTTTGGCAGACTGACCATAAACAGATTGAAGAAAGATTCTGTTACTAATGGAGTGTAAGGTTATGTCGGATTTAGAGGTTCAAGTTTTTGGTGAGCAAGAGAGAATGGCACTGTTTCATTGTTTGGCCGTTGCAATCTCGAGTTTGATGGTCGTGTGGTGAATGTAGATTATAGAAAAAGTGGGCATATCAATAATAGCAATAGATGCTTTGGAGAAATGTGGTTTCTGAAGATGGAAGGTGGTTTTTGATAAAGCATTTTGGTTAACCTGGCTCGACAAGTTCAAAACAGTATCACGGTGGGTACCTAATCTGAAGAAAAAAAATGTTTGTCATGGAGATGTGAATTAGATTATCAAGTAATCAAACAGATGAGATTGAATTGGCACTTCACCTAAAGTAGTCGGAGGCTTATTGGTTATCCCTTACTCGTATTTTATTAGCAATTTATTTTAGGACAAACTATATTGTTAATCTCTAAAGTTTACATGGATAGCGCTTTTAGTCCATGATGTATCAAACGAACGATATTAGTCCTTACTGGTTCAACTATCTAATTCCGTTAATTTTCTTATGTACATGACTAATGGAACAATGAGAAGACATTTTTTTAATGATGTGGCTGCCGAGTTTTTATTTAAAAAAAAAAAATGTTAAATTATAAAATATACTCTCTAAGTTTGGTCAAACTTCAATTCAATCTTCTAAATTTTGACTGTTTCAATTTAGTCTTTTAAGTTTAGTTTTGTTTCAATTCACTTTTCCATCAAGTTCCTTTAATTGATTCCGTTAAGTTGATTTTTTATTTTATTTTATTTTTATTTTAAAAAAATCTTTTTTTTTTTTTTTTTTTTTTTTTTTTCCAAATCCTTGGAAGAACACAAAATTGATGAAGCGTTTGGCTCTTCCTAATTTTTGGTGTTGTCCTGTTTGAAATCTCCCCCAAATTCCAATGAAGTGGATGTGTTACATATTACATGTGTACATCAACATTGTCTTCAACTCTAGCAAAGCTCACCAGAAAGTAAGCGTGGTGCACTGCGCAAGGGTCCTTTGAGACACTGCAAAGTCTGCATATTTTGAAAGTTGTGGAAATATGGGCTAATGAAAGATTATGAAGATTAGCTGATATCTAAGTATTTATTTAGAGCATGAACAAGGAAGCAAATTGACATGAAAAGGAAAATGTTGGATTCCAGAAAGGGGCTTGTATGGCACATATCGTTTGCAATCTGACACTCCCAAATATGAAATTTACTGGTATCCATATTTCTTTTCAAATGGAATTATATTAACTTTTATTATAAAAGCAAATCCAACAATTCACATAAGGCATCCACAAGAATTACAGAGCCGCCTTGTTCTACCGATTTTTGCAGCTAATAGACAGATTGTATGATGGTTTGGTATAGGAGCTTAAGTGTTCAACAAATAGATGTTTTCTCATATGATGATTTTGGTTCAGTGTCTCCATTGTTAGTGTGTATGGTATTTCTCTTATTAGTGTTATTACCAGTAGAAGATCTTCACTAGAGAAAGGAGAATAATCCCAACTCAGCTGGTTAATCAAGCAATATAGATTCCCCAGCTTAAAAAACAGCATATTATCTAGGCAATGATTAAGGATCTATAAACAATATCAAAGCGTAATACATAATGATATACAATGTCAGAAACCTCAAGTAATTTTCAATATCATAGCAGAATTTCAATTAATTTTGTGTTCACTGGTCAAACAACGCTCCTTCGAATTACAATCATCAGATATAACTCAGAATTGATTAGAGTCATGAGTTCACAATCAAATATCATCCTCACCTAAATTCAAAGTGAATTGAATTTCACAACGTCTCACCACAAACAGAACCCTCTCTTACTGACATTTTCCTCTAGTCATTTAACTACAGACCAATTATAACATTAAATTTGTGAATATTCCACTAAACAAAACTGTAAAAAAAATAATGGTGGTAAATGAAAATAAAACATTATTTGACAAGAGTCGAAGAATATGTCATTGAAACTAGAGGCAGGAACAGGCTTTAACTCATAAGGACCTTCCTTCGCTCCCTAAACCTGTACCAAGTAAAACAAAAGCACTCCCATTAAAGGTTTTTGCTTTAATCTCAACCGAAACTAGTGTTGCTAAATGTTCATGAAGGTAATATAGTTGAAAGTAAATTAGAATACAAAAACTACCTTGATTTCTGTTGTCACCATAGCCCATCCCAAGTATGTATCTCATTATTCTTCTCCATTGCAATTTCCGAAGTACAGTAAGTCCATTCTGTCACGAAGTAAAAAAAGCTATCACCAAATACTTGTAATTGGAAATATCACAAGTTGAGGTAAATCAACTCATTTCCATAGGTTCAACAGACAAAATTACCCATGAATTACAAAACTCGCAAGGTGGAGTTGATCTTTCGTATAAGCAGTGTGTTTCGCTGACAATGTTTGAGATATAATGTCGTCAAACACTCTGCAATGTCCTGCACACGCACAACACATTTGAAAGAAAACTCAGCCAGAAGTTAGAATTTGAAAGCATCAAGATGAATATATGTAATCTCAAACTCAGGCATGAATCCTAGATGGCAAGGTTAGTGTAGGACTTTACTTCAAGAATCCTAGGTTATGAGTTTTCCCAAACTAAATCATTCACCTGAGAAAAAGCAAATTATTATTCCATGGGCTTGACTAAAAGGCAGTTCAGCCTTGTGCTGTTCTCATGCCTTGGGTAAAATCAGCCCATGCTACATCAGAGATTTTTTCTATACTTATTATTCACTTAATGCAAAGGTTCCACCTACTGCATCATGGGGATGTTAGAGCATTATGACAACAAGGGGCACTATCCTTACTTCTGCAATTTGGACGGTAGGAGATGGAAGCACTATTCCTATACACCATGAATTATGGCCAAAAATGAAGGGAAATTCTGCTGGAAATCACAGACACCCTAGACAAAGTTGCTGACCTGATCAAGACTAAAACAAAAAATTGGAATCTTTCCTTATTACATTCCTTGTATGAAAGAAGTGATGCTTTGCAAATTGCCCATCAACCATTTTTTATGTGAAAGATCTTGACACAATCTCTGCCAGTGAAAATCTCTTGGACTCAACTTGTGGATTATGTCAACAACAGGCAGATATTTTAGAACATCTCTTTTGACATTACGAAACAGCTATACTGGTTTGGTTTGCATCTCCAACACACTCAAAACATTATGTGTCAAAGATTTATAAAAGGTTTGCATCTCCACATCCAGAGATGTTTGTCAAAGATTTGCTTGTTTTGAAGACGTATTCTGCATCATTTCAGTTCTATCATGTGTCTCTACTCTGCTACAGCATACTAGATACTTAGCCAGAGATGTAGCAGAATTTTTGTTTTTGACATAGGCTTCTAGCTACTGTTTTTGTATTGTATATGGACTATAACTTACTTACAGACCTTTGATCACTTGTATTTATCTTTGGTATCAAAAAAAATATTATTCACTTCTCTTTCTTTTATTACCAAACAGAAAAAAAGTTGTGCAAACTTCAATTTACTTTTCCATTAGGACCATTAATTTTCTTTTTCTAACTTCAATTGCATCTAGGTGAGCAAATCATGGTCCAAAATCAACATCTGAACTGAGCAAGGTTTCTGTTCGAAATTTCTTCAATATGAATCATAGACCCAATAAATACAGGCAAGGGGAAAAAAGTTGATAAAAATCATATAAGTCGGACAGTTGGAGAAAAAGAAAAACAACAATTAACCGTTACATAGTAGAGAGAAATTTCAATACGATTTGATACGTTTTGAATATTAATGTCTAACAGAGCCAATAGACAGTTAATTTACATGCTTGAACATTTTGAGTCCTTGAGCACTTTAGCAAGAGCCTAGGTGGGTGTGAGAGAACCTTACTTGGATAATTCTTCAATGTCACTCAGGTAAATATCGCTGTTACCGCCACGATAGGCTTCAAGCTTCTTAGACGTTTGATCCCCTCCTTCCATTAAATAAAAGTGCACCAACAAGACAACAAGAAAAGTTTGCATTATTTAAACCTGATTAAAAAACTTTTTTAAAAAAAGGTGATACTGAATTATTTTAATTTTTGATAATAAAATGATTATGTGATGCTAAGGTACAATTAGCACAATATTTTGAAGTTAATTTTGTTAAAGGGTAATTACACTTACCGGTAAAACAATTTGAATTTAACAGAATTTATTAATGATGGGGCTATTTGCCTATTCCCAATAAATCAGAGGGTAGAAGGAGATTAAAGTGTACCCTATAGTTGAAGGGGGAAAAGTGAAATTTTCCTTTACTATTATTTTATTTTTTATGATTTTTCTTATCACATAACTGGTATGGTTAGTAAGCATTACTTTTGAGTTTTATTCTTGATGAAAATATAATTTGAAAAATAAGTATTTTGACTCCATTAGTAATAACACATAAATGGTGGTAGGAGATATTTGCTATAAAAAGAAAAAGAAAACAACTAGACTTGTAAATTGCAATAGTAGGAAGAAAGACAATGACTTACAGGTGATGAATAGAAAAACTAGATTCCTCGAGTCTTTGAATCCTCTTTGGCTGGAAGGCTATGGTTCCTTGTTAGAGTAGCCTTTCCCACGAGTTACTCATCAGGTCGTCACTTAATTATTGTATCTTCTTCTCATCTGAACTGAGCAGGTTTCTGTTCGAAATTTCTTCATATGATCATAGATCAATTAAATACTGCCAAGGGGAAGAACTCAGCTCATCACATCTTTCGCGTGAATCATCTTCAATTGGTCCTCGTCAAAATCACCACATATAATTTTCCGGAACCAATTGAGCTTGCTGCGGTTGGTGATGCGTTGTGCCATGGTTTGATTGGGATCTTCTTTGTCTTGCTTATGTACCAAACGGACCCCAACTTTCTCCACCTCAAAGTCCTCAAGGTAGATATTTCAATCTCAAGTTGACCGAATCCGTTCGCATTTATTTGACTTAATGCTTCTTCCCAATTCAAGTAGGAAAAAAGGCTATTGGAAAGATAGTCATGGGAATAATAAAGCAGCCAAAGGTGATGCGATTCAATTTCACCATATTCTTCAGAAAACGTAAATCTTGGTTGAGATACCACTTCACATCCATTGACTCCAAAGGAACATTGCAGCATCCAAGGGTATTGATGACACTTGTTGGGTATAAAAACAACACATATCGCAATTCCCCATCCATCACACCCATAATAAGAAGGCACTTGTATGTTCACTCTATGACCCGTACTTTCATTGCTAAACCTTTCATTCCTAAACCATTTCGGAATTTCACTTCCAGGAATAATCATATCTATTGCGTCTGGTACTATACCATTTTTTTCCTGAAATATACCAAGCATGATGTTTGGAACAGAGACTTGAATATTGTCACCTAGTTTGAAGCAGTTGTGACACTCTAAATTCAATTTGGTTGGCTCAAATGGATCCTTCTGTAGTTCAGGCAATCTCTCCAGTGAGGTACAATAGTTTACGTTTACATACAAAGTAGATGACGAAACATCTGGTACTTCTCGAAGCCTCTTGCAACCGTCCAAGCTAAGGGTTTTAAGTTGAGAGAGTTGAGAGATGCTATTAGGAAGGGAAACAAAATTGTTTCTACTTAAATATAAGCTCGTTAAAGAGTATAAGCAGCCAATACCAATGGGGATTGCCCAAATATTGCAGTCACGAAGATCCAAATTTGTTAAAGAATGCAGACCTGATAAGGAAGGCAATAACAAACCCAAGGAATCATGACTTGTTGACTTGGGATAAAATGAATATGATGGCCCTTTACATCCATGGATATGTAGTTCTTCAAGATTTTTAAGGAGAACAATGGAGGAAGGAACCTCTTTTATAGCGGTTTCACTCAAATTAAGCTCCTTTAAACCTTCAACATTCCCTAGGTTCTCTGGTAAGTTGTCAAATTTTGAGCATCCAGAAAGATCAATAAATTCAAGCGACTTCAAATTACAAATGGTACTAGGAAGACACACAAGATTTTTGCAATTTGCTAGATCCAAATAAATAAGGCTAGTCAAATGTTCAACTAATGAAGGCAACTCTTTTATAGATGTTTCACTCAAATCAAGCTTCTTCAAACCTTCGACATCTCCCAAGTTCTCTGGCAAATTGTCAAATTTTGAGCATCCAAAAAGATCAAGATCTTTAAGCAACTTCAAATTACAAATTGTGGTAGGAAGACACACAAGATGTTTGCAATATCTTTGATTCAAATAAATAAGGCAATTCAAACGTTCAACTGATAATGGTAACTCTTTTATAGCAGTTTCACTCAAATTAAGCTCCTTCAGACCTTCAACATTCCCCAGGTTCTCTGGCAAATTGTCAAATTTTGAGCATTCAAAAAGATCAAGATATATAAGCAACTTCAAATTACAAATGGTGCTAGGAAGACACACAAGATTTTTGCTATTCCTTAGAGTAAACAACAACAACAACAAGAAATCTGTCACAGTTAATAAACAATAAAAACTCACAGTGAATGCAGAATGAATAGATCAAGTCTAGCGTTTGACGCTATCTCCTTAAAACAGATTTCGCCCTTCACACTATAATCTTAGTGGTGCTTTGAGATTCACGGACGTCTGTCTCCTAGGATAAAATGATCTTCACATGCAAAAGAAGCATAAGCAATCTCCGTGTACAACGTACGTAACTAGTATCTCTTTCTCTCTCTTTATGCAAATGAGACTCTCAAAATTGTAGGAAATAAAGCAACTTCAAAAATCTATTTTAAAAGGTTAGTTTAAATAAATGAGGAGACACTCTATTTATAGATATAGTCACACCTCTTTGGAAAAGGTGCGAGATGAATAGTCACAACTATTCATAAAAGACACAACATTTGGGGAAAAACAATGTATTAATAAATACATAAATTAGATGGACTGGACCTAACCTATATGGACCCACTTAGTCCACTTTTAAGAGGCAATTTCTCATTCCCTCCTAACCATTTTTCTAACATTGGCTTCCTCCTTCAATTTGTCTTGCAAGTGTAGGATAACCCTAAGTCAAATCTCTACTTCATCGACTGTGTGCTTTCTGCCAAATCCTTCCCAACTCTGGTCGCCTTTTGCTAATGTTTTCTCAATAGGGTCTAATGTAAGCTCAATAGGGTCTTTGTAAGCACCTTTGTGCTGAGGTGTTAGAGCACAAAAGTGGATGTTAAACTAAAGGTGCCTCAATGGGTACCTTCCGCCTTAAACTCTTCTCCAGTTGCTTCATTGGTGGCTGGTATGCCATTCTTAGTGTTTAGTACTATAAACTATAGTCAAAACATCGACTTACCTTACCAATCGCCTACCATGTCTCCTAGTCAAACGTGTACTCTTCGTGGACCCTACCTTACCCATCGCCATTGTCCTCTGTAAAGTCAAGTGTTTCATCTATCTTCATCCTCACAGCCACCATTGTCCTCTGTAAAGTCAAGTGTTTCATCTATCTTCATCCTCACTTGCACCTCATTTTCCCTTTCCCTATTTTCTCTCGACTCCTCATCTCTCTGGTATATGTTCCTGTTTTTTTTCCCCTTCCCCATTAAGTCTAGCATCCTCCTCCTTCTCCTCTAACACTTATATTAAATAATGGCCACACCATTATGACGTAGGACAGTTAGCAGAAGAGTTCATGTAACAGTTTGAGTGCTAGAAGATCAAACATACCATAATTTTGATCCAAGAAAAGTTATGGGCCCCACAAGATATGTTTGGAAAGCTCTACATCTCAAAACCCAAACCCAAAACCCCATAAAAACCCTCTTGTAGCCTTAGTTCTTAACCAATACTCACACGAAAACTTCTCCAATCTCGTCTCAAACGTCTTCTCTTTGCCCAATGTCCTCCTCACAACCTGCCAAAACCTCACCACCCCATAACCTAATGCCTGAACTCCCCTAACTCATAGCCCTAGCCTTCTCAACTCGGTTTCAAGGCCTGTAGTGATGCAAAAAAATAAGGCTTCCTATAGAAAGAGAAGCAAACCAACATATAAAAATAAAATACTCAAACTATTATGAAAAAATGTCAAAACTCATACCCAACCTCAAATCAAATTCAAACTTGTTGAGATTAGAACTTTTTACTTTTGGAATAAGATGAGAGAATAATAAAAGAAATTGAGATTAGAGAGTAATAGAGATATAAAGATATGAGAGATTAGAAGTAGCGGTTTAAAAAGAAAAAAAGTAAGGGAGTAAGAATGAGTGAATGACTATTCAATACCTAGGATTGTTTACAAGTAATAGGAGCTATGTTATATAGAGAGATGGTGAAGAGATAATAGAGATTTACTTTTAGTAAGAGAGATAATGAGTGAATGACTATTCAATACCTAGGATTGTCAAAGTAATAGGAGCTAAGTTATATAAGGTGGTGAAAATTTATTTACTTTTACATTTTCTAGGATTATTTTATTATCTTAAGACTTGAGAAATGTCGAGAAATAAATTATTGTTGACTTATTTTTAAAGAATTAATTTTTTTTTATTTTATTTTTATTTTTTTTTTTGGAATTTATTATTTAAATCCTATAATTTAAGAGGTGTAATAAATTAAACCCCACAATTTCAAATGTAACAAATTAAATCTTTTAGAGTTAAAAAAATGTAACAAATTCAACCCAACTCTAATTGAGAATGATGGCGTTAACTCTTTCACTCCGTTTGGGAGGAGAGAAAGGAATTGAATGGAATGGAAAAAAAAGAATATTTTAAGAATATTCTCTTCTTTCCCCTGTTTGGAAGTTTAAATACGAGGGAATGGAAAGACTATTCCCTTGTTTGGGAGTTTAAGTGAAGGGAATGGAATGGAACACTCATTCCTCCCTATTCCCTCCAAACCCCAAATTTTCATTCCCCCCAAAATTGGGAGGAATAGGAGGGAATGGATTTAAGTTTAATGATTTTTTCACCAAACGTCCCAAAATGCCCTTAGTATTTTTGTAAAATCCTAAATTACCCTTATAGATTTGACTTTTTATTTTCCTCAGTTTCCATGGTATTTCTATAATATTGTATTTCTAAATGACAATGCATGGACCTTTAATAATGTCAATTTTCTTTTAAAAGTTTATTTTGTGGACAATGAATTTCGAATTTCCATTTATTGGGATTATATTTTAATTTATATTGCTTAGATTTTGTACTTGTTTATAATTAAGCAGATTTTATACCACCTGTTGTCCTGTATTGGTTTTTTCTCTGTTAGCAAGGGCCAAAAAAATAGAAATAAACTTCCATGGTATTTCTATAATATTATTGTGACACCATAACATGTCCTATATGGTGTGGTAATTCTATAATATTATTCTATAGATTAATCCTACATTTTATAAAAATAAAGGGTCTTATAGTAATGTTGTTATAAAATGATTCATTTCCATTCCTTCTAATATTACTCCCAAACAAAGTTACTTACATTCCATTCCTCTATTTTAAAACATCCAAACAAGATTACTTAATTTCATTTCATTCCATTCCATTCTATTCCATTCCATTTATTAAATTCATTCCATTCCATTCCATTCTATTCCATTCCCTTATAATTTATTCATTCCATTCCATTCCATTCCCCTCTAAACTCCCAAACGAAGCCTTTAGTTAAGTTATATTGTGCGTTTCACTTGTCTGTGGGTTGAAAAACATTAAAATAAGAAAAGAAAAAAAGAACTCAGAGGTTGCCCAAGAACCAGAAGAGAGATAGACTCAGAGCTTTGAGACCAGAGGAAGCAAGACGAGAGGGAGGAACTGTGATCTCTAGATGGGCCATTGCATTTTATATCTACCTCCAGTCGACAAAGCCCTTCTCATACTAGAAACAACCATGAAGCACTGGTTAAGCTTAAAGATTGACCATTGATCCTGTTTAAGCTTAAACAAGGAGACTAGACCACAAGTAGATTGAGCTAAAGATTGGTACAGAAAACACAATTTTGAGCACCAGCGCCACCAACATCACGCACATACCAATAACCAATCCATGTCCAAGCCTCTTTGTTCTATGCACATATCCTTGGGAAAAAGTATTCCACGCACTGATTCACATATACTAGCAATTCCATGTAAAGATTCACGCCCTACTCTTCATGTTTTCAAGTTATCATAATTTTGAGTGTTTTTTCTTAGGAAAACGTATCTGGACACAAACCAAAACAAAACCCCCCAAATAAACAAACCCACCAGCAAAAATAATTCAAAATTAATAAAACCCAAATAAACAATGTTGCCGCCGTCAATCTTTCTCCGTTCACCGTTCAATATCTTTTTGTCTCGCTCTCGCCACAGTGAACCTGCGCCGGTTGATCTCGGCCTCCCGTCGCAACCCTCTCGTCTCACTCTCTCGCGTCGGCGCCGTTCACCGGTGTAAAACTCGGATCGGCTCACTCACTTGATCCCTTTCGTCTCGCTTCCTCTGGTCTCAAGCTCTCTCTCTTCCGGTTCTCAAGCATTTCTGAGTTCCTTCTCCTTTTTCTCTCTCTCTCTCTCTTCCGGTTCTCAAGCAATTTCTGAGGTCCTTTTTTTTTTTTTTTTCAGCCAACAACGCACAGTATAACTTAACAAAATAGTTAATGCCGTGTATCTCATTTGGGGCTGGGTTCAATTGTTACTTTCTCAAACTTCAAGGTTTAATTTGTTATTTTTGAAACTATGAGGTTTAATTTGTTACACTCTTAAACTATAGGGTTTAAAATGTAATTTTTTTTTTTTTTTTTTTAATTATTTCGGCCTTTTCAAACTTTTGAAAGGATAAAGTTTGATAATAGGCATGTAAATGTGTTTGTTTATTGAAGAGAAAATAAAAAGGGATGGTTTTTTCATTGGTATTATAAAGAGGTTGTCTGAGTGTGAGGTGGTGGGAATTGAATTGGGTGGTTATTAGTTGTTACTTCGTAATATGTGCGTCTTCCAAAAAATCAGAAGAATCCAAAGTATGAATCAGAGGAGCTTGTTTCGATGTCTGGCATGTTTTATAAGCCGGAATTGAATTGGGTGAAGATGTTTGTGGTCAGGTACATGGATGAAATATTAGTGATAACTTCGTGTTCAAAGATGTTGACCATGGATTTGAAGAACTGGGCTTTGAAATATTTAGAAGGGTTTGGAGTTGAAGGTGGATAAAATGAAGACGGCTATTCATAGTGCGGTATCTGAGAATATTAGTTTTCTAGGCATGGAACTACAGGCGGTTCCACCTTCAGTTTTGCGTCCTCCATTGACAGAGAAAGCAATGAGGGCAAGGAAGAAGTACCTTAGGCAGAAGGAAGTTAGAGCTTTAGAATTGAAAAATGCTAGAGAGAGGAATAGAAAGAAACTGGGGATGAAGATCTTGCAGCATGTATTTAAGAAGTCGAAGCAAAGTGATGGATTTAAGTTTGAGTTTCAAATTGAGAACGAAGTTCGAGAAATCTTCAAAACTTGGGCTGATGAAGTAGTTCAAAATTTCTTGGGGTCCTTGGAAGAGCGTTTGGAATGGCACCGGAAGCTAACAGCAGGCGATTTTCTTTCTTTAAGACACATTAGAGATCAATTACCACAAGAGCTGGTTGAAGCCTATGATAAGTTCCAAGAGCAAGTTGACAAGTATTTGAGTCCGGTCCAAGCTAGAAAGGCATTAGAGAAAGAAGAAAGGAGAATGGAGGAGGAAGAGGAACGGAAATATGCTAAGCGCACTGTTGAGGATTTGACGAGGCTGTGTGTGAAAGTTGATGCCCCAATAGAACTAGTTAGGAAGGCGGTTAAGATGGCTGGTTTTACAAATAGCATGGGTCGCCCTAGGCCGATCAAGTTACTCATTGCTCTTGAAGATACTGATATTATCAAGTGGAATGCAGTTGTAGGGAGAAGGTGGCTTGATTTCTTCTGCTGTTGTCACAACTTCAAGATGGTCAAAATTGTAGTAACTTATCACTTGAGATTCTCTTGCATTTTGACTCTAGCAGAGAAGCATGAATCAACCAAACTTGAAGCCATTAAGCATTACACTAAAGATTTGAAGGTCTCTGATTTGAATGGAAATGAAGAAGTGTACTTCCCCACGGAAAGAGAGGTTAAAATGATGGGAGATCAAAATCTTTCGGATCCAAGGCCTGTTGATGGGGCTTTATCTTTGGCTTTGATTAGGTTGGTTATGATGAGCCTTCATATTCCTGTATCGCTCATTTCTGTGACATAATGGATACTGTTTTTTATCGGGTATGGTTACTGCAGAACCGTTTGAATGTGAACCCATCTGTTGAAGAGAAGTGGGTCTCAGGGATGGGTGCAATTCATGAAAGTCTTAATCAGAAATGCCTCCCTCTGTGTTCTGATCACATAAACGATTTATATACGGGGAAAATCACCCTGCAAGACATTGACTGTACTTCGTTTGTGGATGTGGACTGAATGTTTCTTGTTCTGCTGCAATTTTCTATGTAATTACATTGGTTCTGGAGGCTGCTGATGTTCTGAACCATGTTCAAGAAATTCTTGTGTATTTCTTTCCTGAAAGGAAGCCAGGTAGGTGATGTGTAAATTGTTTGCATCTTTATTGATTTCCTTTGCTACTTATGTCATTGTTATCTGTGGTGATGAATCCTTGTGGGAATTATATTATAAGAACATTAGAGAGAAACTTATTCACGTAGTCATTATCCAAACCTTCTCCAGCTGTTTGGATGGTTATTTCATAACTGATGAAATTGATTGATAGAGGCATCCTTTGTTTTCCCAACCCCAAGCATTTGATTTATCTCATAGCTCAGTAAATAAAAAAAAAAAAATCTTACCAATTCATATGGATTTACATCTCTTCTCAAAGTGGACAGTACTTGACGGGTTCTCCCTCTCAAAACTCAAAACAAAATAAGTCTCAATTCAGTCGAAGAACACAGCTTTGTTGAATCCTCAACGTCAATATTCCCCCACTTCTTCATCATGTCTTTCATCGTCTCCGCTTCTCCTCACAACTTCCTCTTCTTCTTCTTCTTCACACCCATCACCTGAACTCATTACCACCATCTCACACTGAAACCCTTTTCTTCTTCTTCTTCTTCTTCTTCTTCATGGCTATTACATTCATGCAAGGACCTTCAAACTCTGAGACAAGCTCATGCTTCTCTCATTCTCTCAAAATGTTTGGAACCAATCTCTGTTATCTCAAAGCTCATGAGCTTGTACGCTCAGTTCCATGACATTGACAGTGTATTACGGGTATTTAGCAGTTTAGAAAAACCTCACACTATAGCTTGGAATTTGATTATTGTACAAAACAATGAGACATTTGGGTGTTGCCCATGATAGTTTCATGTTTCCGATAGTAAACCAAGCTGTTTTATCGCTTCAGAGTGATGTAATATATGGAGAGATGGTTCATTGTGTGTCAACGAAAATGGGTTTTGGATTTGAAGTGTATTTTTGCAATACGATGATTGAGGTTTATGTGAAATGCGGGTGTGTAGGTATTGCCCGTAAATTGTTTGATGAGATGTCACAGAGAGATTTGGTTTCTTGGACGTCGATGATTTCGGGGTATGTTTGTGAGGGAAGTGTGGGTAGTGCTTTCGATTTGTTTAGGGAAATGATGGTAAAGTCTAAACCCAATTCAGTGACTTTGATTATAATGTTGCAGGCTTGTTGTGCCGGTGAAAGTTTGATCCATGGGATGCAACTTCATGGTTATGCAATCAAGAGTGGATTAGAAAGTGATGGGTCCTTACAAAATTCAGTTTTGAAAATGTATACTAAGATGGGTAGTGTTGAAGAAGTTGAAATCTTTTTCAGCAAGATTGACATAAAGGATGATGTTTCCTGGAGTATTATGATTTCTTTTTATTCCATGGAAGGGGATATTGAATAGTTAGTGAATAGGTTTAGTGAAATGCAGGGTATAGCTGGACTCAGCATTGAGACTTTAACATTACTTATATCAGCATTTGCGAAGTCTAGAGATCTTTTTCAAGGTGAACAGATACATTGTTTATCCATTAAAGCAGGTTTTTGTGATGATGTTTTGCTGACTTCTTTGTTGGATTTTTATGCTAAGTGTGGGAAAATTGAGATATCAGATCAATTGTTTAGAAAAATTTCTTATAGAAACAATGTTACATTTGGTGCTATGATGTCAGGTTTTGTTCAAAATGGATATGTTAAAGATGCCATAAATTTGTTCCATACAATGCAAGCTGCAAATGTTGATCCTGGGGCTGAGATTTTAAGAAGCATTCTTGACGCATATACCCAATTGGGGGCTCTGCAATTGGGTAAGGCAATCCATGGCTATTTTATAAGAAACATTTTTTGCAGAACAATGGAAGAAACTACATATATGGAAGCCTCTATCTTAAACATGTACATAAGATGCAGAAACATTTCTTCTGCTAGAGTGTCTTTTCATAATATATTGGTCAAAGATTTAGTAACCTGGACAACAATGATTGAAGGCTTTGGAACTCATGGGCTTGGTTCTGAAGCCCTAGAGCTTTTTGGTCTAATGCTGAAGGAAAGAATAAAACCAAACAGTGTCACCTTCTTGAGCGTACTGTCTGCTTGTAGCCACTTTGGTCTTGTTAGAGAAGGGTGTGAATTTTATAATTCTATGAAATGAATATTTGGTATTCAACCTAATTTTGATCATTACACCTGCATGGTTGATCTTTTGGGTAGATATGGAAAGCTTAAAGAGGCCTTAGCCATAATTGTGAAAATGGTTGTTTTTCCTGATGGTAGGATTTGGGGTGCTCTTCTTGCAGCTTGCAGAGTTCATGGAGACATAAAACTTGGGGAATATACAGCACAAAGGCTTTTGGAATTTGAACCTAATAATGTTGGGTATCATACACTGTTGAGTAATGTACAAGCAGGTGTTGGACGATGGGATGAAGTTGAAGAAGTAAGAAGAGTAATGAATGAGAAGGATCTGAAGAAGAAACTAGGGTGGAGTTGCTTTGAGGCTAAAGGGATGATCCATGGATTTGTTTCTGCAAATAGATCGCACCATCAAGTGGAGGAGATTTATGAGATATTGGGTTTTTTAAGTAGGATGATACAAGAATCTGTATAGTATTCTTTGGCTAAATTGTCAATCAATGGGTGCATTCAAATGCCCCATGCAGAGACATTACACTAGTTTTGGTCCAATGTCTCCATGTTCAAATAAGATGGGGCTAAATGGGAGGACAGCTTAATCTTAATACACAGTTGGGAGAAAGGAAGGTTGATGCTAAAAGGAGATGGGCTGATATCCAAGTATATATTAGAGCATGAACTAGAAAGCAAATTGAAACATGAAAAGAAAACTCGAGGAAAATGTTGCATTCCGGAGTGGGGAAACTATGAAGGACAAAAATTGCAGCCAATATTAAGACAGATCGTATGATGGTTTGGTATAGGAGATTAACTGTGTGACAATAGATATTTGATGATTTTTCGATTAGATGTGGTTGATCATATTTTTATTCTTGAGAACTGAAGAGTGAAGACTCCTATAATGTATTCCCTATAAGAAAGTTCCTCAAGAACAAGTAAGTGTTTGAAATCTTATTAGTTGTTCACTTACAACATTTTGTACTAAGATTCTTATAGTAAACCTAAGAAAAATTTAAATTAATCATAACCCTTGGTCACCTCACCTAATTAGATGTTCAAACCTGTAATTAGATATTTTAATTTGATAAGTACACCTTTAATTTGACATAAAAGTATTAAAAACATAATAAAACTCCAACTTTAACCTAACTCCTAATCTTAACAATTTTAATTCTTTGATTACTTCAAATTCCGTGTTGTTTTTCCCAATTGGTGTTTCCAAACCCTAATTAGATGTCCCAAATACAAATTATTGTATCCAATTTGGTTAAACCCTTATCGGTTTGGGAAAACCCTAATTGTCATAATAAACCTAATACCTAAAACTCGTATTTTCTTTAATCCCTTCACTCTAGTCAAACTCTAACCAAATTGGGAGTTTAAATCTTTAATTGGGACCATTACCTAGATTCTTGAGCAATCAATATAATGGATTGATAGTCGAAACACAAAATCACCAATGGTCCCTAACATTTACACAAATTACACATTTGGTCCCTAATGTTTGAAACACACACAATTGATCATTAACGTTTCAAAATCGAGCACTATTAGTCCTTATAGTAATTTTTAGTTCTCAAGTGTCAAAATGTTAGCGCAATTGGTCCCTATAGTAATTTTTTATTCTTAGGTGTCAAAAATGTGAATGGAATTGGTCCCGAAAGTTTCAAAAAGTGAGCACTATTGGTCCCTAAATGATGCGATTTCGAGACTAATAGCACTCATTTTTAGTTTTTAAAGTTTAAAAAATGAGCGCTAATGGTCTCTAGGGACCAACAATGCCCTTTTTGAAATGTGAATGACCAATTGTGCACGTTTCAAACATTAGAAACCAAACATGCCACCTATGTAAATATTAGGGACCAATAGTATAGTTAACCCAACCCTATTCCTAATATGCAGGATATCTACTGATTTGTTAAGTAGCTACCGTTAAATATTCAATTTGAGTCCTCAATTTCATGATTTATCGATGAATTGAAAGAAAATATAAGTGTAACATAGAAACCATGCCCTAAGCATAACCCTACATTTAGGTTTTCTCTAAATCCAACCAAAGGAATAGGATTTAAGCAAAATTGACCTCAAATCTATGCTTGAAAGATCACTTTGGTTTATACAAGCCTCTAAAACATTTATTTGGCTATTTCTAGACATTAAGGACTTAAAACCTCTATCAAATCAAAAAAATAAAAAAAAAAAGACTTAAAACCTCTATAGGACTTAAAAACTCTCTTTTTCACTCGTTTTTCTATAGAATTTTGCAGAAATTTTAATATCTGCAACTATCAAAGAGTGAGATTTAACATCTCATTCAAATAGGAATGGCAAGCCATTTCAAGACTCCTCTCATTCGCTTGTATCTCTCCCAGCTAATTGTATCATATGTATGCCATTTTGATCACTAGAACTAATGATATTTTAAGTCAAAGCATAGAAATTTTTTTATTATTACAACTACAATTAATACCTTACGCTTATAATCTAATAGCATTTTCTTATCATTAGACAAAGGATAGCTCCTTGTGCTCTTATATTCTTTAATATTTGATTTCAAAAAGATATTTCACTGAAAAATAGAGGAAATACACTGCCAAGCTAGGTTCGGCTTTATAACTCTTATAGTGCAGAATTAATCACAACAAAGTAACATCACGTTTAACTCAATTAAAATGAGTCAAAAACAACTTTTAGATAGAACTAAACATTAACCTTCTTGCTCAGCAATGAGAATCTAAAAAAACAAGCACACCTTAACAAGCCTGCCCAAGCATGACAGCCCAATACAAAGCATCAGGTTAAAGCATACCACTACAACTTAAAGTTGCAATGTGTAAGAAAATAGAAAGCAATAATAGTAGAGTAGAGAAAGCGGAAACAAAGAGATACCGTGGTTCGATCATGATGACGTACGTCCACTCAGGAAAGTCCTTGACGACTGAATTTTTACTATATAATATTTTGATTACAATGAACTCATTAACAACGTATTTAAAGGAAATCAACCCTAGTCCAACCCTGAATTAACACAAAGTATTAGACTTAGGCCTAAAGTAGGAATGAGCCTTGATATACTTCAATATCCCCCCTAAAACTCAAGGTGTAGCATGACGGAGCTTAAGTTTGAAATTGCATGAGATAAGATCCACAAAGAAACAACTGAAAAAGAGCACAGTGCTTTCGATCTTGCAACCCAAATACAAACAAACATTTCTCGGAGAAAAATGATAAATACCAAAGAAACTACCATTGAACACATCAGTGGTCCAAACGATGCTACTAGGTGTAGGTCTTCATGGAAATGCATGATATGAGATCCACAAAGAAATCGCTGAAAAAGAGTACAATGCTATCGATCCAGCAGCTCAAACACCAACAAACAATTGTCGGGGAAAAATGATAAATATCAAAGAAACTACCACCGATACCAACACCAACACCAACACCAAATGTTGGAGAAGAAGGATAAATACCAAAGACACAGAGGCCCTTAGTGCAACCTGCAACACTCACAGTACATAACAATGCTATCAATCCGACAACCCACCAACAAACAATTGTTGGAGAAAGAGACAGATACCAAAACACCAAACACAAAGTTGCTGCATAAACAATCACAACAACCACATATAGCAGCACGAACTTCTTCAACAACCACAAGCTGGGAATTTCTTCTCGCACACTCTGATCTCATTTTATCAGCAATGATGAAGAACGCTACAATTGATGCTGTTGACCAATCACAAAATTACACTGTTAAAACTTTGAAGATGCTACTTTTGGGGAAAAGGGAGTACAAATCAACAAATGAAGCTTATTTCAAGATTTTCTTTTGTAAATTTTCTTATATGATACTACTTTTTCTTTAAACTTCTTTAGAATATTGATAATGGAAAAATATGAACAAGAAAAGACTTGATTTCATCCATAGAATGTATATTTTTAAAGTATGTGATTGCAGAAAGCAGAATACCCTATAACTAAAATGCAATGTTCCAAACCCAAAATAATAACCACAAAGTTCACTAGAAACTAGCAGATACAATATGTGCCTGAGCAGTATAATTGAGGTTTGCCTTTGCCCAAGGAATCACACAAACTACAGCCAAGTAGCCAACTAAGACATGAACAAGAAACATTAAAAAAATAATAATAATAATTCATGAGCTGCATGTATGGGACAGAATAAAATGTGGACTAAACAAGAACCAAGGACATAAATCATTAAAATGAGATTTTTCTCAGCATATGCACATCTTTATCATCATCATCACATTTAATGAATTATTATTAACCTAATTGCTTTTTTCCTATAAATTTGATGATTTATTTACTCAAATTGCTCTAAAAGAAGGTAAAAGTAATAGGTAACGTGCAGCAGCTTTTTCCTCCACAAGCCAAAGAGTTTCAATGATTTCCAGATAACTTATTCACATAAGGGAAACAAGAGCTCAAAAAGACATAGAAACTAAGGTCTTTATTGAAGCATATAGTAGAAGAACTATGATCAGCAACATTTCCTAAAAGCAATATCTAAATTGCTTGATTCATTGCTCCAAAGTGATAAAGGAGTCCCTATAACCTCATTTTCCAACCAAAAACAAGATAGATAAGAAATTAGAAACTTAGAAAAGTTCTGCACAATTTTTTTTAGTTAAAGATGACTATCACATACCATTGCACTGCACTGGCAACGCACATGATGGAAGCATTCTTGATCCTTCATGAACACTTTCTGCAAATTACGCATATATGCATATGTAAGTCATTCTGATGATTGTATTCTGTAAATGTAAAAGAACAAATAATTACATAAACACTGGCTCAGTACAACTACTAATAAAAAAAAAGGGGTCAAGGCAATAGACAGAAATATAATTTTGGATGTCAAAGTTTTCATTAATTAGCACCCAAGAAAAAAGATATTCCACCCAACCAAACTTAGATACATTTACTAGACAGTTGACATAATTTTTTTCACTCACACGCACATTTCCAATTGAATTCACCAGCCAATAAGGGGAAACAGACCCTCTAACCGGTTTTGTAAAAGCTAAGGAAAAATTTAAATAAAAACTAATTACCATTTTACTTTTACATATTTACCTCAACTTAACCAAGCAGTTGTGTCAAACTCAAACTCTTTGATAATACTTTTTTTCTCCAATTATTGGGTCCCAATCGACACAAGCCAATATTAATCGAAATATTTTAATTACTTTTCTGTTTCTACCTTTTTCCAAGCAACCAAACAGATCATAAAGACAACTCAAAGCATCTAGCTTTAGAATTTCAAAGCATCTGGACAGTTAAAAAAAAAAAAAATCAAAAACATTTTGACCAAATTGAGAATATTAATCAACTAATTTGACCCTCAACGCAACAACCAAATAGAGCCTAAATGATACAACTCACCCTTAAATAATTTCTCAACTTCAGCTCCAAAAACAGCCAACCAATGCATTAAATTAATAAATTAAAAAAAAAATAAAATTAAGTTGGAATTAGCAAACCTTGAGTGCAAAGTCTAGCGTTCAAGGCCTTCTGATCTTCGATTGAAGAAGTAGTCCCATCGGCAGTAATTCTAATTGACAAGAATTGCATGTAGGTGTAGAATGACTCCGCTCATTCGCTTGTATCTCACTCGAGCAGGTATAATTAAAGTACAGATCTCTCCCAACTAACTCCATCATATGTATGCCATTTCAATCACCTAAAATAATTATATTTTAAGTCAAAGCAAAGCAGGAATCTCATTATTACAACTACAACTAATACCTATTGCTTGTATTCTAATTGCATTTTACCAATTAGAGAGAAAGAACATTTAACATGATGCAATATACTTTTCTGATCAATAGACAAAGGGATAGCTCCATGTGCTCTTAGTCCTTAATATTTGATTCCAAGAAGATAGTTCACTAAAAAATAGAGAAAATACACTGCATAATGGCAAGCTAGGTCTGACTTTATAACTCTTATAGTGCAAAATAAATCACGACAAAGTAACCCTACGTTGAACTCAATTAAAATGAGTCAAACACAACTTTTAGAAAGAACTAAACATTATCCTTCTTGCTCAGCAATGAGAAACTAAAAAAACAGGCACATCTTGACAAGCCTGCCCAAGCATGACATCCCAATACAAAGCATCAGGTTAAAAGCATACCACTACAACTTAGAATTTCAATCCATCATTCCTGGCGTCTCAAGGAGTCTTCAATCTGGAAATTTCTTCTTGCACACTCTGTTGTCATTTTATCAGCAATGATGAAGAACACTGCAATTGATGTTGTCGAACAATCACAAAATCACACTGTTAAAACTTTTAAAATGCTACTTTTGGGGAAGTGGGAATACAAATCAACAAATGAAGCTTATTTCAAGATTTTCTTTTGTAAATTCTCTTATAAAATACTAGTTTTAAACTTCTTTAGAATATTGACTAACAGGCAGTTCAGCCTTGTGCTGTTCTCATGCCTTGGGTAAATTCAGCCCATGCTACATCAGAGATTTTTTCAATACTTATTAGTCACTTAATGCAAAGGTTCCACCTACTGCATCATGGGGATGTTAAAGCATTATGAGAACAAGGGGCACTATCCTTACTTCAGCAATTTGGAGTGTAGGGGATGGAAGCACTATTCCTATACACCATGAACTATCCCCAAAAATGAAGGGAAATACTGCTGGGAACCTTTCCCTGGACAAAGTTGCTGACCTGATCAACAATGAAACAAAAAATTGGAATCTTTCCCTATTACATTCCTTGTATGAAAGAAGTGATGCTTTGCATATTGCTCAACAACCAATATCTTTCTTTAACCCAAAGGACACCTTAATATGGCACATATACCTCATCAGGAGAGTTTGCAGTAAAGAAGGGCTACCATTTACTGAGGCAACGACAAAATAGTGGAACTCAAAATCACACAGCTCAAAACCAATATCATTGGAAGGCCCTTTGGAAGATGAAGAATCCTTTTAAGGTAACAATTTTTGTGTGGAAGATCTTGACACAATCTTAGCCAGTGAAATGTGAACTACATAACAGAATTACAAGTTTGGACTCAACTTTTGGATTATGTCAACAACAGGCAGATATTTTAGAACATCTCTTTTGGCATTACAAAACAGCTAAACTGGTATGGTTTGCATCTCCTATCACACTCAAAACAGATGAACTCCTGCCCTGTCACTTCAGCAGTGGTTAATCCTATGAAGCACGGGTACTTCAAAAATGAAGCCGTACCCGTACCGGATACTTTTTGGGTACTTGTACTCTTGGGATACTTCTGCATGCGTACCCTAGGCGTACCCAAATTTTTCAAAAAATAGAAATCATTTTCTTTCATTTTTTCTTTTGGATATGTCACAAAAATAGATAAAAGTAGTGAAAGTGGTGGAAACATGAACTTTAAATGTAACTATATGAATGTACACTTCTTTTATTTACTCTTTCGGATCTTGATTTGTAATTGAAAGACTATTTAATAGCAATGAATATACTTTATTATTCATAATTGCTCTTAAATTCACATATGCTTATCAATATATAAAAAATATATGCATAATAATATATAAAAAAATTTAATGAAACATATATCCCCGCCGTACCCGTACCCTACTTTTCTAAGAATTGTCGTACTGCCGTACCGTACCAGTACCGGTACCCGTACCCTAAAACGTACCCGTGTTTCTTAGGGTTAATCTCCTTGTTACAAAAAAAAAAGGGAACTACCCAGACCAATGGACTCTTTGGTCAAAACCACAAATACAAACTCGGTATGCTTATTGCTTATATGATTTATGGACAATGCCCATTGTGATGCACAACGGGAAGGGAAAATGAATAGAATCATAGATAGTACAACGCAGAGCTAGACAAAAAAAAATGAAAACAGACTGGGGAGCTGCTGCACAAGTAAAGGATAGGCAAGGAAATGTTTACAGCAATCTTAATGATCAGACAATCTTTATTCCATCTAGCATTTTTGAACCTCAAAGTGTTATTATCCTAAGCACATCCAGAGATGTTTGTCAAGCAGGAGAAACACACAAGGAAGGCCACACGCTGGATCAACCACGGAATGTGGCAAGATTTGCTTGTTTTGAGGACATATGCAGCACTAGTTCATTTCTATCATGTGTCTCCTACTCTGCTACAGCATACCAGATACTTAGCCAGAGTTGCAGCAGAATTTTTGTATTTGACATAGGCTTCTACTGTTTTGTGTTGTATGGACTATGACTTACACACAGATCACTTGTATTTATCTTTGGTATCAAATAAAAAAATTATTTACTTTGGTTTCTTTTATTACCAAACAGAAAAAAGTTGTGCAAACTTCAATTTACTTTTCCATTACCTTTCTTTTTCTAACTTCATCAATTGCATGTAGGTGTAATACTACTATACAGTCTAAAAAGTTGTTCAAAATCAACATCTGAACCAAGCGAGGTTGCTGTTTGAAATTTCTTCAATATGAATCATACACCCAAATGCCAGCAAGGTATAAAAAATAGAAAACATTATATATGTCTGACTGTTGGAAAAAGATAAAAACAACAATTATATTAATTAAAAAAAAAAACTTTTACATAGGGAAGAGAAATTTCAATATGTATTTGTAATTTTATAGATGTTTAACAGAGCATTACATTTGCAGGATACCAAAAGAAAACACGATTTAATAAAAAAATAAGAGCCATTTGACAGTTAGTTTAAATGCTTGACCATTTTTAGTCCTTGAGCAAATTAGCAAGAGCCCAGGTGGATGTGAGAGGAGGGACCTTACTTGGCTAATTCTTCAACATTGCTCTGGTAACTATCCCTCTTACTTTCCATTAAATAAAAGAGCACCAACAAGACAGGAAGAAAATTTTATATTATTCAATCCTAATGAAAAAAAAAAAGAAGAAAGATGATGGATGTAATTTAAACTAGGCTTTAACTTACATGTAAAGAAGTGAAAAAATGCTCTTTGCTAACTTCCTCAAAGTCTTTGAATCCTCTTTGGCTAGGGTTCCTCAATAGAATAGCCTTCTCCACTAGGTCCAGCCCCATCATCCTCATCATGGCTTCACTTGCTTGTAGTACCTTCTGCGGCTAAATCATCAGGATCATGATGGAGAAGACCCAGAACCTCATAGAGTGTGCTTCTGTTGGTGCTGCACTGAGTCATAGTTTGATTGGAATCTTCAATGTCTTGCTCATGTTCCGAACGGACCCCAATTTTCTCCACCTCCATGCTCTCGGTAGATATTTCAATCTCAAGTTGACCTAATCCGTTCGCACCAATTTGACTCAAAGCTTCTTCCCAAACCTGTATCATATGTATGTCATTCCGATCACTACAAGTAATTATATCTTTAGTCAAAGCAAAGCAGGAAATTTATTATTACAACTACGACTAATACCTTACGCTTGTATTTTAATCGCATTTACCAATTAGAGAGAAAGCACATTTAAATATTTAACATGATGCTATATACTTTTCTTGTCAATAGACAAAGGGATAGCTCCATGTGCTCTTATTCCTTAGTATTTGATTCCAAGAAGATAGTTCACTAAAAATAGAAGAAATACACTGCAAGATGGCAAGCTAGGTCCAAGTTTATAACTCTTATAGTGCAGAATAAATCACCACAGAGTAACCCCACATTAAACTCAACTAAAATGAGTCAAGAACAACTATTGATAGAAGTAAACATGAACCTTCTTGCTCAGAAATATGAAACTAAAAAAGCAGGCACATGTTTACAAGCCTGCCTAAGTATGACATCCCAATACAAAGCATCATGTTAAAGCATAGCACTGCAACTTAGAGTTGCAATGCATCATTCCTGGCGTCTCAAGGTGTCTTCAAGCTTGGAATTTCTTCTCGCACACTCTGATGTCGTTTTATCAGCAATGATGAAGACGCTGCAATTAATGTTGTTGATCAATCGCAAAATTACACTCTTAAAACTTTTAAGATGCTACTTTTGGGTAAGGGGGGAGTACAAATCAACATATGAAGCTTATTTCAAGATTTTCTTTTGTAAATTCTCTTATAAGATACCACTTTTTCTTTAAACTTCTTTAAAATATTGATAATGGCAGCATATGAATACGAAAGACTTGATTTCATCCATGGAATGTGTATTTTTAAACTATGTGGTTGCAGAAAGCAGAATACCATAAAACTAAAATTCAATGTTCCAAACACAGAATAATAACGACAAAGTTTACTAGAAACCAGCAGATACAATAAGTGCCTGAGCAGTATAATTGTGTACCCAAGGAATCACACAAACCACAACCAACTAAGACATGAACAAGAAACATTAAAAGAGAAAAAGACCTCATTATCTACATGTATGGGACAGAATAGAAATATGTGTGGACTAAACTAAACAGGAACCAAGGATAATTCATTAAAATGGAATTCCTCAGCATATGCACATCTTTATAATCATCATCACATTTTTTCCTATAATTTTGATAATCTCTAAAAATAGGTAAAAGTAACAATTAACATGCAACAGCTTTTTCATTTGCTTCAATTAGTTGCCTATCATCCACCATTAAAGTAGCCAGAGGCCAAAGAGTTTCAATGATTTCGAGACAACTTATTCATGTAAGGGAAACAAGAGCTCATAAAAAAGATATAGAAACTAAGGCCTTTGTTCAAGCGTATAGTATATAAACTATAATCAGAAATATTTCCTCAAAGCAATATCTAAACACAGGACACCTGTTATTGGTGGAGTTCATACAAACCTATCAAATGGAACTTCCACTCCTTGATTATGCTTTTTTCTCCAATTCTTAGGTGCCAAATGAAAGAAGCCAATATTAATCTGATGCAAACCTAATTCTACAAAAACTAAATTTGCACAAACTCCTGAGAGAAAACTCAATCTCAGGGTGATTCTTTGATTTCAAATATTCATATTCTCAAAAGCTCCCTTTACAAGCTTTAGCTCATGGGTTATATACTCCTCACGGCTTGGCAATCCTCTAACAGAATATACCATCTCAAAATATCCTAACTGAATCCCATAACAACCTGCCACCTCATTATAAGGATTTTACAATTATTCTAAAGCAATGATAAAATGCTGGCAAACAAACAACATAATCAGCTAGTAAATGAAAGTAATTTCCTTTGTGATAATTCTGCTTGCATCATAGCCTCCCTCTTTGAGAACTTGGCCTCCAAGTTAAGCAATAGAGACGTCACCATGAACATATTGATCAACCCGTGCCTTGTACTTTGCATTGACTTCCTGGAGCCTTGGTTGGACAGATTGGTGCACTTGCTTCAACCCATGCCAATGGTATGTCCTTTGCAATAGTCCAAGAATCTTGTCTATGCCGAAATCCCCTTGAATGCAATGCTCAAGAATAAGTTGCTGCCTTGACCAACAATTTGAAAAACCAATAATCTTCATCTTGACCATGGGTTTGGATTTGGTTGTGGCCTTCTTTGGTCGTAATGTATAATGATGCTCTTTCTTGTGCAAGTTACAACAACACCCCTCAATCAACAAGTCACAAGCCATGTCTTCACTGCTGCCAGTGGTGGCGTGAGGAAGTTTGCTTGCAAGCCTATTTTGTTTCTCCATTTCTTCCTTAGAAACTTGCAAAATCTTTGTTGTAGCACCCATAATTTCAAGCACAAACTTAATAGACATAGTTTTTGAGGGCAGCATACCTTCCAATGTTATGCCTTCTTCTTGGTCATCACCAATTTCATCTTCAATCTCTATGTCCTAAACAGGTGGCTGTTCTACACTTTCTTTAATTTCATTATGACTAGACTCAGTTTTATCATAACCCTCACCATAGGCTTTCGGCATAGAACTACTCGAATTCAAATAATTTTTATACACTAAACTCTTATAACCTACACAACCAACCTTTCCTTCCTCCTCTTCCTTGGCAGCAATTCGATAAAATTTTGATTCTCCAGTCTTCCATATATCCACAACAGAGAACAGAGGCCGTCGAGTTTCGCGATCATGGCCACAGGAATCGTGATGGGTTCAATGTGGGTGAGGAGCCTCTCGCTCAACAGGTGGAGGCACATGATCAATCTTGGGAGTGCACGATCAAAACCCAGCTGCGCAAGGTAGACGCACAGAGGTGCTTGTTCAAACCCCGGTGCGCGATTGAAGGCTGGCGGCATGCGATCGAGATCTCGCAATGCTCGATCAAAGCCGATTGGCTCGCAATCTTGGCTTGATAGGTATGGAACTCTATCTGATGGATATGGAGCTCGATCAAACCCCAATGGGTTTGTTTGTTCAAATCCTGATCTTCGTTTTCCTTCCGGATTTGGGCCTGAAATTGGGCCTCGCCCAAAATTCTAGAAATGCCTAAAGGAACGTGAATGTAGATGGCCCAAGTTAGACGCACGTGGAGGCACATGGTTCAAACCACGATCATCTTCCAAGCCCAGGTCTCTCTCATAATCCTCTTCTCCGTGAAAGACCAGATGAGATGCTCGATGATCTTGAGGGTGTTGTGACCCTGGAATGGTGCGTCGGTGGTTTGGTGGTCCTCTCACACACCGTGAGTAAACAATCGGTGCTCGCGAGTGGAAACCCAAAGGTTCACCGTGGTGGTTGCGATCTTGGCCAAGAATCGATCATTCGAAACCTTGGTTTGGTTCTCGATCAACATCGGTGAACTGATAGGGATCACGATTTGGGGCTCTCGGGTTCGATGGTCCTCTCGCACACCGGGAACCAGGAATCGATGCTCGCACGCAATGGTTCTCTCCTCCCTACTACCAGTGATTCGGTTTAGCAAAGGGATTCTCAAGTCCATCATCAAGGTCAGATTCCTCCCCTCGATTGCATTTCTGTTGGTTCCATAGTGTCTCAGTGAGGGTCTCCACCTCCTTCCTTAAAACCTCAATCTTAGCATCTTTCGAGGTTCGTGACTCTTCATTCACAATTTTGTGTGCTTCTTGCACTGGTGGTTCTAGCTCTCTAACTATATCCTTGTTCTTTTTGTTTCCACGCATCGGTGCCATGGATTTGCTGGATCACCGGTGATGGATAAACAAACAAGAAGATGGAGGATAGCTTCAATGGCAAAGGTAAGCTAGACTGAGCTCTGATACTAATTGATGCAAACCTAATTCTATAGAAACTAAATTTGCATAAACCCCTAAGAGAAAACTCAATCTCAGGTGATTCTTTTGATTTCAAATATTCATATTCTAAAAAGCTCCCTTTACAAGCTTTAGCTCGTGGGTTATATACTCCTCACGGCTTGGCAATCCTCTAACAAAATATACCATCTCAAAATATCCTAACAGAATCCCATAACAACCTACCACCTCATTATAAGGATTTTACAATTATTCTAAAGCAATAATAAAATGCTGGCAAACAAACAACATAATTAGCTAGTAAATGAAAGTAATTCCCTTTGTGATAATTCTGCTTGCATCATACAAACCCTTTAATTATTTTTTCTGTTTCCTACCTTTTTCCAAGCAACCAAACAGAATATAAAGACAACTCAAAGCATCTAACTTTAGAATTTCTGAGCATCTGGACAGTTAAAAACACAAAATAAAAAATATTTCAACCAAATTGAGAATATTAATCAACAATTAGGTGCTCAGTGCAACAACCAATTAGAGCATAAATGATAAAACTCACCTCCAAATAATATCTCAATTTCAGCTCCAAAAATTGCCAAACAGTGCACTAAATTCATAAATTTTGAATAAAAAAATAAGTTGGAATTAAAACCAACCTTGAGTGCAAAGTCATTCAAGGCCTTCTGATCTTCGATAGAACAAGCAGTCCCATCAGCAGTGGTTCTAATTGACAACAAGAATGTCCAGGAAAAAAAAAATGATTGAACATTTTGAGTCCTTGACCTCTTTAGCAAAGCATTACACTTGCAGGACACCAAAGAAAAAATTATTGAAGTTTAACAAAGCATTATATTTGTGGGACACCAAAGAAGAAATGATTTAAACAATATTAAGAGACATTTGAAAATTAATTTAAATGATTGAACATTTTGAGTCCTTGACCACTTTAGCAAAGCATTATATTTGTGGGACACCAAAGAAGAAATGATTTAACCAATATTAAGAGACATTTAATAATTAATTTAAATGATTGAACATTTTGAGTCCTTGACCACTTTAGCAAGAGCCCAGGTGGGTGTGAGACAACCCTCCTTGGCTAATTCTTCAACGTCGCTCTGGTAACTATCCCTCCTACTGCTGCGATACACTTCAAGCTTCTTGGATCCCCCTCCTATTAAATAAAAGTGCACCAACAAGACAACAAGAAAAAGTTTGTATTATTCTTAAGTTTGAGGCAATTTAGATATGAGTGCCAACAGAATGTTTTGAAGTTAAAATTAAAGAAAAAACTGCTAGTATATGTCCAGGAAAAAAAATAAAATAAAAGATTTGTTATAGTATGAAGAAAGATGATGACTTACAGGTAAAGAAGTCAAAATATTCCCTTTGAATCCTCTTTGGCTGTAGTTCCTCGTTAGAGTAGCCTTCTCCACTAGTTCCAGCCCCATCATCCTCATCACGGCTTCGCTTATTTCTAGTACTTTCTGTGGCTAAATCGTCAAGATCATGATGGAGAACACCTAGATCACCATTGAACATGTTGTTGTCGTTGCACTGTGCCATAGTTAGATTGTGATCTTCGATGTCTTGCTCATATACCAAACGGACTCCAACTTTCTTCACCTCTAAGCTCCGAGTAGATATTTCAATCTCAAGTTGACTGTTCAATATTTTTTCCCTAATGGGATCGAAATTGGGATAAGACGAATAGAGCAGCCAAAGGTGATGCAATTCAATTTTACCATAGTTTTCCGTAAGTTTAGTATATAGAGATTTCATTTCACATCCATTGACTTTAAACGAACATGAAAGTAGACAATCTCTAGGGTGTTGATGACACTTGTTGGGTACAAAAACAACACACAAAGCAATTCCCATCAGCTCATGGATTTGATAAGAAGGCACTATTATGCTCACTTTATGACCCATACTTTCTTCGCTAAACCAGGTCGGAATTTCACTTCCAGGAATAATAATATCTAATCTGTGTGGTAGTTTACCACTTTGTCCCTGAAATACACCAAGCATTATGTTTAGAATATATATATATATATATAGAGAGAGAGAGAGAGACCTGAAGCATGTTATTGTCGCTTTGAATATTGTCAACCAATTTGAAGCAGTTGAGACACGTGAAACACAATTCAGTGTGATACGAACTGAAGGGGTCATTTTGTAGTTCTGGCAATCTCACCAGTGAGGTACAATAGTTTGCACTTACAAAAGCAATAGTTGAGGGAACAGTTTCCAATGATTGAAGCCTCTTGCAACCATCCAAATTGAGGATTTTAAGCCTCGAGAGTTGAGAGATGCACTCAGGAAGGGAAACAAAATTATTCCCACTTAGATTTAACACCTATAAAGAGTTTAAGCATCCAATATCATTGGGGATAGCCAAAATATTGCAGTCACTAAGCTTCAAAAGTGATAAAGAATGCAAACATGATAAGGAAGCCAAAAGCATGCCGACGGGAACATGACTTGTTGGCATGGAATAAGATGAAGGTGATATCGCTTCATAACTGCTGATATTTATTCCACCCAAAATGAGCAACTCCGGATGCACAAGATGTTTGCAATTTGTTAGATCCAATGAAGTAAGACTACTCAAACTTTCAAATGATGAAGGCAACCTTTTTATAGAAGTTTCACTCAGATTAAGATTTTCCAAACATTCAAGATTCCCCAGATTCTCTGGCAAATTGTCAAAATTTGAGCATCCAATAAGATAAAGACCTTTAAGCGACCTCAAATTACAAATGGTGCTAGGAAGACACACAAGATGTTTGCAATTTTTTAGACCCAATGAAGTAAGGCTAGTCAAACCTTCAACTGATGAAGGCAACTCTTTTATAGATGTTTCACTCAAATTAAGATTCGTCAGACCTTTAAGATTCCCCAGATTCTCTAGCAAATTGTCAAAATTTGAGCATCCAATAAGATAAAGACCTTTAAGTGACCTCAAATTACAAATGGTGCTAGGAAGACACACAAGATGTTTGCAATCTGCTAGATCCAATGAAGTAAGGCTAGTCAAACCTTCAACTGATGAAGGCAACTCTTTTATAGATGTTTCACTCAAATTAAGATTCGTCAAACCTTCAAGATTCCCCAGATTCTCTGGCAAATTGTCAAAATTTGATCATCTAGAAAGACGAAGACGTTTAAGCGACCTCAAATTAAGATTCGGCAGACCTTCAAGATTCTCCAGATTCTCTTGCAAATTGTCAAAATATGAGGATCCAAAAAGATAAAGTTCTTGAAGCGACCTCAAATTACAAATGGTGCTAGGAAGACACACAAGATGTTTGCAATATGCTAGATCCAATGAAGTAAGGCTAGTCAAACCTTCAACTGATGAAGGCAACTCTTTTATAGATGTTTCACTCAAATTAAGATTCGTCAGACCTTCAAGATTCCCCAGATTCTCTGGCAAATTGTCAAAATTTGAGCATCCAGAAAGACAAAGATTTTCAAGCAACCTCAAATTACAAATGGTGCTAGGAAGACACACAAGATGTTTGCAATTTTCTAGACTCAATGAAGTAAGGCTAGTCAAACCTTCAACTGATAAAGGCAACTCTTTTATAGATGTTTCACTCAAATTAAGATTCAGTAGACCTTCAAGATTCCCCAGATTCTCTGGTAAATTGTCAAAATTTGAGCATCCAGAAAGACGAAGACGTTTAAGCGACCTCAAATTACAAATGCTGCTAGGAAGACACACAAGATGTTTGCAATTTTTTAGAACCAAAGAAGTAAGGCTAGTCAAACCTTCAACTGATGAAGGCAACTCTTTTATAAATGTTTCACTCAAATTAAGATTCGTCAGACCTTCAAAATTCCCCAGATTCTCTGGCAAATTGTCAAAATTTGAGCATCCAGAAAGACAAAGACGTTTAAGCGACCCCAAATTACAAATGGTGCTAGGAAGACACACAAGACGTTTGCAATTTTTTAGAACCAATGAAGTAAGGCTATTCAAACCTTCAACTGATGAAGGCAACTCTTTTATAGATGTTTTACTCAAATTAAGATTCGTCAGACCTTCAAGATTCCTCAGATTCTCTGGCAAATTGTCAAAATTTGAGCATCCAGAAAGACAAAGATCTTCAAGCGACCTCAAATTACAAATGGTGCTAGGAAGACACACAAGATGTTTGCAATTTTCTAGATCCAATGAATTAAGGCTAGTCAAACCTTCAACTGATGAAGGAAACTCTTTTATAGATGTTTCACTCAAATTAAGATTCAGTAGACCTTCAAGATTCCCTAGATTCTCTGGCAAATTGTCAAAATTTGAGCATCCAATAAGATAAAGACCTTTAAGCGACCTCAAATTACAAATGGTGCTAGGAAGAGACACAAGATGTTTGCAATTTTTTAGAACCAATGAAGTAAGGCTAGTCAAACCTTCAACTGATGAAGGCAACTCTTTTATAGATGTTTCACTCAAATTAAGATTCGTCAGACCTTCAAGATTCCCCAGATTCTCTGGCAAATTGTCAAAATTTGAGCATCTAGAAAGACAAAGATCTTCAAGCGACCTCAAATTACAAATGGTGCTAGGAAGACACACAAGATGTTTGCAATCTGCTAGATACAATGAATTAAGGCTAGTCAAACCTTCAACTGATGAAGGCAACTCTTTTATAGATGTTTCACTCAAATTAAGATTCAGTAGACCTTCAAGATTCCCCAGATTCTCTGGCAAATTGTGAAAATTTGAGCATCCAATAAGATAAAGACCTTTAAGCGACCTCAAATTACAAATGGTGCTAGGAAGACACACAAGATGTTTGCAATTTTTTAGAACCAATGAAGTAAGGCTAGTCAAACCTTCAACTGATGAAGGAAACTCTTTTATAGATGTTTCACTCAAATTAAGATTCGTCAAACCTTCAAGATTCCCCAGATTCTCTGGCAAATTGTCAAAATTTGAGCATCCAAAAAGACAAAGATCTTTAAGCGACCTCAAATCACAAATGGTGCTAGGAAGACAGAAAAGATGTTTGCAATCTGCTAGATCCAATGAAGTAAGGCTAGTCAAACCTTCAACTGATGAAGGCAATTCTGTAATAGCAATGCCATTCAAAAACATTTGTTGTAAGCATTCCATTTCAAATTTGCTTGGAATAAGAATTAGTTTACTGCAATATTGTAGATCAAGAAGAATAAGCTTTTTGAGAGTTCTGATGGATGGGTGAAGCTCCAGTAAATTCCTACAATATTGAAGTACTAATTTCTCAAGATTTGGCACTCCAGTAAAGTCAGGGGTTACAATCAGTCTCAGAGAAAAAGCCAAATTGATGTACTTCAACTTGTCAAAATTCTATTAAAAAAAAAAAAAAAAAAAAAAAAAAAAATATTAGAATAATTAGCGTCCTAGTACCTGTTAATTGAAATTTAAAAGCAAAGTTTACGAGGATACTTAATAACACTCTTACCATTATTCCAATCCAAAGTTGTTCAATTTTGCTGTCTCGTAAATGAAGTTGAACAACAAGCTCATTTAATTGGAAACTTGATGGCAAAGATTTTGAAGGATAATCACTCCAATCAAGAAATCTTAAATCATTAGGAAGATGTTTGGGGACATGCTGAAGGAGAATATTTTTAATTCTAAGAAATTTAAGATTGTACATCTTTGAAAAGGCCTCCGGGTTCCAATGTACTTCTTTTCTTTCAGGATAACTATTCACATCAATGGCTTGAACTGCTTCTGTTCCCTAATAATCAAGAATGAATTGGTGAATTGCAAAATATATTATTAGCATAACTATTCAAATTTTAAATTTGTTAAACAGGAAGATAAGAAATGAGCTCAAATTTTCTAAATAACCTCTTACCGTATTTCTTTTCAATATGTTGTCAATGTCTCTAAAAAGCCACAGTCTGCTACGCTTCCCAGGCTGATCAGGACTCTCTTGATGAACTATGTACCTACCCATTTCTTCAAGTAAATCATGCATCCACAATATATCATTATCCAAAACTTTCAAGAGAGATTTATCAATGAGTTCCCTCAATCCAATGTGAGAGTAAAGGCCAAGACTATCTAGTATTTCTATGACATGATCTTTCTTCTCATGATTGAAGAAGCATGCAATATGTAGGAATATTTCATTCACGGGGGAATTAAGTCCATCAAAACTTATTTGAAGTACATGGATAACTTCTCTCTCAGGAAATTCTTTGAGCCTCTCTAACGCACTTTTCCATTCATCAATACTTTTTCCAAACAAAAGGGAACCCAAAACCTCAAGAGCTAATGGAAGACCGCTAGCATAATTTAAAAAATCTTTGGACAGGTTGAAGTAATCATCTGGGACATGCTTCTTTTTAAAAGCCTTCCAACAAAAAAGATGGAGAGCATCTTCATAATTCAATCCTTTGACTTCATATATTTTATCTACTTCATGTGCCTTCAACAAATGCTCATCTCTTGTTGTTATGATAATTCTACTGCCTGGACCAAACCAATCATGCTTCTCAGCTAACATTTTTAACTGGTTTGATTTATTTACATCATCAAGAACAAGAAGAATCCTTTTATGACATAATGTTCTCTTAATCATAAGAGCTCCATCATAAATATTCTTTATTTTCAAATTTGTATCAGTCAAAATTTGAGAAACAAGGTTTTGTTGTAATGCAAGTAAACCGTCTTTATCATAAACTTCCCTAACATTAGCAATAAAACCACAAGCTTCAAATTCTTCAGAAACCATATGGTAAACAGCTCTAGCAAGAGTTGTCTTACCCATTCCCCCCATCGCCCAAATCCCTACAAAGCGAACATCATCTAAACCTATAGCTAAATGCAATTGCAATTCCACCACTCGAGAGTCTATTCCTACTAAGCCCTCAATAACTTCTGAGAATTCAAAATGCAAGTTACGCGATATCATTCCCACAATGCTTTGGATAACTTGTGAAAGAGGCCTACAATGAAAGAGAGAAAAATACGTGGTGAGTTTGAACCACCAACAAATAGGTCCCATGAAAAATATGGTAGATATTGGGTGTTCAATTCCGCAAACTGAAACAAAACTATGTAAATTAATTGGCACAAGACAAAATTGAAAGAACTACAAATATGTATAGATATATGTAGCTCTGCATAAGGTTCAAAAATGGAGTTACATATACGAAGTGGGTCATCAATATTAATTACACGACATAAATATATCAAACAAGGAAAATTACCGTTTCATTACAGTCCATCCAGAGATATAACTCACGTGAGTCAAAGCAGCTCTCCATGTTTCCACCTTGTCTTTGAAACGATTTTCAAGTTCAATTAAGCCCACTGCATAAGTTCCATTTGCTGAGCGTACATCAGATGGCTCCACATCATAAAAGACAGGTAGAATTGTCATTCCCATCTCTTTCTCGCACTGAACGATCTTTGCAAGTTCATCTAAGCACCAAGTTGAAGATGCATAGTCTTTTGAGAAAATGACAACAGCAAATCTGGATTCTTCTATCTTTTTTAAGAGATCTGAAATGGGTTTTCCTTTCTCAAGTTTTTCATCATCCTTAAAGGTGTTAATGCCATTTTTAATCAAAGCATCATATATGAGATCCGTAATTGTGTTGCGGGTGTCCTCGCCTCTGAAACTTGAGGAAGACATCATACTTCCATCGTGCAGTAGAAGAAGAACTTGGGAAAGATGACGAGGCGGTCACGCCCATTAAAGCCATTGGAAATATATAAGTACGTATATATTGGATCACGATATAGATCTGTATGAAATGAAAAAAAAAAAAAAAAAAGTCAATTACAACTAAACAAAAAAACTATTTGATGCAATGTTTTGAATCTTTCCATCATCAGATCCGTCAAATCTTACCTGTTTTTGATATGAGAAAGCCCAATTGAAATAACGGTTCACAAAGTGGAGTCGTCCCACAAAGCCAATCTCACTTTCAAGTTTCAACAGAGTGAGAGAGAGAGAGAGAGAGAGAGAGAGAAAAAAAGAAAGGACACAGCTTGAGTATGAGTCTTGCTTTTCAGAGCTATCTTGGAAATTTCAAAGAAACTTGCCGTGCTTTTCATAATGCGTAGTTTTCACGCCTAACTTTGGTGCTATGTGTGAGACCAGGTCGACCCACTACTGATCAAGCCATCGGGCGAGACCGTCCCAGAATGGTTCTCGGAGTAAACAGTTTGGGTAACGAATTGGGCCTTTTTTTATTACTTTGGGCCATCTATTTAGGTTGAATGGTTAGTGCATTTAGTTATATTAATCATTTTCAATAAGTATTTTTTCTGATTGCATGGTCTATTACTTTATTTAGGCCGACCCAATTATTTTGGGGGTTTAAAATAAAAAATATAAATGAGGTTTTTTTTTTTTTTTTAAAAAAAAATTGATCATTTACAAGAAAGTTTTGAATAGACTACATCTCTTTTATAGAAATTAGTTTAATAAAAAGGAAAGTCTTGAATATACTCAATTATAGAAATTATAGACTTTCTTATAATATTGTGTATAAAGATGCTCTATTTACACATGAAGAGAGGAGAAAAAACTCCAATCCTAAGTAATGAAGACTCTAACCTTAGCTTTTAATTATACAAAATAGTAGAACGACTTTTTTATCTAAGCAATGTGGGACTAGTGGGGCATTTTATTTAATTTTTATTTTAAATGTGGGGCCTTTTTTATATGAGATTTCTTTTTTTCTTGCTTGAGGCCTCAAGCATTTGCTTGTTTGGCTTAATGAATGGGCCGGCAGTGCTAAAAGGGCACAAGATTTGGACCTTATTTTAAATAAAAAGAAAAGGTACTTGCAAAATTAAAACATAATATAAAATTTTGAGTTGTCCAAAAGAAGATGCTTCTAAATCTAGAAGGATTTGTTTGGATTCTACTATTTTTTTTCCCGTGTTTTGACTATGTAACAATTTGTGGTTAAAAAAGCAGTTAAATGAGAGGTTCCTCCAATGATATAGAATTTATGCACATTGATCATAGACCAAATTTATATTCTCTAACTTTAAGTACCAATATCATTATCTGTGGATATACACGAATCTGATCCTTATTACTGGCACTATGAATTTGGAGCCTTGTGATTTCAATTAACAACATTAATTAGTTTCTTGTCCTACTATAGTGATGTGGGACTAGCATCTGATATTCTTAATTAAAGACATCATTCTTTCTGACTGATTGATTGAATTTTCCTTAATCTGCACTATAGATTCCTTTGAAAATTAATCAACAGAAAAGTTTAAAATGGAGAAAGTGACATGTAACAGATATTCGATATTGCTTAGCAACCAAAAAAAAGAAAAAGAAAGAGAGAGAAGTGGGAGAAAGAAATTAAAGGAGACATGCAATACAGCTATATGTTGTTTGCACATCAAATTTTCTTCCACTGTCATTATCGAGGACCATCAACTTTTTGGCTATAAGCATCACCCCTAGCCTTAGCTAGGTGATTAGCTGCTCATATTTGAGAACAAAGTGTTCCAATTAAATAAACTAATCATCCTTAAAGAAGAATTAAAACTAATAAAAATAAAACCCCAATTTAAATAAAATGAGAAGGATTCTGAACAAATGCTTCCAATCACAAGATGTAGAGTCCAAGAGCAAGAACACCAAGAGAATCGGTGAAGAACTTCCCAAAACCAGCCACTGGTGCCGTTTTTTTCTTCTTTCTTTCTCCAGCTGCTCTCTAAAAGCCCAAAAAATCCTCCCTCTCTCTGGTTCCTTTCTTCCCTTTTTATTTCATATAGTGCCGCCCCCCATACATCTCTCCTTTCTTTTCTCTTTCCAGATGTTTCTTCTCCTTTTTCTCTCTTCTTCTTCTTTTCTTTTTCTCCACTGATGCCGCCCATACATCTCTCCTTTTTCTTTTCTTTTTCTCCACTAGTGCTGCCCATACATCTCTCTTTTTTCTTTTCTTTTTCTCCACTAGTGCTACCCCCCATACTACTCTCTTTCTTTTTCTTTTCTTTTTCTCCACTAATGCTGCCTGCTTTTCTCTTTATGTGCACAACACATTGAGTTTCTCCTTTGCTTGGTGGTTCCTAGTTTCACAAAATGAGCATTTCTCTTTAATGGCTCTGAAGGTGCCTTTAAATTATGACGTTGCTTTTGAGCAAAACAAAGTTGGAATAGTTGGAATATTTCGAGACAAACGGAGTTTAAAATCTGCATCAATCAATTAAATATAAATGAGGCATGAAGAATTTTTATTGAAATAATACACGTAAAGTAATATTTTTCATGCTATGCAATGGTGTGAAAGAATTATCATAATTTACGTGCAATTGACAAGTAAATGCAAGAAAATTTCATTAAAGCCATATAAAAATAAGGTTAATGAGTTATTATTCTTGACTCATCAGCTGCTGATTGCTTGATTCACAGAAAAAAGATGGGTTTCTTGATTTTATCATTGATATATATTTGATCAATATAAAATGACTAAAATTCATAGGTCATTCAAAACCCATCTCAACCATTTCGTTAATTATATATGGTCCAGAAAAATTTAATAAAAAAATCTAGATTCACTCACAAAGATAATGCAAAAAGTGCTAATCTAAATTATAGATCACTCATAGTTATGTGGATGATAATTCTGTTATATAACAAAGTACGTTTCGACAAAAAGTACACAAATGTCAAGAATTTGCAAGGCTGGTATTAATTGCATGTTGATTAAATATTGTGAGAGGAAAAAAAAAAAAAATTCCACAAATTAAGCGAGGAAAGTTTTGAAGGAAATTTAATAGATTGAATAATTAGAAGCTTGTGAGCCATTTAGGCCGGCCCAATTATTTTGGGAGTCTCAAGCGAAATTTCAAATTGGGCTTTTGACCATTCAATACTAAATTAAATTAATATTTTTAATATTTTTATTGATATTTCATTATTCTCGCTAATTATTGATCACATCTACATTTTGGCATCCAAAAACTTTGTGGATCTCAGCAAAAAGAAAAGTAATAGATTTAAAAATAATAATAATATATGATTCAAGTGAAAAACAAAAAAACCAATTAAATTAAAAAAGGTTAAACAAGTCAACTGACAACGTGGGAGGTGGGGGGCTCTAGAATAGAAAAAAGGTGAGGGAGGGATTGTGCTGGCAGAAAAAAGGTGAGTGGGGGAAAAAAGAAACAGATCTTTAAATGGTTTATTTTAAAAGAGAGAATGAGAGAAAGAAAAGAAAAGAGGGAGATAGAGAGAAAATACAAGAAGTGGACGTAAAATAAGATGACGGCTTTGTGACTGTGCCGTGTTGTGTTATGAGACGCAGACGAAAAAATGAAATTGAAGGCTGGGCTTCTTTTTTTTCTTTATCTTTATTTTAAAGTTTCTTTAAACTGGGCCTATGAGCTTCTCTTTTTTAAACTCGGGGGCCTTATTTTATAAGTTTTTTTTTTTCAATTTTCCGGGGCCTCAAGCGACGGCTTACCTCGCTTTAAGGCTGGGCCGGCCATGACTTTATTGGCATGGTTTTCTACAAAGATTCTCGTCTTGATACGTTAGTATATAATTCTATAAAATGATATTCCAGTAAATGGTACGTATTTCTTCTATAAGTATGAATATAAGAATATGGAACAAAGAATGTCTCAACGAAGTTTTGATTTTCTAATGCATCTATTATTCACAACTCACAAGTAAGCTTTTTTGATAATATATTAAACGTTATTGAAGAATTTAGTGTGAATCAACATGAATAATTTATCCTATACAAGGTGGAGTACTGGAGTTTCCTCTAAACAATACAAAGTTTGCTCTGTACCAGCAAATACTTATTTTACTAATATTATTAAGTTCATATTGATTAACCTTGTGTATTTTTTGAGGCGCAGTTTGGAGTCTATAATACGAAAAACTATCTTTATGAGACTGTTTTATGGAGCGTTCCTCTCATATTTGGTGGCTCCATACACTTGTGAGATCCACATGTTGTGAAAGGGGCGTTCCATGCATGAGATAGACACGTAAGTTTTATTCTTATTCTTATACTACCTATAGTATGAGTAAAACTACAATAGATTAAGTTCCCTAATTAAATTCAAACATACAATTGTATTACATTATTTGTCATCGAAAAAGATAACATTATTTGTGTTTCATTGGTCAATACATGTATTAGTACTGCATCACAAATGACCCAATAGTTTGAAGAGATCGATTGCTCAACCTTTAAGTCTGAGGAAAGCATTGCAATTGACTTCATAATAAGGTGACATAATGCAATTTTACCTAAAAAATTCTCATTTATTATTATTATATTTTTTTTTTGATAATTCAATAGTCGGAGAGCAACACTCGGTCAAATTCTCAATGAACGATAATTCAATAGTTACAAAAATAGAAACTGAGGGATTTGAATCCTGATCTTCCTTAAAGATGAAACCAAGTAATGACTAAGCGATAAGGCTCTTAACAATGTTTTTACTTTTTAAGTGCATTTCTTTTTATGGTTTTAGCCTTTTAGGTAAAGTTTCGTAAATCTTTTTATAGAATCTATTATAGCACAATAATTTTTATTTATTTATTTATATTGCATTGAAACTTTTACTAAAATTAACTTGTCACTAGCAATTTCTAGTTCTATTTTTAATATTTTTTTTGGGTCAATATATGACATAAGAGAATAAACTTGAGAATAACCCCAAACGATATTAGTTTGAGAAATATTTTTTGAATATCAACATTAGTTTTTTAAACTAATGTGAAAGTACACATGTATTACACACTTTGTGGAATTCCACTTTCAAACCCACATGCCGTATATTCTTAATAATCAAAACTTATTAAATCAACGATCCAATGGCCTACATGAGTGAGGGTTAATAATTATTTGTATAACCTCAAGTGTCAAGTAGACAAGTACCAAATAAAACTATAGTCTTATACTAAAACCCATGTTTATGTTTGTTGGATTGGATAAAAAAAACAAAAAGAAAAGTCATGGAAAATGGTTTGGCTGAATCTAACCCCGACACGTGTATTAATACACGTATAGGATATCTCTGGGGATCAAGTTGACCCCCAGGAGACGATTTAGGGCAATGACGCCCATAATTATTCTGAAAACATTGATGGATACTTGACAGGGGGAGGCATTGACAGTTTGCAAAAAGTCTATAAGTAAGGGATGGAGGGAACCTAACTCCCCCTTCCACCACGGCCATGATGGGAGATATTTTCCCGATTAAGAAGGGGAAGATCATCACAGGGGTAATACTTCAGAATGATGTCAAGGGGAATACAATAAATCCGTCTAAACTGGTTCATCCTATCCTCTGAGTTTATTAATCGAGCTAATTTGCTCGCCCTAGCCCTAGATTGGCTCCTAACCATTTTACCGAAGCTAAAAAAAAAACACTTGAATCAGGAATGTTCTAAGGAAATTAACAAAGAAGAGGAGGAATTTACAGGGAAGGCGAGCTTAAGAGTTGGGGCGTTAACCTCTAGGAATCCTCAAAGTATTTTCAACAAAGTTAGAATTTGGGAAAGTGAAGGGGCAAGGAATCTTGATAAGTATTTAAGACTAAATTCAAATTGAAAGGATAGAGTTTTCCCCCCAATCTTTTCCAAGTCTTTTCGTCTTCTTTCTTGGGAAGCCAAGACTCAAACGTTTGCATTTAAGTCTTTGGGAAGTGCGCCCCGTGATTTTAACTCCTCCAAGAAATCATTCGGAGAAGTTAAAATCAGGGGATAATTGGAGGGGAGAAAAAATCAGAAAATTTAATATAATTATTAGAGACACGTGTTTGGATTTGACTGAGCAAGGATTATGTTTTTACTCTGGTCGGCTTTGATCGAACATCTATTCGGTTGGACCAACCAAGGAAAAATGGTTGAAAATCAGTCCAAGATAACGCATTTAATGCCATGAGAATATCCGACAAATGTCAGATTCATTTAAACTAACGTGAACTTTAAGCAATGAGAAATGGACTGTCATTAAGGGGCGCATTAATGACTGGTAAGAAAAGGGAAGAAGATCATAGAAGATTTGGGAAATATCTTAATCACAAAATAAGAGTATAAATGGAAAAGGAGAGAAAAAAGGTAGGCATTCATATCTCCAGCTTTAATTACACTTACAAAAAAAAAGGGTCTTTGGTTCTTGAGCAATTACTAACAAAAGCATTGGAGAATCATAGGCCAACCCCCACTGAGTTGACCAAGTTCATCTGAGAAGTTATTGTTCATTTATTGCAGGTTCTAGGGAAGTTAAGTCTGTTTGGTCCTCAGGTAACGTTTTAAGCTTTTGAATTAATTAGCCTTTCCAATCGCATTTAAAAATTCCACCTACAATATATCTCTTTACTCTTTCTTCTTTTTTCTTCCTCTTTGACTTTTTTTTTTTTTCCAACACAATCTATCTTTCCAATTTCTTCTTTTTCTTTTGCTTCTTCATTTACTCTTTTTTTAATAGCTGTTATGGTTTTCTTTACATGTCTGAAAAGAAATGCATATTTTTCAAGTGATGCGTTCACACTCAAATTACAAAACATGCATTCATCAAACTCCTACATAAAGAGGGAAACAAAGAAGGAGGGAAGGTTGCTCTTTGTGGTTGCCTTATGTGGGGTTGCCCAAGCCCCAAGTCTTACTTGGCTTTCCCCTGGGCCAGCCTTGGCTGTGTACCATATAAGGCACCAAAGGAATGCCATTCTCCATTGCCAAGAGATAAGAACTGAGGAAGGCAATATGCAATCCATAAAGAGAGAGGTTAAAGTAAGGGTGGAAAATAGAAGTAACTATATAAATTTTGGAAAAGTTCGTGTAAACACTCATAAACTTCAAAAACATAAAGAAAACCTCTCACACAAACAGAAACTAATTAACTAAAGTCTAATAACTCTAAAACATGTAAGGAAATATAGCCTAGAAGAATCTCAAAACCCTCTCCACCGAAAAGAAAAGTTCTCTCTCCATAAAGTATAACCCTAGCCGCCGCCCTCATATTTTCTCCAACCCTTCACAGCGGCCGCCTCCACAAAGTATAACCCTAGAGCTTTCTTTTCTTTCTTTCTTTCCCTGCTCTTTCTCGAGCTTGCTATTTCTGTTATTAATCACCACTTCTCTCCTTGATTCAAACCTACTAGAGCATCAATGTGTGAAGCAGAATCTATTCAACTTGATCTGAGGAAACAAAAGAAAAAGATTCATTTTGGTGCGAATTTTTTCTCTCATTGCCTTATGAGTTCCCCACCTCTTCAGGCACTTTTTTTTGGGTGCTGAATTCCTAATTATTCTATCCCTCTTGGGGCCCATCGTCCATTTGTTCGGAATCCTATCACCTCCCTAATAGCTTGACCAACATCTCTCGTCATACTTCTAAGGGGAAGATTGAAAACCCTTACCCAAAAGGGGCTTTTAGCATTTGAACATCCAAGGGCTGAATCTCACTAGCATAATCTTGAAGCAAAAACAAGTGCTTATCCAAAGTCTTAAGTCCCTATCGTGGAAAGCAAAGATAAATAAATTAATCCCCACTTCTCAAATCATAACTCTCCGTTTAACATTCCACACCTTCTTCAACTTGGATTTCATGGCTTCAACATTGAACTCTTTCTCCTTAAAGAGTTTGCCAATCAAACAGTACCTCTTTGAAAGACTGTAAATCTATACATGTACTTTTAGCCAAAGAAAGTTCATCTTGCTTGTTAGGTCCATGGTGTTTTAGTGTTGGAAAACTATGTCAAATTGTATCCATAAATTTAGTCTATTGTAAGTCTTAGAAGTGTCTAAGAGATATGATTGATAATCAAGACGAGGACTTAAGAATTACTCAAGAAAAGTGCAAATTTCAGCAAGCTTGACTACACTTGACCTGTTGAGCCTTATTGAAGCTCAATTCTAACCTTGATAGCAATCAGTCAATTTAGCCTCAGGATTTAGAAATCTTGACTAAGAGTTTTGTGGTTCACTGATATTGTCTAGTTCTTTACATAGAGGATACCTAGGTTAGATTGGTACAATTCTTGAGTTGCATCATAAGTTGATGAAACAAACGTTACGCCTATAAACTTGAAGGACTAAAATGTGAATGAAGGAGTTCTAACTTCGAAGATACACATATATCCTTTTATCAAAGAAAAGAAATTGAAATCAAAACTCATAAGACATCCCTACTCATTTGATAGTCAATAAAACGCTTTATTGAGATCTACAAAGAATTTTATATTTATTTAATCGACAGTATAGGAGTTTTGAAGTTGGATTCAACGTCCTTCGCTCTCTAGAATTCCGTTATATCTCCTCATTGGTCCATTGATCATTACAACTAAAACTAAAGAGATTAGTCGAGCTGCGCGCAAACTGGCTTAGACACCCAAAGTCATAAAAAAAATAAAAAAAATAAAAAAAGAAAGAAGAAGAAGAAGATATTTTTATCATGATTATATCACATATTTTTAAGGAAGCTTTTTGGTCCATCCTCATTTTTGTGAGATTTTAGAGAGAGATGGTGATAGGCATTATCTTTTTATCATGTGCATATTCACATATTAAGGAAGCTAATTTGTGGTCCATATCCTTAATTTTTGTCTAGAGACTTTAGAGAGAGATGGTGATAGGCACCTGTAACTTTTTTTCTTTCTTTCTTTCTGTTTTACTATTATATTTTACTCAACAGAAAATAAAAGAAACTTAGCTTAGAATATAGAA
>OU015761.1:63942179-64023809 GCA_907173295.1 Fagus sylvatica | reverse complement strand
CTGTTAGCCTCAAGGTTTCAATAATTATTAATTGGCTAATTAATCCAAGGACATTCATGTAGTTTTGATGATAACCATGATTTTAAGTTGTTCATTAATGATATTTTCATATGAACTAATGATTTATGTTTTAAAGCTTAATTTTGACTATTGATTTAATTGGACCAAGATGGCCAATTCAAATATCAAGCAAATGCAAAGTTGATAAGTTGCAAATTCATTGAAGATCAAAGTCATCAAGACTCAAGACAAAGAAATCAAGCTCAAAGACAATGATCCGAGACATATGAGAAGTAAGAGTTAGGTTTTGTAAAGTTTATTAAGATTTGATCTTTAAGGCTCAACTTTAAAACCAACTTCAATTGAAAAATCTCTTAAAGTTTTCAAAGACAAACTTGATTGGTTGAAATTCAAATATAAGACAACCATATCAATTGAAAAATCTCTTAAAGTTTTCAAAGACAAACTTGATTGGTTGAAATTCAAATATAAGACAACCATATCAATTGAAAAATCTCTTAAAGTTTTCAAAGACAACTTGATTGGTTGAAATTCAAATATAAGACAACCATATCAATTGAAAAATCTCTTAAAGTCTTTCAAAGACAAACTTGATTGGTTGAAATTCAAATATAAGACAACCATATCAATTGAAAAATCTCTTAAAGTCTTCAAAGACAAATTTGATTGGTTGAAATTCAAATATAAGACAACCATATCAATTGAAAAATCTCTTAAAGTCTTCAAAGACAACTTGATTGGTTGAAATTCAAATATAAGACAACAATATCAATTGAAAAATCTCTTAAAGTCTTCAAAGACAAACTTGATTGATTGAAATTCACATGCAAGACAACCATATCAATTATGGTTGAAAAATCTTAAGAAGAAAAGTTTTCAAAGAAAGCAACTTGATTGAAATTCACATGCAAGACAACCATATCAATTATGGTTGAAAAATCTTAAGAAGAAAAGTTTTCAAAGAAAGCAAATTGATTGATTGAAAATCAAGAAGAATGCAAGACAACATGATGGCTATAAATACTACCCTTTCTTCATTTCTAAACATCAAGCATACAAGAGAAATCAAAGATAGAAAAGATAACATCTTATACATCAATCCATCCTTCTCAAGCTTATATTTTCATATCATTCAAAATCCTTGATTGAAAATTTCTCTAAACACTTTTTGAGCCATATTGATCAAATCCTTGATATACTATTAGAGTGAGCATATTGTGTACAATTACTCTTTGAGAGAGCCTTATCTTGTACAACAAATACTTTGTTGAAACCTGTGAGTATTTTTGTTAGGGTTTTGGTATAAATCCTAAGGTGAAAAGTTTTTCACTGGGTGGTTACTCTTCACCTTGTAAGGATTTTTCATAAATCTAAGAGTGAAAAGGATTTTTCACTCGGTGGTTACTCTTCACTGTGTAAGGAAGATTTGTAACGGTTTTATCTTCACCCGAAAGAAGATTGTCAAATAGTGGATTTGGGAATCCTCAAGAAGTGTTCTTGAGGCGGGGACGTAGGCACGGGAAGCCGAACCTCGATAACAATCATCTCGTGTTTGATTTTCTCTCTCTCTATCTCTTACATATTTAATTGCTTATATATATACTTGTGCTTGATTTCATATCATATCTATATTGCAATTGAATTGTGATCAAACATCTTAAATCAACATTGTTTTTGCTATTTGAAGATAGTTTTTAATTCCGCATTTAAATCGAAAAAGTTTGCCTCAACCTAAATCACCCCCCCTCTTAGGTTGATATTTGGGTAACAATTGGTATCAGAGCCAAGGCTCTACATATAGATTTAACAATCTTAGAGTTAAGATCATGGCAAACACACCTAGACCTCAAATGCTTGAAGGTCAATCTACTCATAGACCACCTCTATTCATTGGTAGTGATTATGGCTATTGGAAAAATAGAATGATCATGTATATTAAGGGTCAAGACTATCATGTTTGGAGAATCATTGCAAATGGTCCTCATATTCCCACAAAAACTGTGGAAGGAGCAACCTTAGCAAAATTAGAAAGTGAATGGAATGAGGCTGATGTAAGACTCATTGAATTAAATTGTAAAGCTATGAGTACTTTATATTGTGCTCTTGACCCAATTGAATACAATAGAGTCTCGGGTTGTGACTCGGCTAAAGAAATTTGGGACAAACTTGAAGTTACTTATGAAGGAACTAATCAAGTTAAGGAATCTAAAATGAACATGCTTGTCCATGAATATGAATTGTTTGTTATGAAGAAAGATGAAAATATTAGTGAAATGTCTACTAGGTTTACTAATATTGTGAATAGCTTGAAGGCCCTTGGAAAAATTTATACTAACCAAGAAAATGTGAGAAAAATTCTCAGGTCATTACCAAAGAGATGGGAAGCAAAGATGACAGCAATTTCTGAAGCTAGAGATCTTAAGGTGTTGACCTTAGAAGAACTATTCGGATCACTTATGACGTATGAGCTTGAAATGAATAGTAAAGTGGAGGAAGAAGAAGTCAAACCAAAGAAAAACTTCGCCCTCAAATCCTCTCATCATGACCACGACAATAGTGAAGAGGAAAGAGATGAAGAAGAAGAAATTGCCCTGATGACTAGAAACTTCAAAAAGTTCTTAAAGAAGAAAAAGGGGTTTGGAAGAAGATTCCCTAAGAAAGGAGAAAATAAAGGAGAATCAAGCAAAACTGAAACTCCTACCTGCTACAAATGCAAGAAGCAGGGGCATTACAAAAATGAGTGTCCTCAAGTAAACAAAGAGAAAATGAAGTACAAAAAGAAAGCTCTAAAGGTAACTTGGGATGACTCCGATGAAAGTGATTCGGATAACAACTCAAGTGACAATGAAGTGGCAAATCTTTGTCTTTTGGGATACATAAATGAATCCAACATAAGTGAGGATGAGCACGCGAGCTTTTGTCCGCTAGCATTTAATGACGATGAAAGCGCCACCGAAGATCTTTGCTTAATGGCACATGGAGATGAGGTAACTTCTAAACTTAATTCTTTAGATGATGAATCTTATAGCTATGATGAATTACAAAATGCTTTTGAAGAATTGGTTGAAGAATTTGAGAAAAATGTTTTGAAAAATAAAGCTTTTTAAAAAGAAAGTCACATCTCTTTCAAACGAATTAAATGATTTGAAAAACAAAAATGAAATTCTAGAAAAACAAATTAATTCTTTGAATGATAAAAATCTGTTTTTAGAAGAAGAAATAATTAAGTTGGAAGTTAAGTCACAAAATTTTATTGAGAAAATGAAAGCAAATGATGTGGAAACATCATCACAAATTGTTCACAATTCAAATCTTTTGATTAATGAAAATAAAGAACTAAAACTCAAGGTTGAAAACTTAACTAAAATTTTGACTAACTTTACAAATGGAAAGAAAAATTTGGATAATTTGTTGGGTAGTCAAAGATGTGTTTTTGACAAAGCGGGTATTGGATATAACCCGAAAATAAAAGAAAAACATTATCAAAAATTTTTCATTAATGAAAACCTCTTGAAATCTCCCATATGTAAACATTGTGGAAAAATAGGGCATAATATTCATACATGTCCTATGAAAAATATGATTTGGATTATTAAAGGAACCTCACCACCAACTAACCCAAGAGGACCCAAGAAGATTTGGGTACCAAAGAAAGTTACTTAAAATTGTTTTGTAGGTATGCTTGATATCCAAATCTACCAAGAAGAAGTGGTTTCTTGACAGTGGATGTTCAAGGCATATGACAGGTGACAAAAACAAGTTCACTTCTCTTACTCTAAAAGATGGAGGAAATGTCAAATTCGGTGATAACTCAAAAGGAAAGATCATCGGTATAGGTAATATTGGTAAAACACATTCTCTTGTTATTGAAGATGTTCTCTTGGTTGATGGTTTGAAACATAACTTGCTAAGTATTAGCCAATTGTGTGATAAAGGCTATAATGTAATATTTAAATCAATCATGTGCATTATAGTAAATGAAATTGATAATCAAGTTTTATTTGTGGCATTTAGAAATGAAAATGTCTACACTATTGATTTTGATAATATGACTTCAAAAGAATCAATTTGCCTTGCTGCCATAAATGAAAATAGTTGGTTGTGGCATAGAAGATTAGGACATGTCCAATATGGAATTACTCTCAAAATTGTCTAAACTTGATTTAGTAAAAGGCTTGCCGGTTACTAAATTTGTTAAAGATAAAATATGTGATGCATGTCAACTAGGTAAACAAACTAAATCATCTTTTAAGAAAAAGAAAGTTATTTCTACTTCAAGACCTCTAGAATTATTGCATATGGATTTATTTGGTCCTATTAGAACCGCTAGCTTTAAGTGGCAAATTGTATGCATTTGTAATTGTTGATGATTACTCTCGCTATACATGGGTATTATTTCTTGCTCATAAAAATGAAGCTCATAAAGCATTTGTTAAACATTGTAGAAGAATTCAAAATGAAAAAGGTTATACAATTAACAATGTTAGAAGTGATAGAGGTAGAGAATTTGATAATCAAGATATTGAACTATATTGTGATCAAAATGGTTTTGGACACAATTTCTCGGCACCTCGTACTCCTCAACAAAATGGAGTAGTAGAACGTAAAAATAGATCACTTCAAGAAATGTCTAGAACTATGCTTAATGAACATAATTTACCTCAATACTTTTGGGCTGAAGCTGTTAACACCGCTTGCTATGTTATAAATAGAACCATCATTAGAAACACTTTAAATAAAACTCCTTATGAACTATGGAATAATCGAAAACCTAACATTGGATATTTCAAAGTTTTTGGATGTAAGTGCTTTGTATTGAATGATAGAGATAATCTTGGTAAATTCGATGCTAAATCCGATGAAGGTATATTCCTTGGTTATTCTACAAATAGTAAAGCATATAGAGTGTTCAATAAACGAACTATGGTTGTTGATGAATCTATGCATGTTGTTTTTGATGAAACTAATCCATTCCATATCAAAAAATAATTGTGATGATGAGCCAATTTCTCTTGAAAATAAAGCTAGTTCATCTAACCAAGTTGATTTAAGTGAAAAAGTCAAAGATCAAGTAGATGAACCAAAAGATGAAGAAAAAGCGCTTCCTCCAACCAACAATGAAGAATTACCAAAAAGTTGGAACGTAGTCCATAGTCATCCTAAAGAATTGATCATTGGTGAAGTTGAACATGGAGTAAGCACAAGATCAAAGCTCAAGGAACATCTGCAACAACATGGCGTTTCTCTCACAAATTGAACCAAAGAACATAAATGAAGCTATTGAAGATGAATCATGGATCTTGGCAATGCAAGAAGAGCTAAACCAATTTGAAAGAAACAAGGTATGGACTCTTGCACCTAGACCCAAGGACCACTCCGTCATTGGTACAAAATGGGTATTCCGAAACAAAAAGGATGAAGAAGGTATAATAGTAAGGAACAAAGCAAGGTTAGTCGCTCAAGGTTATAATCAAGAGGAAGGTATTGATTATGGAGAGACTTATGCTCCAGTTGCTAGATTAGAAGCTATACGCATGTTACTTGCTTTTGCATGTTTTAAAAATTTTAAATTATTTCAAATGGATGTCAAAAGTGCCTTTTTAAATGGTTTTATTGCCGAAGAAGTTTATGTAGAACAACCTCCTGGATTTGAAAATCATGAATTTCCAAACCACGTTTTTAAATTATCAAAAGCTTTATATGGTTTAAAACAAGCTCCAAGAGCTTGGTATGAACGACTAAGTGGTTTCCTTATTGAAAAGGGTTTTACACGTGGAAAACTTGACACAACATTATTTCTAATGTTTGATGGAAAAGACATGCTTATTGTGCAAATCTATGTTGATGATATTATATTTGGTTCTACTAATGAAAACTTGTGCAAAGAATTCTCTAAGACTATGCAGGATGAATTCGAAATGAGTATGATGGGTGAGCTAAAATTCTTTCTCGGACTTCAAATAAAGCAAACCGAAGATGGGATATTCTTAAATCAATCCAAATATGTCATAGACTTACTAAAAAGATTTGGATTGACAAATGCTAAAGCATATGGGAACTCCCATGAGTCCTTCAACAAAGCTTGACAAAGATGAGAAAGGTAAACCGGTGGACGTTAAGCTATATCGAGGTATGATTGGTAGTTTACTTTATTTAACCGCAAGTAGACCCGATATAATGTTTAGTGTATGTCTTTGCGCTCCGATTTCAATCTTGTCCTAAAGAATCACACTTAATTGCAGTCAAACGAATATTTCGATATTTGCTTGGAACCATTGATTTAGGATTATGGTACCCTAAGTCAAATTCATTTGACTTAATAAGCTACACGGATGCGGATTTTGCTGGTTGCAAAATTGATCGCAAAAGCACTAGTGGTACTTGTCACTTTCTAGGACACTCACTAGTATCATGGTTTAGTAAAAAGCAAAATTCTGTGGCCTTATCAACGGCGGAAGCCGAATATGTAGCGGCCGGTAGTTGTTGTGCTCAATCTCTCTACATAAAACAACAACTAGAGGATTTTAAAATTCTTTTTGATCATATTCCCATAAGGTGTGATAACACAAGTGCCATAAGTTTAAGTAAAAATCCTATCCAACACTCTCGCACAAAGCACATTGAAATTAGATACCATTTTATAAGAGATCATGTGCAAAAAGGGGACATTGAACTTGAATTTGTGAAGCACCGATAGTCAATGGGCGGATATTCTCACGAAACCTCTCATTGAAGAACGATTTTGCACAATTCGACGTGAAATAGGTATGGCTAGATACGTTGATATCAAATAAGCTTAAATTTATTATCCTTCTCTTTGATTCAACTATGTTAAATCTATATATACCTTAAGAATTGAATATAAAATGATTTTATGCATATCATGTTCATAAAATTGTTCATTTTATATCTTCCTAGTTATATTGTTTGAACATTAAATTATATGCCCAGTTCTATGTATATTTGCGTATATGTTCATGCATAAAATAAGAAATAAAACTCATCATTTAAACAAACTTGAGTTTATTAAAAAGAAAGCCATAAAGGAGAAGTCACCACAAAAGGAAAAACCACTACACTTCCCACTACATTTATTTGGGGATAGAGCGAGAAGTCAATTCCTTCACCTCAGCTAGTAGCTTCTCGTACTGCTTCTGCAGCTTATTAGTGGTCTTGCTCTGCTCTGTGGACCGGATTACCAAATCATCGGCATAAGAATCCACGAGCGCCTTCAGCCTTTTGTTCTCCTCCTTGACCTCCCCTACTTTCTTCTTACTCTCCTTCAGCAACCTTTGTAAAATGGTGACTTGAGAACGCAGCGTTTTCACTTCCATATTCCTAACATGAAGACGACGTCCCATGTTAGAAACAGTGGCAGTACACTGAATCGTGAGTGCCAATGATTCATTTATTATTTGTGGGTCAGTCCTCCCAGCTAAAACCTTTGCATCCTCCGGAGTACAAAGACCGGCAGCTACTGCGGTGGCAGTCTCACCATTCAATATCACTGAATCAGTTACTGACACAGGGCCATTAATTGAAAGGAAGTAAGGACGCCAGACTTCTGGCATCACACTAGGCGTATCATTTAGATTAATTGTTTCTGGTTTGTTTTGAGAAGAAGAGGAAGCCATTCTAGAAAATCTAATAAGAGATTAAGCTAAGAGTTTGAAAATGATGAAGTTCATCGAAAATTAGTGTGTGTTAAATAAACCTCAGATTTTTGAACAACAGCCTGTACCTATCACCCGACTCCCGAGATTTTTCTTCAAAATTCAACGTTCAAATCTCGAGATTTAACGTATACGGAAATATCACTGACTCAGAACTCGATGCGTCGACAAGATCTGTTTTCTGAAAAAGCAGAAATTTTTTTTTCAAACTTCCTGATTTATCGGTGTCTATGGCGTGCGTAATTGGATAAGTCTGACACATAGCAAAATCTGAACCCTTCATTCACACTTACGACACGTAGCAAAATCTGAACCATTCATTCACACTTATGACACATAGCAAAATCTGAACCATTCATTCACACTTATGACACGTAGCAAAATCTGAACCATTCTTTCAAACAGCGCGTCTGTCCTATAAATTCGCTTCACCTCTCCACTACATACTCACACCTCTCCGATAATATTTTCTCTCATTCTTTAGATAACACTCTAAGAGGATGCAGCATCATTTAGAGATTCATAAAATCAAATACTTGATCTTCTCAGATAGAAGCAAAATTATTATTGATCAAGTTTCCACGAAGCAAGATTATTATTGATCATGCTTCTCGGTTGAAGTACCTCTCTCATACACCAGGTTGATGGGAAGATCTTTGGCATACACTCCAAATATATCTTCCTCATCAAAATCATCCCGTTCATACAACTGTTGATACACCTGAAGCTTTGTATGACAGAAGAGAGAGAGTACGTAATATATGGGCATCATCCCATGTCCTTCCCGGATTGCTTAAATCATCAGCATCTTAGGCATACGGGACAATATTCAACCGAACCCCCAATCCAACCAAACCACTAGGATGAAGAATCTTACAAATATGAATGTATTTGTTTTATTTCTTTGTACCAAATAGGAGAAATATGTTATATTAGTTAGTTGTTCTATGTTTGAACTAAATCAAAGGAGAAATAAATTTTTTTTGGTTGTTTAAAATGTTGAATGATGCTTGGAGATATTGAATATAATATTTATTTTTGATGATGCCAAGGGGGAGAAAGATATGACATTTTTTTTGAATTATCATATCTATTGGTGAATTATCATATCTTGCAATAATTGGCAAAAATACGCATATATATTGATTGCTTGATAATACTTAAATGACAAATTGATCTATGCATAAAGATAGGGGGAGATTTAAAAATCTCTAATATAAAGATATGCATTATTTTAGGGGGAGCTTTTCAAGAAAAGCTTCAAAATCATAAATCGTATAAAAATATCATATCATATGTGTCATCATCAAAAAGGGGGAGATTGTTAGCCTCAAGGTTTCAATAATTATTAATTGGCTAATTAATCCAAGGACATTCATGTAGTTTTGATGATAACCATGATTTTAAGTTGTTCATTAATGATATTTTCATATGAACTAATGATTTATGTTTTAAAGCTTAATTTTGACTATTGATTTAATTGGACCAAGATGGCCAATTCAAATATCAAGCAAATGCAAAGTTGACAAGTTGCAAATTCATTGAAGATCAAAGTCATCAAGACTCAAGACAAAGAAATCAAGCTCAAAGACAATGATCCGAGACATATGAGAAGTAAGAGTTAGGTTTTGTAAAGTTTATTAAGATTTGATCTTTAAGGCTCAACTTTAAAACCAACTTCAATTGAAAAATCTCTTAAAGTTTTCAAAGACAAACTTGATTGGTTGAAATTCAAATATAAGACAACCATATCAATTGAAAAATCTCTTAAAGTTTTCAAAGACAACTTGATTGGTTGAAATTCAAATATAAGACAACCATATCAATTGAAAAATCTCTTAAAGTTTTCAAAGACAAACTTGATTGGTTGAAATTCAAATATAAGACAACCATATCAATTGAAAAATCTCTTAAAGTCTTCAAAGACAAACTTGATTGGTTGAAATTCAAATATAAGACAACCATATCAATTGAAAAATCTCTTAAAGTCTTCAAAGACAAACTTGATTAGGTTGAAATTCAAATATAAGACAACCATATCAATTGAAAAATCTCTTAAAGTCTTCAAAGACAACTTGATTGGTTGAAATTCAAATATAAGACAACAATATCAATTGAAAAATCTCTTAAAGTCTTCAAAGACAAACTTGAATTGATTGAAATTCACATGCAAGACAACCATATCAATTATGGTTGAAAAATCTTAAGAAGAAAAGTTTTCAAAGAAAGCAAATTGATTGATTGAAAATCAAGAAGAATGCAAGACAACATGATGGCTATAAATACTACCCTTTCTTCATTTCTAAACATCAAGCATACAAGAGAAATCAAAGATAGAAAAGATAACATCTTATACATCAATCCATCCTTCTCAAGCTTATATTTTCATATCATTCAAAATCCTTGATTGAAAATTTCTCTAAACACTTTTTGAGCCATATTGATCAAATCCTTGATATACTATTAGAGTGAGCATATTGTGTACAATTACTCTTTGAGAGAGCCTTATCTTGTACAACAAATACTTTGTTGAAACCATTGAGTGTTTTTGTTAGGGTTTTGGTATAAATCCTAAGTAGTGAAAAGGATTTTTCACTGGGTGGTTACTCTTCACCTTGTAAGGAAGATTTGTGGGTCTTGGTATAAATCCTAAGAGTGAAAAGGATTTTTCACTCGGTGGTTACTCTTCACCGTGTAAAGAAGATTTGTAACGGTTTTGATCTTCACCCGAAAGAAGATTGTCAAATTAGTGAATTTGGGAATCCTCGAGAAGTGATCTTGAGGCGGGGACGTAGGCGGGGAAGCCGAACCTCGATAACAATCACTGTGTTTGATTTTCTCTATCTCTATCTCTTACTTATTCAATTGCTTATATATGCTTGTGTTTGATTTTCTATCATATCTTATTGCAATTGAATTGTGTTCTTAAATTTGTTTTTGCTAATTGAAAATAGTTTTTAATTCCGCATTTAAATCGAAAAAGTTTGCCTCAACCTAAATCACCCCCCCTCTTAGGTTGATATTTGGGTAACAATTGGTATCAGAGCCAAGGCTCTACATATAGATTTAACAATCTTAGAGTTAAGATCATGGCAAACACACCTAGACCTCAAATGTTAGACACCTTCGAAGTGCACAAGTCAGACACCCATGAGGTGCAAATGTTAGACACCTTCGAGGTGCACAAGTCAGACACCCATGAGGTGCAAATGTTAGACACCTTCGAGGTGCACAAGTCAGACCCCCATGAGGTGCAAATGTTAGACACCTTCGAGGTGCACAAGTCAGACACCCATGAGGTGCAAATGTTAGACACCTTCGAGGTGCACCAGTTAGACACCCACGAGGTGCATGTACCATGGAAGCCCATCAAGAAAACTGCTCCCCTACTCATCAACCGATGTTAGACACCCAAGGGGTGCATCTAGAGAAGAAGACTGTCAAGCGTGTCCCTTCTCCACCAATTATCAAGTGAGAGACCCAAGGGGTGCATCCAGAGAAGAAAACCGTCAAGAATGTCCCTTCTCTACCTATTATCAAGTGAGACACCCAAGGGGTGCACCTAGAGAAGAAGACCGTCAAGAGTGTCCCTTCTCTACCTATTATCAAGTGAGACACCCAAGGGGTGCATCTAGAGAAGAAGACCGTCAAGAGTGTCCCTTCTCTACCTATTATTAAGCGAGACACCCAAGGGGTGCATTTAGAGAAGAAGCCCGTCAAGGACGTTCCTTCTTTGTCTATCTAGTGTGTTCCTTCCTTATCTGTTATCAAAATTAAACACTTATGGAATATACGTATAAAAGAAGACCGTCAAGGACATTCCGCTACATATTATGGTTAATTGTGGGATTCATCGGCAAACGGTCGTCAACAACACAGTAAACACCACAATATGAGAAATCCACTTTTTGCTTAACACAAATGGGAAGAAACAAAGCAGCAATTCTAGAAGGGATAACAAAAGACAACTGGCATATAAACCTCACATGATCCCAGTCAAGACATTGTCCACAAAAGTATGGGTCACACCCCTTCCATAAGGAGTAAACATGACCCTAACTACGAGATTATTTTAAGTATAGGTCACACCCCTTCCAGAAGGAGTAAACATGATCGTCCACGTGGATAACCGGGTCGTCCACTTGAATAATCTGGCCGCCTTCAAGACCAGCAACAGGATTGTTACTGTTAGCCTCAAGGTTTCAATAATTATTAATTGGCTAATTAATCCAAGGACATTCATGTAGTTTTGATGATAACCATGATTTTAAGTTGTTCATTAATGATATTTTTATATTAACTAATGATTTATGTTTTAAAGCTTAATTTTGACTATTGATTTAATTGGACCAAGATGACCAATTCAAATATCAAGCAAATACAAAGTTGACAAGTTGCAAATTCATTGAAGATCAAAGTCATCAAGACTCAAGACAAAGAAATCAAGCTCAAAGACAATAATCCGAGACATATGAGAAGTAAGAGTTAGGTTTTGTAAAGTTTATTAAGATTTGATCTTTAAGGCTCAACTTTAAAACCAACTTCAATTGAAAAATCTCTTAAAGTTTTCAAAGACAAACTTGATTGGTTGAAATTCAAATATAAGACAACCATATCAATTGAAAAATCTCTTAAAGTTTTCAAAGACAACTTGATTGGTTGAAATTCAAATATAAGACAACCATATCAATTGAAAAATCTCTTAAAGTTTTCAAAGACAAACTTGATTGGTTGAAATTCAAATATAAGACAACCATATCAATTGAAAAATCTCTTAAAGTCTTTCAAAGACAAACTTGATTGGTTGAAATTCAAATATAAGACAACCATATCAATTGAAAAATCTCTTAAAGTCTTCAAAGACAAACTTGATTGGTTGAAATTCAAATATAAGACAACCATATCAATTGAAAAATCTCTTAAAGTCTTCAAAGACAAACTTGATTAGGTTGAAATTCAAATATAAGACAACCATATCAATTGAAAAATCTCTTAAAGTCTTCAAAGACAACTTGATTGGTTGAAATTCAAATATAAGACAACAATATCAATTGAAAAATCTCTTAAAGTCTTCAAAGACAAACTTGATTGATTGAAATTCACATGCAAGACAACCATATCAATTATGGTTGAAAAATCTTAAGAAGAAAAGTTTTCAAAGAAAGCAACTTGATTGAAATTCACATGCAAGACAACCATATCAATTATGGTTGAAAAATCTTAAGAAGAAAAGTTTTCAAAGAAAGCAAATTGATTGATTGAAAATCAAGAAGAATGCAAGACAACATGATGGCTATAAATACTACCCTTTCTTCATTTCTAAACACCAAGCATACAAGAGAAATCAAAGATAGAAAAGATAACATCTTATACATCAATCCATCCTTCTCAAGCTTATATTTTCATATCATTCAAAATCCTTGATTGAAAATTTCTCTAAACACTTTTTGAGCCATATTGATCAAATCCTTGATATACTATTAGAGTGAGCATATTGTGTACAATTACTCTTTGAGAGAGCCTTATCTTGTACAACAAATACTTTGTTGAAACCATTGAGTGTTTTTGTTAGGGTTTTGGTATAAATCCTAAGTAGTGAAAATGGATTTTTCACTGGGTGGTTACTCTTCACCTTGTAAGGAAGATTTGTGGGTCTTGGTATAAATCCTAAGAGTGAAAAGGATTTTTCACTCGGTGGTTACTCTTCACCGTGTAAAGAAGATTTGTAACGGTTTTGATCTTCACCCGAAAGAAGATTGTCAAATTAGTGAATTTGGGAATCCTCGAGAAGTGATCTTGAGGCGGGGACGTAGGCGGGGAAGCCGAACCTCAATAAAAATCACTGTGTTTGATTTTCTCTTTCTCTATCTCTATCTCTTACTTATTCAATTGCTTATATATGCTTGTGTTTGATTTTCTATCATATCTTATTGCAATTGAATTGTGTTCTTAAATTTGTTTTTGCTAATTGAAAATAGTTTTTAATTCCGCATTTAAATCGAAAAAGTTTGCCTCAACCTAAATCACCTCCCCTCTTAGGTTGATATTTGGGTAACAGTTACCTTCATCACCATTTGGGGGAGTAGACGGGACATCAGTTGAAGCAACCGTACGATCCTTGGATTGAACATCATCCCCTTCCTCCTCTTCACCACTGTCTTCCTCCATCGCGGTGGTCTCTTCATCACCAAAGATTTTTACCGTCTGCCAATTGACAACATCCCCAAAGGCCTGGGCCGCCCTCTTCCTGAAATGCTCAAAACCCGCCACATAGTAGCGGCGAGTGGCATCATTGAAATCCTCGGAAGCCTTGAACTTGGTGACGGCCGTCTCCCTCGCATTTGCAACCTCTTCTTGTAGAGCTACAGCCTTCTCCACCAGGTCACCACGATCCTTCTCCAGGCCAGACAGACGGGCGTCCTTCTTCTTCAGGTCAGCCTCCAACTTCCTCACTTGGTTCTTCAGGGTCCCTCTCTCAGCATTGAGAACCTTCGTAGCCTCCTGATGAGCAAGAGTCTGAACTTTGGCCTCCTCGAGCTCCGCTTTAAGCTTTGCCAAGTCACGGTCAGAGGAATGAAGCCTGTTCCCCAAAATGAACATCTGACCCGCAGCCTGAGGAATAAAAGAAAAACTTCAACGAATAAAGTAAAATATATACATATACATGTGCATGTATGAGATACCATCCTCAAGAGGGAGAAAGAAGTCGACCTTCAACGAATCTTGAATCGATATACGGAGAAGGTCCATATTCTCAATGTGATCATACACCTCCAGATTAACCTTCTCATACATCTTGTTCACTTTGTCCATCGCCCTAGACGTGCTGTTATAGATAGTGGGTTGAATATCGTCAGAAGCCACCCCCTTCCCTTTTGATGCGGCAACAGGGGAAGGGGGAATCTCATGATACACGTGAACCTTCTCGGGCATCTTCGTTTTGGCAGCAGGAAGGGATTTGTCATGATGGCCACCCTTCTTAGAGCTGGCCCCCTTCTCCATAACGACCTTCTTCCCCGATTTGGCCTTCTTGGGAAAAAGCGCGCTCGCGTCAGGAAGGTCGTCAAGATTCTGGGCCGCCTCCATTAGGCGCTTGCGTTCAGCTCTGGTTGTCATTCCTGTAGCAAGGAAGGGCGTCAAGAAGAGATAATGAAGATAATGAAAAATGTATTTAAGTCCCAGGATCGAGAAGAGAGATTACTTACTTAAGTTATAAGACTGTATCGCCTTCTTCACTTCTTCACTGGGTTCGGGACCCAAGGACCACTGTGCCAATGCAAACGGAGATAGAAGGTCGGCTAGCCGCACTGCCCTCTCCTTCTGAAAATCCACGACCACGGAGAGGCTTTCCTGTAAACGATTGGATAATGAAGGCCGACGAAAAGCTGCAGAGAGAAAAATCCAAGGTAAATGCCTGAAAGGCCATCCATAACAATATATATACATATGTGTAAAAAAATAAAAAATAAAAAATAAAAAGAAGGGGGAAAAATGAACCATCAGCAGAAGGAATTCCCCAGGGACGACGAAGGCCACAAGGATCCTCGCCTATTGTCTCGCCAGAGGAAAATTCCCAATTCTCCCCACACAAGAAAAAGAATTTGGGCTTCCAACTCCGGTTTGAATTGGGAACACGAGGGATAAACCTCGGAGATCCTTTATGGCAGGTGAAGCCCCAAATTCCCGGTGTGGGCGGCATGTAGGTCAGTTTGTAAAGGAAAAGGAATTCATCGATGGTCAAATCATGCTCCCCTTCATGAGCCATCTTCCAAAGAACCTGAAGGCCTACTATTAACCGCCAAGCATTTGGGTTCAGTTGACTGGGAGCCAAACCGAAACGGTGAAGGAGCTCCCTCTCAAAAGGCCTAAAAGGCAATCTTAGGCCGGCAACCAAGCTCTCTTCATACAAGGCAACGTCTTCCCCATTAGACGTACATGACCACTCACCACTTTCAGGAAGCCTAATCACTATGTTTTCCAGGATTTGGAAGCGACTCCTCAACCTTCCAATATCCTTCTCAACTAGTTTGGAAGGTACCTCTTCGGCTATGAAGGGCTTGTTTAAGTCCCGACCTGGAATGGGTAAACTAACCTCCTGGGGCAAGGAGTCTGAGGTAGACGACTCCGAGGTCCCAGAGGACCGTCCCCGGCTTCCGGAATCCTCAGATCCGGATAATGGTGCAGGTGAATATCTCTCACCGGAAGATGGTGACTCCGCAGAGTCATCCACATTTGGAGCCATAAAGACTCGAGACGAAGTCCCTAGTGGCAATGCCGCACTCACCCTCGCCGCAAAAACCTACCGAAGTAAAGGAAAAGAGGGTAAAGGCGAAACCTTTTTACTCCTCGACTACCCAAAGAACAACTAAGACACTAGAAAATAAGACAGAAGAAGAAGAAAATGGCTTACCAATGAAAAAACTGTCGCCGGAAAAAGAACCGCTGAAGAACACGGAGGACGCCGGAGCAAAGATCCCTTTAAGCAAGTTGAAAAGGAGAGAACTTGAAGAACTGAGGGAATTTTTTGAAAAAGACTGAAAACTGGCAAAAATAAATGAGGTTTCTTGGGCATTAAGAGAGACGGTTGGGGCTTTAAAACTTGCGCCCATCCCTGGACCAACACGTGTCTCAGCAACATTGAAACCGTCCCATCCCATTATGGCCACGGAGCTCGACGAGGGAAACGGGTGCAATTTACCTCCAGGACCTGGACTCTTCATATTCTGAAGGCCGTCAAGACACACGACCTCGGAATAGGGGGGCAACTGAAGGGGATATTTCTCTGACTCTCCCAAGTAAGGAGTGACGACCTTCAACGTCAGGAGGAAGGCCTTCGCATCCCCCAGAGCAACTGACGCCCTTCTATCCGTGAACAACCCTTCAGTCATCCGGTTATGACTCATCTCTTATCTTCTTCGAGAATCAACCGAGACAACTCCTCCAGCTGGTCGCATGTCACGCACACAGGTGTTCTCCAACGCGAACTTAGGGGGTTGAAGCCCCATGACTCCACTCAGCACTACGCTCCAGAACGGGTAACGGCCTTCCAGACGGAGGGTCACCAGCTCACCACGTGTCTCACCAGCTCACCACGTGTCTTCATCTGACGGAGCCTAGAAGGCCACGTGGTCTGACCAGAAGGTATAAAAAACTATTCTCTCTCCTATTCTCAGGCATGAACAGTAATTGCAATACTAAAAAATATAGATAGAAAGAAGAGTTTAAATGAAAGAGACTCCGACTAACAAAAGCATCGGAGCCTCCTAGGCTGGCCCCAAACCGGTGCCAGGTCCGATCATTTCTTCCTTTTTGCAGGTCTTCCAGCTCGCGGTTTGACTGACTGCCGTCCACTGATTTCACAGCAACATCAGATACTGTTTATTTCGGGTACGGTTACTGCAGAACCGTTTGAATGTGAACCCATCTGTTGAAGAGAAGTGGGTCTTAGGGATGGGTGCAATTCATGAAAGTCTGAATCGGAAATGCCTCCCCCTATGTTCTGATCACATAAACGATTTATATACTGGGAAAATCACCTTGCAAGACATTGACTGCACTTCGTTTGTGGATGTGGACTGAATATTTCTTGTTCCGCTGCAATTTTTTACGTAATTGGCATTGGTTCTGGAGGCTGCTGATGTTCTGAACCCTGTTCAAGAAATTCTTGTGTATTTCTTTTCTGAAAGGAAGCCAGGTAGGTGATGTGTAAATTGTTTGCATCCTTGTGGTGATGAATCCTTGTGGGAATTTTATTATAAGAACATAATAGAGAAATTTATCCACATAGTCATTATCCAAACCTTCTCCAGCTGTTTGGATGGTTATTTCATAACTGATGAAATTGATTGATAGAGACATCCCTTGGGTTCCCAACCTCGAGCATTTGATTTATCTCACAGCTCAGTATATTTTGATGGAATAGGATTACAAAACCATTTTGTCAACGAGAACTCTGTCCTTGTGCGTTGCTTTACGTGTCCATTTTCAATGTAGGGGTTTTTCTTCATTTTTTTTGGTTGGGTTTAAGTTTTCTGAAGTGTTTTGTGTCTCTTACATTTGATCTTTCTGGTTTTAATTGAACTAATGCTATAAAACCTGTTATTCCAACTCTTTTCTTGCTTGTTGTAGGTACATGTTAAGAGCTGTTCTCAAGTACTGCAGGGCTGTAAAATAAGCCAAGCTGCTCGCAAGCAGCTTGATTAAAGTTTGCTTGGCTCGTTTGTTAAGCAAAATGACCTAAGCTTGTACTGTGTTCTGAGCTTAAGCATCATTATGCTCAGCTCGTGAGCTCATGAGCTAGCTTGATAGAGGGTCTCCATCATAGATCTGAGGGAATATTCTTCTTCTCAAACTGATCTGATGCTTTCATTTTGGGAATCAAGCATAGACAACAGATTCTTCTCAATTTATCTGTTTTCTGTCTATGTGGGATTGATGCACCACATCAAAAATGCTGTGGGCTTTTCTTGTATAAGATGAATTTTTCCCAATGTGGTTTACCAATTGCAAAGAAGAGGTGAAAATAGTTGCCATTCCTCTGTCATAAAAAGCCATGCTTCCCAATTAGTAGCTGTTGGTCCCACATGGTAGAAGAAGAGCACTTGTTGAGGAGCTTTTTTTTAAGAAAAAAAAAAATTATAATTTGCCATGCTCCCCATGGACACGTGAGAGAAGAAAGGCCATTACAGGTGTTGCTTCCTAAGTTATGCAGTAACCTTACCCTTGATGTAGAGCCCATCAGCTTTTGATGTTTAAAAATTCAAAACAGCTAGCAATTAGAAGTTTTTTGGAGCTTGCAAGTAGCGGAAGACAGTCAAGTATTGCATGAGCTGAGCTCCAACCAGAATATTGAGACTGGAATCAAGCTCGAGCCAATCTTGAGCTCTAAAATTAATTTCTTGCAAGAGCCGAGTCTGAGTAGTAGGAAGTTGGGCTTAGCTTGGTTTGTTTACATTCGTAATTGTATGATTGGTGATGTATTGGGTTACCAAAGGTGTGCAAATTCAAGTCTAAAGCACATTCATTATTTGTAAAAAAATTTGAAGGGTAATGTATGTGTACATGCTTGCATTGACTTGTAAATACCTCTTTTGCTTTTAGAGTTTAATCTATGTTTGGCGCTTTTGAAAATGGAATATAATTCTTTCTATTGTTTATTAAAATTTTCATTGTCAGTATTTAACACTTGTTTCCTTTTAACTGGAATTTGTGGTTGTTCGTTGTAGGAGTGGCTGCTGTGGGACTTTGTGAAAGTTTACACAGAATAAAGAGGCTGTCGTTGAATAAGATGTACTGGATTTCAAGGTTTTAAGTAAGCAAGGATATTTAAGAAGGGAAAGTGTTGATCATTCTGTGACAAAGCAGGCAAAACTTTTGGCAGACTGACCATAAACAGATTGAAGAAAGATTCTGTTACTAATGGAGTGTAATGTTATGTCGGATTTAGAGGTTCAAGTTTTTGGTGAGCAAGAGAGAATGGCACTGTTTCATTGTTTGGCCATTGCAATCTCGAGTTTGATGGTTGTGTGGTGAATGTAGATTATAGAAAAAGTGGGCATATCAATAATAGCAATAGATGCTTTGGAGAAATGTGGTTTCTGAAGATGGAAGGTGGTTTTTGATAAAGCATTTTGGTTAACCTGGCTCGACAAGTTCAAAACAGTATCACATGGGTACCTAATCTGAAGAAAAAAAATGTTTTTCATGGAGATGTGAATTAGATTATCAAGTAATCAAACAGATGAGATTGAATTGGCAATTCAGAAGCAGAAAAAAATTCTCATTTTGCTTTAGGTACAAGGTCATTTGCTTCTTTTTAGTCCAAGCACCACTGACCGGTGCTGTTGCAAGTACCATAGAATGCTATTAACTTAAGATGTGTCCTTATGTGATCCACTCAAAACCAATTCTTGATGTAACCCTGTTATTTATAATATGATTCCTTTGTATCTTTCAGCAAAGGATTCGATACTAAAGATTTCCACACATGTAATTTTATTTGACACTCATAATACACAATTGCTTGTTTCTCAGAACTTACTCAAATATGCTAGAACAGAGTATGATATAGTTCACAAGGATCACACACAATAACCAACAAATTTTGCTGTTGGGGAGAGCAACTAATCTAGTGGTCGAACTATATTGTTGTGTATACCTCACATTGTATCGTTTAATTAAACTTTAGTTAACCACATTATATTTACATGATTTTTCCACATTGTCTCATGTTTCTTAAACAGTTAAACCTTCATTTATCAAACCATTTATGTAACATTCTTTAAGAAAAATAAGAAAAAAGAAGAAGAAGAAGATGGAATGATGGTTTATAGAGGATTAACTTACAAAAAACTGATATTTGAATAGTAGGACAAGTTGTAATATGCACTTAAGGAACTATAAGTTGTGTAATCCTTATGACAATGAATCCCTTTGGGGTCAACTTTAAGACCATTAAGCCTGATAATTAACCGGTTTATGTGGGATGGGAGACTCAAAGAGTGTGTGATTAGTCGGAATGAAGCTTTGGATACTTGCGTTATTAAAATATATATATATAAATATATATATATAAAATCCTTTTTCTGCTAAAATCTTACCAATTCATATGGAGTTACATCTCTTCTCAAAGTGGACAGTACTTGACGGGTTCTCCCTCTCAAAACTCAAAACAAAATCAGTCTCAATTCAGTCGAAGAACACAACTTTGTTGAATCTTCAACGTCAATATTCCCCCACTTCTTCATCATATTTTTCATCGTCTCCGCTTCTCCTCACAACTTCCTCTTCTTCTTCTTCACACCCATCACCTGAAAACTCATTACCCCCATCTCACACTGAAACCCTTTTCTTCTTCTTCTTCTTCTTCTTCAAGGCTATTACATTCATGCAAGGACCTTCAAACTCTAAGACAAGCCCATGCTTCTCTCATTCTCTCAAAAGGTTTGGAACCCATCTCTGTTATCTCAAAGCTCATGAGCTTGTATGCTCAGTTCCATGACATTGACAGTGTCATCAAGGTATTTAACACCTTAGAGGAACCTTATACTATAGCATGGAATTTGATCATGAAGTCCCATCTTGGTTTGGGTCTTTTGAATCGGCTTTATTGTTGTATAAAACAATGAGACATTTGGGTGTTGCCCATGATAGTTTCACGTTTCCAATAGTGAACCAAGCTGTTTCATTGCTTTAGAGTGATGTAATATATGGAGAGATGGTTCATTGTGTGTCAAAGAAAATGGGTTTTGGATTTGATGTGTATTTTTGCAATACCATGATTGAGGTTTATGTGAAATGCGGGTGTGTAGTTTATGCCCGTAAACTATTTGATGAGATGTCACAGAGAGATTTGGTTTCTTGGACGTCGATGATTTCGGGGTATGTTTGTGAGGGAAGTGTGGGTAGTGCTTTTGAATTGTTTAGGGAAATGATGGTAAAGTCTGAACCCAATTCAATGACTTTGATTATAATGTTGCAGGCTTGTTGTGCCGGTGAAAGTTTGATCCATGGGATGCAACTTCATGGTTATGCAATCAAGAGTGGATTAGAAAGTGATGGGTCCATACAAAATTCAGTTTTGAAAATGTATGCTAGGATGGGTAGTGTTGAAGAAGTTGAAATCTTTTTTAGCTAGATTGACATAAAGGATGATGTTTCCTGGAGTATTCTGATTTCTTTTAATTCCATGGAAGGGGATATTGAAAAGTTAGTGAATAGGTTTAGTGAAATGCAGGGTATAGCTGGACTCAGCATTGAGACTTTAACATTACTTATATCAGCATTTGCAAAGTCTAGAGATCTTTTTCAAGGTAAACAGATACATTGTTTATCCATTAAAGCAGGTTTTTGTGATGATGTTTTGCTGACTTCTTTGTTAGATTTTTATGCCAAGTGTGGGAAAATTGAGATATCAGATCAGTTGTTTAGAAAAATTTCTTATAGAAACAATGTTACATTTGGTGCTATGATGTCAGGTTTTGTTCAAAATGGATATGTTAAGGATGCCATAAATTTGTTCCATACAATGCAAGCTGCAAATGTTGATCCTGGGGCTGAGATTTTAAGAAGCATTCTTGATGCATATAGCCAATTGGGGGCTCTGCAATTGGGTAAGGCAATCCATGGATACTTTATAAGAAACATTTTTTGCAAAACAATGGAAGAAACTACATATCTGGAAGCCTCTATCTTAAACATGTACATAAGATGTGGAAACATTTCTTCTACTAGAGTGTCTTTTCATAATATATTGGTCAAAGATTTAGTAACCAGGACAACAATGATTGAAGGCTTTGGAACTCATGGGCTTGGTTCTGAACCCCTAGAGCTTTTCGGTCTAATGCTAAAGGAAAGAATAAAACCAAACAGTGTCACCTTCTTGAGCTTACTGTCTACTTGTAGCCACTCTGGTCGTGTTAGAGAAGGGTGTGAATTTTATAATTCTATGATATGGATATTTGGTATTCAACCTAATTTGGATCATTACACTTGCATGGTTGATCTTTTGGGTAGATATGGAAAGCTTAAAGAGGCCTTAGCCATAATTGTGAAAATGGTGATTTTTCCTGATGGTAGGATTTGGGGTGCTCTTCTTGCAACTTGTAGAGTTCATGGAGACATAAAATTTGGGGAATATACAGCACAAAGGCTTTTGGAATTGAAACCTAATAATGTTGGGTATCATACACTGTTGAGTAATGCACAAGCAGGATTTGGACAATGGGATGAAGTTGAAGAAGTAAGAAGAGTAATGAATGAGAAGGATCTGAAGAAGAAACCAGGGTGGAGTTGCTTTGAGGCTAAAGGGATGATCCATGGATTTGTTTCTGTAGATAGATCACACCATCAAGTGGAGGAGATTTATGACATATTGGGGTGTTTAAGTAAAATGATACAAGAATTTGTATAGTATTCTTTGGCTAAATTGATTAATTGAGGGGTGCATTCAAATGCCCCACGCAGAGACATTATACTGTTTTGGTCTAGTGTCTGCATGTTCAACTAAGATGGGGCTAAATGGGAGGTTAACTTAATCTTAATACGCAGTTGGGAGAGAGGAAGGTTGATGCTAAAAGGAGATGCTGATATCCAAGTATTTATTAGAGCATGAACTAGAAAGCAATTTGAAACATGAAAAGAAAACCTAGAAAAATATTGCATTCCTGAATGGGGAAACTATGAAGGACAAAAATTGCAATGCAAATGTGCAATTTCTGGGATATGCATATTAATTGTGAAAAGGCTCTAGTGTTTTATGAACTGGGAATATTTTACTTTTCTCACACTTAATACATTTTTATTAGATGATTCCAATCGCTTATGGGTAATTCTAAGTGCCTTTTTAACTCATTGTCTGAATTAGTCTTGCAAATAGGAGAAGAAAGATGAAAAAAAAGGTCAAGATGATTGGTTCCCTCATCCTCCAAAAACAAAAAAGGGGCCTGTAATGCATATATTATTTGCAATCTGATGCTCCCAAATATGAATTTTATTGGTATTCTTATTCCTTTTCAAATGGAATTATTTTTAACTTTTATTAATAAAAGAAAACCCAACAATTTAGAGTACAATCACATAAGGCATCCCCAAGAATTATAGAGCTCCCCTTGTGCTATTGATGATTTTGCAGCCAATATTAAGACAGATCGTATGATGGTTTAGTATAGGATATTAACAAATAGATATTTGACGATTTTTCTATTAGATGTGGTTGATCATATTTTTATTCTTGAGAACTGAAGACTCCTATGACTTATTCCCTATAAGAAAGTTCCTCAAGAACAACTAAGTGTTTGAAATCTTATTAGTTGTTCACTTAACAACATTTTGTCACTATGATTCTTATATTAAACCTAAGACAAATTTAAATTAATCATAACCCTTGGTCACCTCACCTAATTAGATGTTCAAACCTGTAATTAGATATGTTAATTTGATACGTACACCTTTAATTTGACATAAAAGTATTAAAAACATAATAAAACCCCAACTTTAACCTAAGTCCCAATCTTAACGATTTTAATTCTTTGATTACTCCAAATTCCGTGTTGTTTTGCCCAATTGGTGTTTCCAAACCCTAATTAGATGTCCCAAATACAAATTAATGTATCCAATTTGGTTAAACCCTTATCAGTTTGGGAAAACCCTAATTGTCATAATAAACCTAATACCTAAAACTCATATTTTCTTTAATCCCTTCACTCTGGTCAAACTCTAACCAAATTGGGAGTTTAAATCTTTAATTGGGACCATTACCTACATTTTTGAGCAATCAATATAATAGATTCATAGTCGAAACACAAAATCACCAATGGTCCCCAACGTTTACACAGATTGCATATTTGGTCCCTAATTTTTGAAACAGACACAATTGATCTTTAACGTTTCAAAATCGTGCACTATTAGTCCTTATAGTAATTTTTAGTCCTCTAGTGTCAAAATGTGAGCGTAATTGGTCCCTATAGTAATTTTTTATTCTTAGGTAAGGTGAATGGAATTGGTCTCGAAAGTTTCAAAAAATGAGCACTATTGGTACCTAAATGATGCGATTTAGGGACCAATAGCTCTCATTTTTAGTTTCTAAAGTTTAAAAAATGAGCACTAATGGTTCCTAGGGACCAACAATGCCCTTTTTGAAATGTTAAGGATCAATTGTGTACGTTTCAAACATTAGAGACCAAATCTGCCACCTATGTAAATATTAGGGACCAATAGTGTAGTTAACCCAACCTTAATCCTAATATGCAGGATATTTACTGATTTGTGAACTAGCTTGTAACGCCCCAAAATTTTCAATTCAATAAATCCTTATTTAACTCGCAATAAGAAATTTCTAAGACAAATAGGTCTAGTTTCAAAATCAAATCACAAGATAATTCAACTAGTCTCCAAAAATAGTCAAATAATCCAAACTCCACTAGATTAAATCCTCACAAAAACATTCATCTTAAATCAAAACTTAGAATCCTCACAAAAGAGTTCCTCAAGATTAGCTAAACGCTGGAGATCTCAATAGTAGTCCACCGGCAATAAATGATCACGTACTAGCAACCTTTCCTCACTATGGATCTGAGCAGCTACTCTGAAAAATATAATAACAACGGAGATGAGCTAAAAGCCCAATAAGTGGTATTCACACACTACCATCGAGGGGTAACAAAAGGAACTGGATTTATATGAAGCAAGGAGTAGATAGGGTAATAATAGAGGTGGTTAACAATGAACTGGTAATTCCAGAATATTCCAATATAAGAATTTAGGCAATAAATGAGACATGATAGTTAGAGATACAAATTGGTTTGGAATATTATAAGCATAGCAGGGTATAATCACAATGTCATAAATACATAATTTAAGAAGCCATGTCCTGTGTATTGCCCCCGCAGGAAGGGTCACTCCCATGTATTGCCCCCATGGGTAGGGTCACTCAAAATTTGCTCAACATCCCATTCTCCAAAACATCAATTTCATAATCTAGATTATGGTCCACGTATTGCCCCCATGGACGGGGTCACTGAATTTATTTCATGGCAAAGAATTCAATTAAGGGTACGTACAACATGAACAATTCACTTTGGCAAAATCAATAGCTCAAGAGTTATGTAAAAGTAATTTGATATGGTAACGGTCACAAGCTGTCACGATACAATATGAAGAAAGGATCTCAATGGACTAAAAGCACTCAAGAAAGTATAAATTTATCAAGACAGAGAATCCAATGGGTTTGACAATAATTATGGGGAACGTAAGGAGAGTAATGTGTAAAGTCCCACTTACATCAATGCATAAACCAATAAGCAATTATCACTCTGCACTAGTTCCGTCACCGAGATCCTCAGAGTCTAAGTCAAAGAAACATAATATTTTTAATAAGGACATAAATATTTCCAAACCTACACTATTACTTAATACAATAAATATTATAAACCTCGAAGATCCGAACCCATTACTAACTTGTAAGATTCTTAATACCCCTGGTTACAAAATTTAATATTTCCACCAAAACCCACTTACTCCTATGGTATAAACAAATCGACGTCCTGCTTAATAGTTATTTGTTTAACTAGACTCCAAGATAACAACATCTGTCAACCAAAATATTTACCGTAAAACAAATGTTACCTAGAAGCCGAATTATGATATCACCATCCATGAAAACCTTTATTTGCTGAACCAAAGTTTGAACCTCAAAGTTTGATGTTAAAAGACCCACCATGCATCTTCGTTGGTTTATTTAATTATATTGCCTATGGTATACATATTGTTATATGCATATAATCCTACACGCCTATGCAAGGTTCCTGCTCCTAGTATAATGCCTATGATATATATATGTATATTATCTCTTCTATCAATTTTTTTCAACACCTATTCTAAAGCAGGGACGTGCACAAGTCCTTCTATGTAATATTGAATTGTAATAAGTTAAGAAAGTGATATAAAATGTGAGCTTACCTGTACAACCCTAATGCAACTTGCTTTCTCCACAGATCAAACGGCACCTTTGTCACTAGTGTTAGGTGTTGGCTACCAAATTAAAGAAGGTGATTTCGGTGTATAAAAGGGAGAGAGAGAGAGAGGCTTTAGGGTTTTCTGCCAAGTATAAATATGAGTTTATATATCCTTTAGGGTGTCTAGGGTTTGATGGGATTATATTAGGAAAATATAATTATTATTTATTCTTTGTTAAAATATAAACTTAATTACACTTATTCTATTTTATTTTATTTTTATTTTTCGTATATTACATAGCTACCGTTAAATATTCAATCTGAGTCCTCAATTTCATGATTTATCGATGAATTGAAAGAAATTATAAGTGTAACATAGAAAACATGCCCTAAACATAACCCTACATTTAGGATTTCTCTAATTCCAACCAAAGGAATAGGATTTAAGCAAAATTGACCTCAAATCTATGCTTGAAAGATCACTTTGGTTTATACAAGTGTCTAAAACATTTATTTGGCTATTTCTAGACGTTAAGGACTTAAAAACTCTCTTTTTCACTAGTTTTTCTATAGAATTTTGCAGAAATTTTAATATCTACAACTATCAAGGAGTGAGATTTGACATCTCATTCAAATAGGAATGGCAAGCCATTTCAAGACTCCTCTCATTCGCTTGTATCTCTCCCAGCTAATTGTATCATATGTATGCCATTTTGATTACTAGAACTAATTATATTTTAAATCAAAGTATAGAAATTTTTTTATTATTACAACTACAATTAATACCTTACACTTATAAACTGATCGCATTTTACCCATTAGAGTGAAAGAACATTAACATGATGCCATATACTTTTCTTATCAATAGACAAAGGATAGCTCCATGTGCTCTTATATTCCTTAATATTTGATTTCAAGAAGATAGTTCACTAGAAAATAGAGGAAATACATTGCATAATGGCAAGCTAGGTTCGGCTTTATAACTCTTATAGTGCAGAATTAATCACAGCTTTGTAACATCACGTTTAACTCAATTAAAATGAGTCAAAAACGACTTTTAGATAGAACTAAACATTAACCTTCTTGCTCATCAATGAGAATCTAAAAAAACAGGCACATCTTAACAAGCCTGCCCAAGCATGATAGCCCAATACAAAGCATCAGGTTAAAGCATACCACAACTTAAAGTTGCAATGTGTTATATGTAGGAAAATAAAAGGCAATAATAGTACAGAGTAGAGAGAGCAGAAACAAAGAGATACCATGATTCGGTCATGATGACCTACGTCCACACAGGAAAGTCCTTGACGACTAGATTTTTACCATATAATATTTTGATTACAATGAACTCATTAACAGCATATTTAGAGAAGACCAACTCTTGTCTAACCCTAAATTAACATAGTATTAGACTTGGGCCTAGACTAGGAATGAGCCTTGATATACTTCAATATCCCCCCTCAAACTCAAGGTGTAGCATGATGGAAGCTTAAGTTTGAAATTGCATGAGATAAGATGCACAAAGAAACAACTAAAAAAGAGCACAATGCTTTCAATCCGGCAGCTCAAACACAAACAAACATTTGTTGGAGAAAAATGATAAATACCAAAGAAACTACCACTGAACACTTAGTGGTCCAAACGATGCTACCAGGTGTAGGGCTTCATGAAATTGCACAATACGAGATCCACAAAGAAATCGTTGAAAAAGAGTACAATGCTATCGATCCGGCAGCCCAAACACCAATAAGCAATTGTTGGGGAAAAATGATAAATATCAAAGAAACTACCATTGATACCAACACCAGCACCAAATGTCGGAGAAGAAGGATAAATACCAAAGACATAGAGGCCCTTAGTGCAACTTGCAACACTCACAGTACATAACAATGCTATCAATCCGGCAGCCCACCAAAAAACAATTGTTGGAGAAAGAGACAGATAGCAAAACACCAAACAAAAAGCTGTTGCATAAACAATCACAACAACCACATATGGCAGCACCAACTTCTTCAACAACCACAAGCTGGGAATTTCTTCTCACACACTCTGATCTTTTTACTAGCAATGATGAAGAACGCTACAATTGATGCTGTTAACCAATGACAAAATTACAGTGTTAAAACTTTTAAGATGCTACTTTTGGGGAAGAGGGAGTACAAATCAACAAATGAAGCTTATTTCAAGATTTTCTTTTGTAAATTCTCTTATACGATACTAACTTTTCTTTAAACTTCTTTAGAATATTGATAATGGAAAAATATGAACAAGAAAAGACTTGATTACATCCATAGAATGTATATTTTTAAAGTATGTGGTTGCAGAAAGCAGAATACCCTATAACTAATATGCAATGTTCCAAACCCAAAATAATAAAGACAAAGTTCACTAGAAACTAGCAGATACAATGTGTGCCTGAGCAGTATAATTGAGGTTTGCCTTTGCCCAAGGAATCACACAAACTACAGCCAAGTAGCCAACTAAGACATGAACAAGAAACATTAAAAAAAAAAAAATTCATGCGCTGCATGTATGGAACAGAATAAAATATGTGGACTCAACAGGAACCAAGGACAATAAATCATTAAAATAATAAAATGAGATTTTCTCAGCATATGCACATCTTTATCATCATCATCACATTTAATGAATTATTATTAGCCTAATTTCTTTTTTCCTATAAATTTGATGATTTATTTACTCTAATTGCTCTAAAAGAAGGTAAAAGTAACAGGTAACGTGCAACAGCTTTTTCCTCCACAAGCCAAAGAGTTTCAATGATTTCCAGATAACTTATTCACATAAGGGAAACAAGAGCTCAAAAAGACATAGAAACTAAGGCCTTTATTGAAGCATATAGTAGATGAACTATGATCAGCAACATTCCCTAAAAGCAATATCTAAATTGTTTGATTTATTCCTCCCAAGTGATAAAGGAGTCCCTATAACCACATTTTCCGACCAAAAAGAAGATAAATAAGAAATTAGAAACATAGAAAAGTTCAGGCACAATTTTTTTTAGTTAAAGATGAATATCACATACCATTGCACAGCATTGGCAACGCACATGATGGAAGCATTCTTGATCCTTCATGAACACTTTCTGCAAATTACGCATATATGCATATGTAAGTCATTCTGATGATCATATTTTGTAAATGTAAAAGAACAAATAATTACCTGGCTCTGTAAAACAAAAACAAAAGGGGTCAAGGCAATAGACAGAAATATAATTTTGGATGTCAATGTTTTCATTAATTAGCACCCAAGAAAAGAGATATTCCACCCAACCAAACTTAGATACATTTACTAGACAGTCGACATAATTTTTTTTCTCTCACACACATTTCCAATTGAATTCACCAGCCAATAAGGGGAAACAAACCCTCTAACCAGTTTTGTGAAAGCAAAGGAAAAATTTAAATAAAAACTAATTACCATTTTACTTTTACATATTTACCTCAACTTAACCAAGCAGTAGTGTCAGACTCAAACTCCTTGATAATACCTTTTTTTCTCCAATTATCGGGTCCCAATTGACACAAGCCAATATTAATCGAAATCCTTCAATTACTTTTATGTTTTCTACCTTTTTCCAAGCAACCAAACAGATCATAAAGACAACTCAAAGCATCTAGCTTTAGAATTTCAAAGCATCTGGACAATTAAAAAAATAAAAAATAAAAAACATTTTGACCAAATTGAGAATATTAATCAACCAAATACAGCCTAAATGATACAACTCACCCTTAAATAATTTCTCAACTTTAGCTCCAAAAACAGCCAACCAATGCATTAAATTAATAAATTAAAAAAAAAAAAATTTAAGTTGGAATTAAAGCAAACCTTGAGTGTAAAGTCTAGCATTCAAGGCCTTCTGATCTTCGATTGAAGAAGCAGTCCCATCGGCAGTAATTCTAATTGAAAAGAATTGCATGTAGGTGTAGAATGACTCCGCTCATTCGCTTGTATCTTACTCGAGTGGGTATAATTAAAGTACAGATCTCTCCCAACTAACTGCATCATATGTATGCTATTTCGACCACCTGTAGTAATTATATTTTAAGTCAAAGCATAGCACGAATCTCATTATTACAACTACAACTAATACCTATTGTGTGTATTCTAATCGCATTTTACCAATTAGAGAGAAAGAACATTTAACATGATGCAATATACTTTTCTGATCAATAGACAAAGGGATAGCTCCATGTGCTCTTAGTCCTTAATATTTGATTCCAAGAAGATAGTTCACTTAAAAATAGAGAAAATACACTGCATAATGGCAAGCTAGGTCCGACTTTATAACTCTTATAGTGCAAAATAAATCATGACAGAGTAACCTTACGATGAACTCAATTAAAATGAGTCAAACACAACTTTTTGAAAGAACTAAACGTTATCCTTCTTGCTCAGCAATGAGAAACTAAAAAAACAGGCACATCTTAACAAGCCTGACCAAGCATGACATCCCAATACAAAGCTTCAGGTTAAAGCATACCACCGCAACTTAGAGTTTCAATGCATCATTCCTGGCATCTCAAGGTGTCTTCAATCTGGGAATTTCTTCTCGCACAATCTGATGTCGTTTTATCAGCAATGATGAAGAACGCTGCAATTGATATTGTTGAACAATCACAAAATCACACTGTTAAAACTTTTAAAATGCTACTTTTGGGGAAGGGGGAGTACAAATCAACAAATGATGCTTATTTCAAGATTTTCTTTTGTAAATTCTCTTATAAAATAATTCTCTTAAACTTCTTTAGAATATTGACTAATAGGCAGTTCAGCCTTGTGCTGTTCTCATGCCTTGGGTAAATTCAGCCCATGCCACATCAGAGATTTTTTCAATACTTATTAGTCACTTAATGCAAAGGTTCCACCTACTGCATCATGGGGATGTTAAAACATTATGACAACAAGGGGCACTATCCTTACTTCAGCAATTTGGAGTGTAGGGGATGGAAGCACTATTCCTATACACCATGAACTATCCCCAAAAATGAAGGGAAATACTGCTGGGAACCTTTCCCTGGACAAAGTTGCTGACCTGATCAACAATGAAACAAAAAATTGGAATTTTTCCCTATTACATTCCTTGTATGAAAGAAGTGATGGTTTGCATATTGCTCAACAACCAATATCTTTCTTTAACCCAAAGGACACCTTAATATGGCACATATACCTCATCAGGAGAGTTTGCAGTAAAGAAGGGCTACCATTTACTGAGGCAACGACAAAATAGTGGAACTCAAAATCACACAGCTCAAAACCAATATCATTGGAAGGCCCTTTGGAAGATGAAGAATCCTTTTAAGGTAACAATTTTTGTGTGGAAGATCTTGACACAATCTTAGCCAGTGAAATCTGAACTACATAACAGAATTATAAGTTTGGACTCAACTTTTGGATTATGTCAACAACAGGCAGATATTTTAGAACATCTCTTTTGGCATTACAAAACAGCTAGACTGGTATGGTTTGCATCTCCTATCACACTCAAAACAGATGAACTCCTGCCCTATCACTTCAGCAGTGGTTAATCTCCTTGTTACAAAAACAAGAGAACTACCCAGACCAATGGACTCTTTGGTCACAACCACAAATATAAACTCGGTATGCTTCTTGCTTATATGATTTATGGACAATGCCCATTGTGATGCACAACGGGAAGGGAAATTGAATAGAATCATAGATAGTACAACGCAGAGCTAGACAAAAAAAATGAAAACAGTCTGGGGAGCTGCTGCACAAGTAAAGGATAGGCAAGGAAATGTTTACAGCAATCTTAATGATCAGACAATCTTTATTCCATCTAGCATTTTTGAACCTCAAAGTGTTATTATCCTAAGCACATCCAGAGATGTTTGTCAAGCAGGAGAAACACACAAGGAAGGCCACACGCTGGATCAACCACGGAATGTGGCAAGATTTGCTTGTTTTGAGGACATATGCAGCACTAGTTCATTTCTATCATGTGTCTCCTACTCTGCTACAGCATACCAGATACTTAGCCAGAGTTGCAGCAGAATTTTTGTATTTGACATAGTCTTCTACTGTTTTGTATTGTATGGACTATGACTTACAACACAGATCACTTGTATTTATCTTTGGTATCAAATAAGAAATTTATTTACTTTGGTTTCTTTTATTACCAAACAGAAAAAAGTTGTGCAAACTTCAATTTACTTTTCCATTACTTTTCTTTTTCTAACTTCATCAATTGCATGTAGGTGTAATACTACTATACAGTCTAAAAAGTTGTTCAAAATCATCATCTGAACCGAGCGAGGTTTCTGTTCAATATTTCTTCAATATGAATCATAGACCCAAATGCTAGCAAGGGGAAAAAAAATAGAAAACATTATATATGTATGACTGTTGGAGAAAAAGAAAAAACAACAATTATATTAATTAATACAATAAACTTTTACATAGGGAACAGAAATTTCAATATGTATTTGTAATTTTATAGAAGTTTAACAGAGCCAAAAGAAAACATGACTTAATAAAAAATAAGTGCCATTTGACAGTTAGTTTAAATTATTGACCATTTTTAGTCCTTGGCCACTTTAGCAAGAGCCCAGGTGGGTGTGAGAGGAGGGACCTTGCTTGGCTATTTCTTCAATGTCGCTCTGGTAAATATCCCTCTTACTTTCCATTAAATAAAAGTGCACCAACAAGACAACAAGAAAATTTTGTATTATTCAAACCTGATGAAAATTGAAAAACAAAAAGAAAAAAAGAAAGATGATGGACGTAATTTAAACTAGACTTTAACTTACAGGTAAAAAGGAGAAAAAGAATTCTCTTTGTGAGATTCCTCAAAGTCTTTGAATCCTCTTTGGCTGTGGTTCCTCAATAGAATAGCCTTCTCCACTAGTCCAGCTCCAGCCCCATCATCCTCATCATGGCTTTGCTTATTTCTGGTACCTTCTGTGTAACAAATAGATATTTGATGATTTTTTGATTAGATGTAGGTTGTTCCATAATATGCATCTTGTTCGGTTGATCATATTTTTTATTCTTCACAACTGAAGACTCCTATGACGTATTGCCTATAAGAAAGTTCCTCAAGAACAACTAAGTGTTTGAAATCTTAATAGTTGTTCACTTACAACATTTTGTCACTATGATTCTTATATTAAACCTAAGACAAATTTAAATTAATCATAACCCTTGGTCACCTCACCTAATTAGATGTTCAAACCTGTAATTAGATATTTTAATTTGATAAGTACACCTTTAATTTGACATAAAAGTATTAAAAACATAATAAAACCCCAACTTTAACCTAAGTCCTAATCTTAACGATTTTAATTCTTTTGATAGAAGTAAACATTAACCTTCTTGCTCAGCAATGAGAAACTGAAAAAAACACGCACATCTTAACAAGCATGCCCAAGCATGACATCCCAATACAAAGCATCATGTTAAAGCATACCACTGCAACTTACGAGTTGCAATGCATCATCTCTGGCGTCTCAAGGTGTCTTCAAGCTGGGAATTTCTTCTCACACACTCTAATGTCGTTTTATCAGCAATGATGAAGAACACTGCAATTGATGCTGTTGACCAATCAAAAAATTACACTGGTAAAACTTTTAAGATGCTACATTTGGGGAAGGGGAGTACAATTCAACAAATGAAGCTTATTTCAAGATTTCCTTTTGTAAATTCTCTTATAAGATACTACCTTTTCTTTAACCTTCTTTAGGATATTGTAATGGCAGCATATAAACAAGAAAAACTTGATTTCATCCATGGAATTTGTATTTTTAAACTATGTGGTTGCAAATGTAGAATACCCTAAAACTAAAATGCAATGTTCCAAATCCAGAATAATAACAACAAAGTTCACTAGAAACCTGCAGATACAATAAGTGCCTGAGCAGTATAATAGAGGTTTGCATTTGCCCAAGGAATCACACAAACTGCAACAAATTAAGACATGAACAAGAAGCATTAAAAAAAAAAAAAAATTATGATGTGTATGGGACAAAATAGAAATATGTGGGCTAAACGGGAACCAAGGACATAATTCATTAAAATGAGATTTCTCAGCATACGCACATCTTTATCATCATCATCATCACATATAATGAATTATTATTTACCTAATTAATTTTTTCCTTTAAATTTGATGATTCATTTACTCTAATTGCTCTAAAAGAAGGTAAAAGTAACAGTTAACGTGCAACAGCTTTTTCAATTAGTTCCCACACCACATAACCTATCATCCACAGCTAAATAAGCCAGAAATCAAAGAGATTCAATGATTTCCACACAAGTTCTTCATGTAAGGGAAACAAGAGCTCACAAAAAAGATATAGAAAGTAAGGCCTTTGTTCAGGCATATAGTAGATGAACAATGATCAGAAACGTTTCCTCAAAGCAATATCCAAGCAGGTATCAATCCAATGGAACCTCAAATACTTAAAATGAGTCCCTATAACCTCATTTTCCTGCCAATATGACCTCCAAAAACTAGGTATATTAGAAATTAGAAACAAAGAAAAGGTCCAGCACAACTTTTTTTTAAGTAAAAGATGACTATCACATACTGTTGGCACAGCACTGGAAACGCATGCAATGGAACCATTCTTGAATCCTTCACAAACACTTTCTGCAAATTACGCATATATGCATATGTAAGTCATTCTGATGATCATATTCTATAAATGTAAAAGAACAAATAATTATATAAACACTAGCTCTGTACAACTACTAAAAAAAATAGGGTCCAGGCAATCAATAGAATTATAATTTTGGATGTCAAAGTTCTCATTAATTAGCACCCAAGAAAAGAGATATTCCACGCAACCAAACTTAGATACATCTACTAGACAGTTGACTTAATTTTTTTCTCACACACACACACACACACATTTGCAATTGAATTTACCAGCCAATAAGGGGAAACAAACCCTCTAACCGGTTATTTGAAAGCCAAGGAAAAATATAAACAAAAAGCTAATTTCCGTTTTACTTTTACATATTTACCTCAACTTAAGCAAGCAGTTGTGTCAAACTCAAACCCTTTGATAATACTTTTTTCTCCAATTATCAGATCTCAATCGACAGAAGCCAATAGTAATCGAAACACTTTAATTACTTTTCTGTTTTCTACCTTCTTCCAAGCAACCAACCAGATCATAAAGACAACTCAAAGCATCTATCTCTAGAATTTCAAAGCATCTGGACAGTTAAAAAAACAAAAAAGCCAACTAATTTGATCCTAAATGATACAACTTACCCCCAAATAATTTCTCAACTTCAGCACCAAAAATTTCCAAACAATGCATTAATTTAATAAATTTTAAATAAAAAAAGATGAGTTGGAATTAAAGCGAACCTTGATTGCAAAGTCTAGCGTTCAAGGCCTTGTGATCTTCGATCGAAGATGCAGTCCCATCGGCAGTGATTCTAATTGACAACAATTGCATTTAGGTGTAGAATGACCCTACTTTTCCATGACTTTTCTTTTTGTAACTTCAATTGCATGAATATCTGAACTGAGCGAGCTCTCTGTTCTAAATTTCTTCAATATGAATCATACACCCAAATACCAGCTGGGGAAAAAAAATATATATATATGTCTGACTGTCGGAGAAAAAGAAAATCAACAATTATATTAAGTTGAACATAGGGAAAATACCAACGTGTAGATGTTGTTGCTGCACTGTGCCACAGTTTGATTGGGATAATCTTTGTCTTTTTATTTTTGGTAAATAAAAAGGGCAGGTGATGGGCAACTAGAGGTGACTCCCATCCCTCTTTTTTTTGATAATCTTTGTCTTTGATCAGATACCAAACGGACCCCAATTTTCTCCACCTCCAATCCTGGGGCAGATATTTCAATCTCAAGTTGACCATTCGCATCAATTTGATTCAATGCTTTATTCGAAATGATGCTGACAGAATCGAGATTGGAAAAAGAGAACGCCAAAGGTGATGCGAATCAAATATACTGATGTTGCTGTGAAATCAGTGACTGCAGTCAGTCGAGCTTGGGGATGGAAGACCTGCAAGACAAAGAAGCTGATCGGAAATGGCACCGGTTTGGGGCCGGCCTAGGGGGCTCCGATGCCTTTGTCAGTACCAGTTTGCAGAGAAAACTCGAGAGCTTAATTCTGTATTAAAATTGTACTGTTCATACTTGTGGAGAGGAGAGAGAATGGCCTTTTATATCTTCTGTTTATGGCACGTGGCCTTCCAGAGATTGTTGGATCTGAAGACACGTGGTGCATTAACAGCCCTTCACCTGGAAGGTTGGTACTCGCCTGGTTCGTAGTGCTGTGTGGCGTGCATGGACTTGGTCCCCTAGATTCGTGGAAGACACCTGTTGCAGGTGGTGAGTCAACTCGGTGAGCTATCTTGCGGGATTCCCGTAACAAATAAGGATTGAGTTTTGGACTGCTGGAGCTGTTGGTCATACATCAGAGATGGTCGTCATTCATCTTGGTACTTGGAAGGTCGTCCCTTTTGGGGTCTGGAAGGTCGTCATCTTATACTTAGAAAAAATGCTGTAAAATATCCACATCAGTTGCCCCCCTATTCCGTGGTTGTCTAGATAGACGACCTTCGGAATATGAAAGGTCAGGGTCATGGATGTAATTTTCTTGCTCCTTTTGTTTCGGGCGTAGTGTTCATAAAGATGGGGGAGGGTTTCCAATTTCTTCGACACGTGTCGACCTGGGGCTGGACGCACGTATCAATGCCAACCGTCCCTTTTAATGCCAAATCTGCCCATTTATTTCGTCATTTTCCTCCTCTTTCAAAAAAGTTGGCTTCTTTTCTACACTCTTTCACCGTGCTTGCTGGAGGTTTTGCCATTTCGGTTGTGCTCGGTCCGGTGGCTTTCTTCGGGGGCTTCTACATTGGCGACTTTTTTCTTCTTTGGTAAGTCAGCTTCTTCCCTTTTTCCGTTTTCTTTTTCTTTCTTTTTCCTGTATTTCCAGCATTTTAGTTTTTCTTTCGTGTAGTCGGGGAGTAAGAAAAAGGGGTTACTTTTATTTTTATTCCGGTAGGTTTCGCGGCGAGGTTGAGTGCTGCATTGCTTGCAGAACCGTCATGTTGAGTTTCCGATGTCTTCGAGTGTGAATGACTCTTCGGAGTCATCGTCTTCGGGTGAGAGGGGGTCGGTGTCTGGATCTGAGTATTCTGGTAGTCATGGACGGTCTTCCGAGACCGCAGAGTTGTCCACGTCAGATTCCTCATCTCAGGAGGCCATTTTACCCGTTTCGGGTCTGGACCCAAACAAATCCCTTGTTGCTGAGGGGGTGTCTTCCAAGTTTGTAGACAAGGATATCAAAAGGTTAAGAACACGGTACCAAATTCCGGTAGACATAGTGCTTCGGTTACCTGATAAGGTCGAGTGGGCGTGCTCATCCAACGGGGAGGACGTCGTCCTTTATGAAGATAACCTAGCGGCTGGGTTGAGATTACCTTTCAGACCCTTTGAGAGGGAACTTCTTCATCGTCTAGGATTAGCCCCTAGTCAGTTAAACCCGAATGCCTGGCGCATTACTATAGGCCTTCAAGTTCTTTGGAAAATGGCCAGTGATGGGGAATATGAGTTGACGGTCGACGAGTTCCTCTTTCTTTATAAATTGGCATATATACCTGCTTCACCCGGAATTTGGGCATTTACGTGTCACAAAGGATCCCCGAGACTTATTCCTGATCTTCCTAACTCCAACCGAAGCTGGAAACCCAAGTTTTTCTTTTTATGTGGAGATAGTTGGGAGTTTTCTCCTGACAAGGCGGTAGGTGAAGATCCCTGCCGCCTTCGTCGTACGTGGGGGATTCCTTTAACAGCTGGTACAATCTTGACGCCTTACGTCTTGTTTTGCTTTTATTTTTATTTTGACGGTCGTCCAGGTACTTATCTCTGTCTTCTTTTTGCAGCTTTCCGCCGCCCATCTTTGTCCACTCGTTTAAGAGAACATCTTTTGAGGGTTGCAGAATATCAGAAGGAAAAGCTAGTGAGACTAGTTGACCTTCTCTCACCATTTACTTTGGCTGAGTGGTCCTTGGGTCCTGAACCCAGTCCTAAAGTGAAGAAAGCGATCAAAGCTTACCAACAAAGTGAGTAACTTCCTTCTGAAATATTTGTGTTTTTCTTTGCCTGGTTCTTGTTTGACTTCCTTCCATGTTTGCAGGAATGATGACCAGGGCGGAGCGTAAACGCTTGAGGGAGGTGGCACAAAATTTGGAAGACCTTCCCGATGCCAGTGCACTTTTTTCCAAAAAGGCGAAGTCTGGGAAGAAGGTCGTTATTGAGAAAGGACAAAGCTCCAAGAAAGGTGGTCATCAGGATAAGCCCCTCATTCCTACCAAGGTCAAGACACCTGAAAAGGTTCATGTTTATCGTGAAGTCCCCCCTTCCCCGGTGACATCAAAAGGACAGGGGGCAGCTTCTGGCGATATCGTCCCTACCATTTACAGTAGCTCGTCCAGGGCAATGGACAAGGTGGCCAAGATGTATGAGAAGGTCAACCTGGAGGTATACGACCTGATTGACAACATGGACCTTCTCCGTATGTCAATTCAAGACTCATTGAAGGTCGGCTCTTCCTTTATGATTTTTCTTTTCGATTACTTGTGAGAATATTACTTTCTTTTGACCTTTTTCCCAATATCCAGGCTGCAGGACAGATGTTTGTAGTGGGTAATAGGCTCCGTTCATCAAGGAACGAACTGAAAAAGCTTAAAGCGAATCTAGAAGAGGCTACGGCTCAGGCTCAAGCTCACAAGAAGGCGGCAGAGGGTCTCAAGGCCGAGAAGGGGAGTTTGAGGAGCCAGGTAAAGCAGCTGGAAGCCGACGTCAAGAGGAAGGACGAGTTCATTTCTGCTTTGGAGACGGGCCGTGACGAGTTGTTGAGCAAGACTGAGGCTCTTCAAGGAGAAATCTCAGATGCAAAGGAGACATCCGTCATAGATTTCAAGGCTTCTGAAGATTTCCAAGAGGCTACCCGTCGCTACTATGTTGCCAGTTTTGAACATTTCAGGAAGAGGGCCGCTCTTGCCTTTGGGGGTGTTCAGGATTGGTCTATAGTAAAGATTTTTGATGATGAGGAGACAACGGCCGTGGAGGAAGACAGTGAGGATGAGAAGGGAGAAGACGTGGTTCAGTCAAGGGAGCGCGTGGCTACTCCGTCTGACGTCCCTTCCAGTGCCCCAGATGGTCCTCAAGGAGATGACTCGGCGGTTGGTCCTGTTGGTGGCCAGGTTGTTTCCATGGACGATCAGGCCGATCCTCTGCCAGCTGGTGACGAAGCTTAGTAGGCTCTATGTCTTAGTTTAAGTAATTATGTCTTTGTAGATACACTCAGTTTGCAAACGCTGCCATGTTGGCTTTTCTTTTGATAAACAATGTTGTACTGACTGGGGTCATGTTTACTCCTTCTGGAAGGGGTGTGACCCATGCTTTTGTAGACAAAAACCTCTCGACTGGAGTCATGTTTACTCCTTATGGAAGGGGTGTGACTCAAGCTTTTGTAGACAGAAACTTCGTGATGCGAGTTATGTTTACTCCTTGTGGAAGGGGTGTGACTCGACGATCACTTATATGCTAGTTGTCTTTGTGGTTTTTTCCTTGAATTATTCTTCTTGCGTTGTTTAATCTTGATAAACTTGAAAGAAATCTTTTTGACGACCTTCCTTCATACACGGCACTACGTGGATGCTTAAGTTGATCAGTTCGGAAGGAGTCTTCTTAATGACCTTCTTTCATAAACTACACCCATGGATGCTTAAATTGATAAATTCGGAAGGAAGTTTTCTTGACGACCTTCTTTCATAGCGAGCACCACGTGGGTGTCTGACTTGATGCGTTTGGAAGGAAGAGGCTGGACGACCTTCTTTCATATCATGCACCACGTGGGTGTCTGACTTGATAAATTTGGAAGGAAGAGTCTGGACGACCTTCTTTCATAACATGCACCACGTGGGTGTCTGACTTGATAAATTTGGAAGGAAGAGTCTGGACGACCTTCTTTCATAACATGCACCACGTGGGTGTCTAACTTAATAAAATTCAGAAGGAGTCTTCTTGACGACCTTCTTTCATAAAATGCACCACATGGGTGTCTAACTTAATAAAATTCAGAAGGAGTCTTCTTGACGACCTTCTTTCATAAAATGCACCACGTGGGTGTCTGACTGTCCTCCGAGGGGTATCTATTTCGATGACTCCCTTCTGGACACATCCTCCGAGGGGCATGTTATTTAATGACACCCTACTGGATTTTGCACCTCATGGGTGTCTGACTGTCCTCCGAGGGGCATCTGTTTCGATGACTCCCTTCTGGATATATCCTCCGAGGGGCCTATTATTTAATGACGCCCTACTGGATATTGCACCTTATGGGTGTCTGACTGTCCTCCGAGGGGCATCTGTTTCGATGACTCCCTTCTGGATATTGCACCTCATGACTGTCCTCCGAGGGGCATCTGTTTCGATGACTCCCTTCTGGACCTATCCTCCGAGGGGCCCGTTATTTAATGACGCCCTACTGGATACTGCACCTTATGGGTGTTTGCGTATTTGATGAATGATGATATTTGAATCATAGATAAGCGTGTTTAGGCAATTAGGCATAGATGGACGACCTTCGTATTATTGATAAAGATAATGTTTGGATAATACAAACTTCTTTAATGCAAAAGTAACTAGGGGTGTGTACCTCAAGGATAATACTTTTTGAGGTGCTCAGCATTCCAGGGATGGGGAAGCTTTTTGCCATGACGGTCTTCTAGGTGGTAGGTCCCCCTTCTGTAATATTGTATGACCTTGTAAGGCCCTTCCTAGTTGGGACCCAGTTTGCCCTGTGACGGGTCTTTAGTTGCTTGAGTGACTTTCCTTAGGACCCAATCACCAATTTCAAAGCGTCGAAGCTTTACCTTAGTGTTGTAGTATTTGGCCATTTTCTCCTAGTAAAGTGTAATTCTACTGGCTGCTTTGTCCCTAGTTTCATCCAAGAGGTCGAGGTTTAACCGAAGCTGTCCCTCATTTTCCTCTTCTTTGTGGAAGGTCGTCCTTAGGGTGGTTAGTCCTATCTTGACTGGAATGACGGCCTCGGTGCCAAAGGTCAGTTTGAAAGGAGTTTCTTTTGTTGGAGTTCTGACAGTGGTTCTGTATGCCCTTTGTCCCCTAGAGCCGGGTCTTAATCTGTTTGAGTAAGGTCCAGTTCGTAACTTCAACTTGACCGTTGGCTTGCGGGTGTCTGGGGGATGAGTAATGATTTTTGATATTCAATTGACCACATAATTCTCTGAAAGGTCCGTTGTCAAACTGTCTTCCGTTGTCCGAAACCAGGACTCTTGGAATTCCAAATCGACAAATGACGCCCTTCCAGAAGAAGTTCTTGACATTTTTCTCGGTGATCGTCACTAATGGTTCTGCTTCCACCCATTTGGTAAAGTAGTCAATGACGACCACTAAGAACTTGGCTTGCTTCGTTCCGACCGGGAATGGGCCCATGATGTCCAGTCCCTATTGTGCGAAGGGCCAAGGGGAGGTCATGGGCGTAATCTCTTCTGGTGGTGCCCTTGGGATGTTAGCAAAGCGCTAGCATTTGTCACATGTCTTTACGTATTGTGTGGCATCGTGTAGAAGGGACGGCTAATAATAACCCGCCCTTGTGAGTTTGTGTGCCAGAGCTCGGGCTCCTGAATGATTTCCGCAAATGCCTTCGTGGACCTCTCTGATGACGTAATTCGCTTCTTCTGGCAATAAACATCTGAGGTGTGGTCGAGAAAAGCCCATTTTGTAGAGAATGCCGTCCAAAAGTTGGAAGTGGGAAGCTCTTATCCTTAGCTTACGTGCTTCCGTCTTATCTGTGGGCAACCTCCCTTCCTTTAAGTAACGGATTATGGGCGACATCCACGAGACATTGTCCTTGATGGAATTCACTGTTTCTTCTTCAATGGACGGTCGTCCTTGTATTTCGAGGAAGCCGTCACACTCCTCTCCTGAGGATGCTAATCTGGCTAGACGGTCGGCATCCACATTTTCTTCCCTTGGAATTTGGACGAATTCCACTTTCTTAAAATGGGAGCAAGGTCTGGACGACAGTCAAGTATTTTTTCATCCTGTCTTCCCTGGCTTCGTATTCTCCTTTTATTTGTCCTATGACCAACTGGGAATCGCTTTTGACGGTCAGATTCTTGACTCCCATCCTCTTTGATAGTTTCAGCCCGGCTAGAAGGGCTTCATATTCTGCCTCGTTATTCGTGGCCCGGAAGCGTAGTTGAATGGCATACTCGAATTTATCCTTCTCTGGTGAGACGAGGATGATTCCTGCTCCACCCATTTCCTTGGTGGACAAGCCATCAATATTTACCGTCCAAATTTCGAGCTGCTCTGGTTCACCTTCTTCTTCCCATGGGTGTGTGAATTCCACGATGAAGTCTGCCAGGGCTTGTGCTTTTATCGCAATACGAGGCCGGTAGTCAATGTCAAACTCGCTCATTTCAATGGACCATTGAATCAATCTTCCAGCCGCATCAGGTTTGTTCATGGCCTTCCGGAGGGGGTAATCGGTCAACACCACTATTGAGTGGGCCTGGAAATATGGCCTGAGTTTCCTTGATGTGATCAGTAAGGCGAAAGCCAGCTTCTCCATATTGGAATACCTTTCCTCGGCTCCCTTCAAAGCTCTGCTAGTGTAGTACACAGGTTTCTGAACACGCTCTTCTTCACGGATGAGTGCTGAACTGACTGCAGATGATGAGACGGCCAGGTATAGATATAACTCTTCGCCCGTTTTTGAGGGGCTGAGAAGTGGTGGAGAAGACAAATACACCTTCAGTTCCTCAAAAGCACGTTGGCATTCCTCTGTCCACTGGAAGGCCTTCCGGAGGATCTTAAAGAAAGGGAGGCATTTATCTGTGGATCTGGAAACGAACCTGTTTAGGGCGACAGCTTTTCCTGTCAGGCTTTGAACCTCCTTGACGGTCGTCGGGGGGCTCATTTCTAGGATGGCCTTGATTTTGTTAGGGTTGGCCTCTATCCCGTGTTGAGATACCATGAATCCAAGGAATTTACCCGAGGATACACCAAAGACGCACTTTTCCGGGTTCAACTTCATGTTATAGGTCCTCAGGGCCTGGAAGGTCTCTTTCAAATCTGTGAGATGGTCTTCATTTTCTTTGCTCTTGACTAGCATGTCGTCTACATAAACCTCCACATTTCTTCCTATTTGATCATGGAACATTTTGTTCACCAGTCGCTGGTAAGTGGCCCCGGCATATTTAAGGCCGAAAGGCATTACCTTGTAGCAAAAAAGACCGCGACTTGTGATAAAGGCCGTCTTCTCTTGATCTTCCTCTTCCATTTGAATCTGGTTATAGCAGGAGAAGGCATCCATAAAACTAAGTAGCTTATGTCCAGCCGTGGAGTCTACTAGTTGATCGATTCTTGGAAGGGGATAACTATCCTTGGGACAAGCCTTGTTCAAGTCTGTGAAGTCGACACACATTCGCCACTTTCCGTTGGGCTTCTTGACCATGACGACGTTAGCCAGCCATTCAGGGTAGTAGACCTCTCTTATGAAGCCTGCCGTCAACAACTTATCTACCTCCGCCATGACAGCTTCATTCCTTTCAGGGGCGAAAACTCGTCTCTTTTGTTTGATGGGGTGCACGGAAGGGTTGACATTTAGCTTATGGACCATCACTTTGGTGCTAATACCCGGCATGTCTTCATGACTCCAGGCGAAGACATCCGCATTTTCCCTCAAGAATTGCACTATTGAGTCTCGTATTTCTGTTGGCAGTGTGGTCCCTATTCTGGTCCTTCTTTTCTCATTGCCTTCCGTCAGTGTGATTTCTTCCAATTTTTCTGTTGGTTCAGCGAAGTTCCGTCGCTCTTCTACAATCAAAGTCTGGTGGACTTGGTCTGCACTTACGGAAGTTAAGTAGCACTCCCTTGCCATGGCTTGGTCTCCCTTCATTTCGCCTATACCATGCTCTGTTGGAAAACGAACCAAAAGGTGGTAAGTTGAGGTGACAGCTCAGAGGCGGTTCAGAGTAGGGCGTCCAATTATCACATTATAGGCTGATGGGCAATCCACCATGAGGAACTCAACCTTTTTCGTTGCTTGTGTTGGGTAGGTGCCGGCTACTATTTGAAGAGAAATTACTCCAAGTGGGTAAACACTGGTTCCTGCGAAACCAACTAGTGGAGTTTCAATGGGTCGCAATTGATCCTTGCCGATTCTCATTTGTTGGAAGGCCGTCAAATAAATGATATCCGCCGAACTGCCATTATCGATCAAGACGCGTCTTGTCGAATAACCTGCAATTTCCAGAGTGACGACCAAGGCGTCATCATGAGGGTGGACGACCTTCCTAGCATCTTCTTCAGTGAATGTAATTGGAAGATCTTCTAGTCTAGGAGCCTTGTTGGCCCTCTGTGTTACCAACACGTTATGTATCTGGCGAGCGTAAGCCTTTCTTGAGGAACGGGAGGTCCCTCCTGCTGCCATTCCACCATTTATCATATGGATCTCTCCCATTGGGGGCCTGGGACGGTCTTCCACTGGAGGTCTTTGAGGTCATGCTTGTGGTGGACGACCTTCTCTTTGATCCCTCTCAACGAATCGCTGCAGCTTTCCTTGTTTAATCAATTCTTCGATCTGCTGTTTTAGGTCGTAACAATCTTCCGTGTTATGACCATGATCCCTATGAAAACGGCAATATTTGTCCTTTGCCCTTCTATCGGGGTTTGTGAGCAGTTTTCCGGGCCATCTCAAGGCTGGGTCGTCTTTGATCTGCATGAATATGCGATCCACAGGGGCGTTTAGTGGGGTGAAATGGTTGAACCTCTCGTTTGATCCCCTTCGATTCCTGTCTTCTCGTTTCTTGCCTTAATTTCTTTGCATCTTTGGTTTCGACTCAAGAGTTTCATTTGGACGGTCGGCGTAGTCATTTCTTCTTTTCTTTCCTGTTTCTCGGGCTTGAAGGGCGTCTTCTCCATTCATATATCGTTGGGCCTCGTACATCATTTCCGACATAGAGGTCGGGGGATCCTTGTAAACTAAGAACAAAAAGTCTCCTGATTGGAGGCCGGAAATGAATGCTGTCAGCACCACTTTGTCACCTGCCCCATCCACCAATAAAGTCTCTTTGTTGAATCTGGTGAGATAAGACCTCAAGGTTTCGCCCTCTCTCTGCCTGACATTTAACAGATGCGTGGTAGGTCTTCCACATCGTTGTCCACCAATAAAGTGAGTGAAGAATGAACGGCTTAGCTGAGCGAAGGATCCCACAGACCCGGGTATCAATTTCTTAAACCATATTCTAGCTGGTCCCTTGAGTGTAGTTGGGAAGGCACGGCACATGATCTCATCCGGAACCCCTTGAAGACACATCATGGTCTTAAAAGACTCCAAATGGTCAAGGGGATCCTTGGTACCATCAAAATTTTCTAAGGAAGGCATTCGAAATTTTGATGGAAGGGGAAAAGAAATTACCTTCTCCGTGAATGGGGAATCTGTTTTGTGGACGAGGGTATCTAGGTTTCTGGTCGCCCTTCCTTTAAATTCATCTTTCATTTCTCCCAATTGCGCCTTTATCGCCTTGAATTCTTGTTCCCATTTAGCCATCGATTCTTCATAGGGCATTCTTGTGTTCTCACCCTTTGTCTCGTCTTCCTGTTCTTGGCGGTGTTCTTGTTGTTGCTCTTGTTGTTGCTCCTGTTGTTGCTCTTGTTGGTGCTCTTGTCGAGACTCGACGTCGCCTCTCTCCTTACTCTTCCCTTTGTCCCTTTGCTTCTCCTTTTCAGTTTCATGCTGTTGGAGTTTTTGATTGAGGGTCTGGTTTTGCCGGGTGAGCTCTTGGAGGTTGGCCGTGAGGTCTCGCACTTGCTTCCCCATTGCAGCCATTTCTGGAGATTGACTACTGGAAGGGAGCAACTGAGCATTAACTTCCATTGATCGCGTCCTGACCATGCAGTCCTTTCGTATAGGTGCGGTGAAAGCTGAAACGCGTTTCCCACAGACGGCGCCAACTGATGTTGCTGTGAAATCAGTGACTGCAGTCAGTCGAGCTTGGGGATGGAAGACCTGCAAGACAAAGAAGCTGATCGGAAATGGCACCGGTTTGGGGCCGGCCTAGGGGGCTCCGATGCCTTTGTCAGTACCAGTTTGCAGAGAAAACTCGAGAGCTTAATTCTGTATTAAAATTGTACTGTTCATACCTGTGGAGAGGAGAGAGAATGGCCTTTTATATCTTCTGTTTATGGCACGTGGCCTTCCAGAGATCGTTGGATCTGAAGACACGTGGTGCATTAACAGCCCTTCACCTGGAAGGTTGGTACTCGCCTGGTTCGTAGTGCTGTGTGGCGTGCATGGGCTTGGTCCTCTAGATTCGTGGAAGACACCTGTTGCAGGTGGTGAGTCAACTCGGTGAGCTATCTTGCGGGATTCCCGTAACAGATAAGGATTGAGTTTTGGACTGCTGGAGCTGCTGGTCATACATCAGAGATGGTCGTCATTCATCTTGGTACTTGGAAGGTCGTCCCTTTTGGGGTCTGGAAGGTCGTCATCTTATACTTAGAAAAAATGCTGTAAAATATCCACATCATATACCATATTTTTTTGTAGATAGTTTGCATTCACTATAACCCACCAGACATCCATTGACTGTAAACGAACAGCAAAGATCAAATATACCATATTTTTTGTGTATTGATAATTCTTGTTGGGTACAAAAACGACACATAACGCAATTGCCCATCCATCACACCCATAATAAGAAGGCACTTGTATGGTTACTCTATGACCCCTTCTTTCATAGCTAAACCTTCCATTGCTAAACCATTTTGGAATTTCACTTCTAGGAATAATTATACTAAATCTTTTTAGTATTGTACCCCTTTCTTCCTGAAATATACAAAGCATGATGTTTAGAACTATATGTGTGCGTATGAGAGAGAGACTGACCTGAATAATGTCAACCAATTTAAAGCAATTGAGATAGTGTAAATTTAATTCGGTGCGATATGAGCCGATTGGATCCTTTTGTAGTTCTGGCAATCTTTCCAGTGAGGTACAATGGTTTACACTTATAGCATCAATAGTTGATTGAACATCTGGTAATACTCTAAGCCTCTTGCAACCATCCAAACAGTGGCGATTAAGATGAGGGAGGTCAGAGATGCTTTTAGGAAGGGAAACAAAATTATTACCACGTAGATTTAACCACCTCAAAGAATATAAGCAGCCAATATCATTGGGAATTGCCCAAATATCGCAGTCACTAAGATTCAAAACACTTAAAGAATGCAAACCTGATAAGGAAGCAAATAACACGCTAACCAGAACCTGAATTGGTGGCATGTAACAAAATGAAGATAATGCCCCTTTACATCCACGGATACGTAGTACTTTGAGATTTTTTAGGAGGACAAAGGATGAAGGCTCCTCTTTTATAGTTGTTTTACTCAAATCAAGACGCTTCATACCTTTCAAATTACAAATGGTGCTAGGAAGACACATAAGATTTTTGCTATTCCTTAGAGTAAAAAACCGAAGGCTGGTCAAACCTTCAACTGATGATGGTAGCTCTTTTATAGCTGTTCCACTCAAAGTAAGCGTCTCCAGACCTTCGATATTCCCCAAATTCTCAGGCAAATTGTCAAATTTTGAGCATCCAGTAAGATAAAGATTTCTAAGTGACTTCAAATTACAAATGGTGTTAGGAAGACACACAAGATTTTTGCAATTCCTTAGAGTCAAAAACCAAAGGCTGGTCAAACCTTCAACTGATGATGGTAGCTCTTTTATAGCTGTTCCACTCAAAATAAGCTGCTCCAGACCTTTGATATTCCCCAAATTCTCAGGCAAATTGTCAAATTTTGAGCATCTAGAAAGATCAAGATTTATAAGCGACTTCAAATTACATATCGTGCTAGGAAGACACACAAGATGATTGCAATCCCTTAGAATCAATTTAGTAAGTCTAGTCAAACGTTCAATTGATGATGGTAGCTCTTTTATAACTGTTCCACTCCAATAAAGCCACTTTAGACCTTTGAAATTCCCCAAATTCTCAAGCAAATTGTCAAATGAGCATCCAGAAAGTTTAAGAGATTCAAGCGACTTCAAATTACACATGATACTAGGAAGAGACACAAGATTTTTGCAATCTGTTTGATCCATCATAGTAAGGCTAGTCAAACCTTCAACTGATGATGGTAGCTCTTTTATAGCTGTTCCTCTCAAATTAAGCTCCTTCAGACCTTCGAAATTCCCCAAGTTCTCTGGCAAATTGTCAAATTTTGAGCATTGAGAAAGTTTAAGAGATTCAAGCGACTTCAAATTACAAATGGTACTAGGAAGAGACACAAGATTTTTGCAATCTGTTAGATCCATCATAGTAAGGCTAGTCAAACCTTCAACTGATGATGGTAGCTCTTTTATAGCTATTCCACTCGAAGTAAGCTGCTCCAGACCTTTGATATTCCCCAAATTCTTAGGCAAATTTTCAAATTTTGAGCATCCAGAAAGATCAAGATTTCTAAGCGACTTCAAATTACATATGGTGCTAGGAAGACACACAAGATGACTGCAATCCCTTAGAATCAATTTAGTAAGTCTAGTCAAACGTTCAATTGATGACGGTAGCTCTTTTATAACTGAAGGAATATTTAATGACGACCTTCAACGTCAAGAGGAAGACCGTCTCATCCCTCAAAACGACTGACGCCCTTCTATCCACGAACAATCGCTTAGTCATCTAGCTATGACTCACCTCTTATCCCTTACAAGAGCTAGGCAAGGCAACTCACCAAACTAATCGTGCGTCACGCACAAGGTGTTCTTCCAACGCGAACTATAGGGGGTTGAAGCCTCCGTGACTTCCACTCAGTTCACTACACTCCAGAACGAGGTAACGGCCTTCCAGACGGAGGGTCACCAGCTCACCACGTGTCCTTCAGATCTGACGGAGCCTAGAAGGCCACGTGGTCTGATCCAGAAGGTATAAAAAGCTATTCTCTCTCCTATTCTCAGGCATGAACAGTACACTACAACACTAAATTAAACAGAGAGATTTTAACGAGAATACTTCGACTAACAAAAGCATCGGAGCCTTCTAGGCCGGCCCCAAATCGGTGCCAAGTCCGATCATTTTCTCCCTTCTTGCAGGTCTTCCAGTTCGCGGCTTAACTGACTGTCATCCACTGATTTTCCAGCAACATCAGTTGGCGCCGTCTGTGGGAAACACGCATCTTTGCCTTTCACCGCACCAATATAAAAGGACTACATGGTCAGGACGCGATCGATGGAAATCCACGCTCAAGCGCTCCCCTCCAGTAGCCAACCTCCAGAAGTGGCTGGCGATGGAGAAACAAGTGCGAGATCTCACTGCCAACCTTCAGGAACTTACCCGGCAAAACCAGGTCCTCAACCAGAAGCTCCTGCAGCACGAGACTGAGAAGCAGAAAGGAAAAAGACAAGGGAAAAAGTAAGGAAAGAGGCGATGCTGAGTCTCGACAAGAGCGTCAGCAAGAACAACAGCAGGAGCAACAACAAGAGCAGCGCCAAGAGCAAGAAGGCGAGACGAAGGGCGAGAATACGAGGATAACCGTTGAAGAGTCATCGGCTAAGTGGGAACAAGAAATGAAGGCGATGAGGGTACAGATGGGGGAGATGAAGGACGAATTTAAAGGACAAGCAACCAAAAATCTTGACGATCTTGTCCAGGGAACGGATTCACCCTTCACGAAAATGGTAATCTCCTTTTCCTCTGCCATCTAAGTTTAGAATGCCTTCCTTGGAAGTTCTTTGACGGATCGAAAGATCCCCTCGACCACCTTGGAGTCCTTCAAGAACCGTGATGTGTCCTTCAAGGGGTTCCAGACGAGATTATGTGTCGTGCTTTTCCAACCACCCTTAAGGGTCCCGCGAGGGTATGGTTTAAAAAATTAATGCCTGGCTCAGTAGGATCCTTCGCTCAACTTAGTCGCTTGTTTTTCAACCACTTCATCGGTGGACAACGGTATGGACGACCTACCACACACCTCCTGAATGTCAAGCAGAAGGAAGGGGAAACCTTGAGATCTTACCTCACCAGGTTCAACAAAGAAACGTTGCTAGGTTGACGGGGCAGACGACAAGGTGGTGTTGACAGCGTTCATTTCTGGCCTCCAATCGGGAGATTTCCTATTCTCGGTCTATAAAGATCCCCCGAGCACCATGACGGAGATGATGTATGAGGCTCAACGGTACATATGAATGGGGAGGAAGCCCTTCTAGCTCGTGATCAGACCACCGGAAAGAAGAGGAAAGGGGATCATGCCGACCGTCCAGCGGAGCCCCATGAGACAAGGCCCAAAGCACAGAGGAACAGAAACAGGAGGCAAGAGGATAGGAGTGGAAGGGGATTTAATGAGAGGTTCAACCGCTTTACTCCTCTCAACGCTCCTGTAGACCACATCTTCATGCAAATAAGGAATGACCCGGCTTTGAAATGGCCAGGCAAGCTGTTGACGGACCCTGACAAAAGGCCGAGAGACAAGTACTGCCGTTTTCATAGAGACCACGGCCACAACACAGAAGATTGCTACGACCTGAAGAGACAAATCGAGGAACTGATCAAGCAAGGAAAGTTGCAGAGATTTATTGAAAAAGGTCAGAGAGAAGGCCGTCCCAAGGGAGCCCGTCAACAACGACCTCCAGGGGAAGCGCCTCCAAGACCCCCACTGGGAGAAATTCACGTGATAACCGGAGGAATGGCAGCAGGCGGAACCTCCCGTTCCTCACGAAAAGGCTTACGCTCGCCAAATACATAATGTGCTCGTCACGCAGAAAAGCTGACAAGAAACCGAGGGTGGAAGACCTTCCTATTACATTTACAGAAGAAGACGCCTGCAAAGTCTTCCACCCCCATGATGACGCGTTGGTTGTCACAATGGAGATCGCTGGCTATTCCACCAGACGGGTTTTGATTGACAATGGCAGCTCTGCGGACATCATATATTTGACGGCCTTCCAGCAAATGAAAATTGATAAGGATCAGCTGCAACCCATCGAAACCCCTTTGGTCGGATTTGCAGGAACCAGTATCTATCCCCTTGGAATGGTCACCCTTCAAATCATAGCAGGTACTCTCATCCGAAGCAAGCTATAAAGAAGGTCGAATTTCTTGGTAGTAGATTGCCCTTCTGCCTATAATGTGATAATCGGACGCCCTACTCTGAATCGCCTTCGAGCTGTCACTTCCACATACCACCTTCTAGTTCGCTTTCCAACCGAAAATGGAATAGGGGAGATGAAGGGAGATCAAGCAATGGCCAGAGAATGTTATTTAACTACTGTCAATGCAGAGCAGGTCCACCAAACGCTGATCGTGGAAGAGCGGCAAAACATTGCTGAACCAACCGAAGAATTAGAGGAGATCGTATTGATAGAAGGCGATGAAAAGAAAACAACAAGGATAGGAACTTCTATGGCAAAAGAGATACGAGCTTCGGTAGTAAGTTTCTTGAGGGGGAATGCAGATGTCTTTGCGTGGAGCCATGACGACATGCCTGGTATTAGCACTGAAGTAATTTCCCACAAACTGAACGTCAACCCTTCCACACCCCCCGTCAGGCAGAAGAGACGAGTCTTCGCCCCGGAAAGAAACACTGCTGTGATGGAAGAGGTTGACAAATTATTGAAGGCAGGCTTCATAAGGGAGGTTTATTACCCGAAATGGCTCGCCAATGTTGTAATGGTCAAAAAATCCACGGGAAAATGGCGAATGTGTGTCGATTTCACAGATTTAAACAAAGCATGTCCCAAGGACAGCTATCCCCTTCCACGAATAGACCAACTAGTGGATTCCACGGCTGGACACAAGTTACTCAGCTTCATGGACGCCTTCTCTGGCTACAACCAGATTCAGATGACAGAAGAGGGACCAAGAGAAGACGGCCTTCATCACAAGCAGAGGCCTTTTCTGCTACAAGGTAATGCCCTTCGGCCTCAAAAATGCTGGAGCCACCTACCAGAGACTGGTAAACAAGATGTTCCATGATCAAATAGGGAGAAACGTGGAAGTATACGTGGATGACATGCTGGTAAAGAGCAAAAAGGATGAAGACCATCTCATTGACTTAAAAGAAACCTTCCAGACACTAAGAAGGTACAACATGAAGCTGAACCCCGCAAAGTGTGTGTTCGGGGTCTCCTCCGGCAAATTTCTGGGTTTTATGGTATCGCAGCGCGGGATAGAAGCCAATCCAGATAAAATTAAGGCCATCCTAGACATGAGCCCTCCGAAGACCGTCAAGGAGGTCCAGAGCTTGACAGGGAAAGCAGCCGCTCTGAATAGGTTCGTTTCAAGATCTACGGACAAATGCCTCCCCTTCTTTAGAACTCTCAGGAAGGCCTTCCAGTGGACAGAAGAATGCCAGAAGGCGTTTGAGGAATTGAAGGCCTATTTATCCTCCCCACCGTTACTCAGCCCTTCCCAGACAGGGTGAGGAATTATATTTGTACTTGGCTGTGTCAGCCTCCGCGGTCAGTTCTGCACTAATTCGCGAGAAAGAACGCATTCAAAAGCCTATCTACTACACCAGTAGGGCCTTGAGGGGAGCTGAAGAAAGATATTCAAATATGGAAAAATTGGCTTTTGCTTTGTTGATCGCGTCTAGAAAGCTTAGGCCGTACTTCCAGTCCCATCCCATAATAGTTTTGACTGATTACCCTCTCAGGAAGGCCATGAATAAGCCAGATGCGGCCGGGAGACTAGTACAGTGGTCATAGAAATGAGTGAATTTCATATCGACTACCGTCCACGCACTGCAATAAAGGCCCAAGCCTTGGCCGATTTTATCGCAGAATTCACTCAACCATGGAAAGGATGAAGAGGAATTGGAAGAAGGCGAGGCCTGGACAGTAAATATAGACGGGTCATCTACCAAGGAAATGAGCGGGGCTGGAGTCGTCCTTGTCTCCCCTGAGAAAGACAAATTCGAGTATGCGCTTCAGCTACGTTTCCGCGCCACCAACAACGAAGCGGAGTATGAAGCCCTTCTAGCCGGACTAAAATTATCCAAGAGTATGGGAATCGAGAACCTGACCGTCAAAAGCGATTCTCAGTTAATCGTAGGGCAAGTCAAGGGGGAGTATGAAGCTAAGGAAGATAGAATGAAGAGATATTTGACGGTCGTCAAGAACCTACTAACACAGTTCAAGAAGGTGGAATTACTTCAGATTCCAAGAGAGAAGAAAATGAAGCTGCCGACTGTCTAACTAGGTTGGCGTCTTCAGGAGTGGAAATAGATGGCTTCGTCGAAATCCAAGGAAGACCGTCTACAGAGGAAGAAACAATAAATCCTATCTCATTCACTACGACGTGGATGTTGCCCATAATCCGATACCTCAAAGAAGGGACCCTTCCTGCAGATAGGGCAGAAGCACACAAACTTCGAATACGTGCTTCTCGCTTCCAGTTGCTGGGGGGCATCCTTTACAAGATGGGTTTTTCACGACCTCACCTAAGGTGTTTGTCACCAGAAGAAGCGAATTACGTCATCAGGGAGGTCCATGAAGGGGTTTGTGGGAATCATTCAGGGGCAAGATCTTTGGCGCACAAGCTCACAAGAGCAGGCTATTACTGGCCGTCCCTTCTACATGATGCCACCCAATTTGTGAAGGCCTGCGACAAGTGCCAACGCTTCGCCAATGTCCCGAGGGTGCCACCGGAGGAATTCACGCCCATAACCTCACCATGGCCTTTCGCACAATGGGGGCTAGATATTATGGGTCCCTTTCCGGTTGGAACGAAACAAGCAAAATTCTTAGTGGTTGCAATTGATTACTTTACTAAATGGGTGGAGGCAGGAACCCTTGGCAACAATTTCAGAAAAGAATGTCAAGTCTTTCGTCTGGAAGGCCGTCATCTTGTCGATTTGGGATCCCACGAGTCCTGATTTCCGACAATGGGAAGCAATTTGATAATGGACCCTTCAGGGAATTGTGTGCTCAACTGAACATAAAAAACCACTATTCCTCCCCCAGGCATCCACAAGCAAACGGCCAAGTCGAAGTTACAAACCGGACCTTACTCAAACAGATTAAGACCCGGCTTGAGGGGGCAAAGAGTATGTGGGTGGAAGAGCTTCCAAGCGTGTTGTGGGCATACCGAACCACCGTCAGAACCCCAACAAAGGAAACTCCCTTCAAGCTCACCTTCGGCACGGAGGCTGTTATCCCCGTTGAAATTGGACTAACCACCCTAAGGACGACCTTCCACAAAGAAGGGGAAAATGAAGGGCAGCTTCGTTTGAACCTTGATCTCCTGGATGAAACAAGAGAAAGGGCAGCACGAAGAATCGCACTTTATCAAGGAAAAATGGCCAGATATTATAACGCCAAAGTAAAGCTCCGACGTTTTGAAGTTGGTGATTGGGTCTTGAGGAAGGTCACCCAAGCAACTAAGGACCCGTCACAGGGAAAGCTGGGCCTCATTGGGAAGGTCCCTACAAGATCATCCAATATTACCGAAAGGGCACATATCATCTGGAAGACCGTCACGGAAAAAAGCTGCCTCACCCATGGAACGCTGAGCACCTCAAGAAATACTACCCGTGAGGTACGTATATCAGTTATCTTTTTTATGATAAAGAAGTTTGTATACCCAAACAATGTCTTTTATCTATGAATAGAAGGCCGTCTTCACTTAAATAATTGTCTAAATATACTTGCTGTCGCCCAAATATTATCAATTATTATCTCGACAGGCGTCATTTAAACAAATTAGACACCAAGGGGTGCATTCATAGTGGAAGACCGTCAAGAAGACGCTCTTCTGCACAAGTCAGACACCCATGAGGTGCACAAGTTAGACACCCACGAGGTGCACAAGTTAGACACCCATGAGGTGCACAATGTTAGACACCTTCACGAGGTGCACAAGTTAGACACCCACGAGGTGCACCCATGAGGTGCAAATGTTAGACACCTTCGAGGTGCACAAGTCAGACACCCATGAGGTGCAAATGTTAGACACCTTCGAGGTGCACAAGTCAGACACCCATGAGGTGCAAATGTTAGACACCCTTCGAGGTGCACAAGTTAGACACCCATGAGGTGCATGTACCATGGAAGCCCATCAAGAAAACTGCTCCCCTACTCTCATCAACCGACGTTAGACACCCAAGGGGTGCATCCAGAGAAGAAGACCGTCAAGAGTGTCCCTTCTCTACCTATTATCAAGAGAAGGGGTGCAAGAGAAGAAGACCGTCAAGAGTCCCTTCTCTACCTATTATCAAGTGAGACACCCAAGGGGTGCCCTTCTCTACCTATTATCAAGTGAGACACCCAAGGGGTGCATCTCCAGAGAAGAAGACCGTCAAGAGTGTCCCTTCTCTACCTATTATCAAGTGAGACACCCAAGGGGTGCATCTCTAGAGAAGAAGACCGTCAAGAGTGTCCCTTCTCTACCGTTTATTAAGCGAGACACCCAAGGGGTGCATTTAGAGAAGAAGCACGTTCCTTCTTTGTCTATCTAGGTGTTCCTCCCGTTATCAAAAGCACTTATAAAAGAAAAAGAAGACCGTCAAGGACATTCCGCTACATATTATTATGGTTAATTGTGGGATTCATCGGCAGACGGCCGTCAACAACACAGTAAACACCACAATATGAGAAATCCACTTTTTGCTTAACACAGATGGGAAGAAACAAAGCAGCAATTCTAGAAGGGATAACAAAAGACAACTGGCATATAAACATCACATGATCCCAGTCAAGACATTGTCCACAAAAGTACGGGTCACACCCCTTCCTTAAGGAGTAAACATGACCCTAGTCACGAGATTGTTTAAGTATGGGTCACACCCCTTCCATAAGGAGTAAACATGACCCTAGCTACGAGATTGTTTTTAAGTATAGGTCACACCCCTTCCAGAAGGAGTAAACATGACCTTGTTAGGGCTACATTGCTGACAACAAAAAAAAAAAACAAACATAAAAATGTCTAAGTCAAGATCATAAGGATTAAAACTATGGCATCTCGCCACCGGTTGGAGGAAGAGCAGCCTGATCGTCCACGGGGAATAACCGGGTCGTCCACTTGAATAGTCGTCCACAGGACCAGCAACAGGATTGTTACCTTCATCACCATTTGGAGGGAGTAGACGGGACATCAGTTGAAGTGGCAACCGTACGATCCTTGGATTGAACATCATCCCCTTCCTCCTCTTCACCACTGTCTTCCTCCATCGCGGTGGTCTCTTCATCATCAAAGATTTTTACCGTCTGCCAATTGACAACATCCCCAAAGGCCTGGGCCGCCCTCTTCCTGAAATGTTCAAAACCCGCCACATAGTAGCGATGCGAGTGGCATCATTGAAATCCTCGGAAGCCTTGAACTCGGTGACGGCCGTCTCCCTCGCATTTGCAACCTCTTCTTGTAGAGCTGCAGTCTTCTCCCCCACCAGGTCACCACGTTCCTTCTCCAGGCCAGACAGACGGGCGTCCTTCTTCTTCAGGTCAGCCTCCAACTTCCTCACTTGGTTCTTCAGGGTCCCTCTCTCAGCATTGAGAACCTCCGTAGCCTCCTGATGAGCAAGAGTCTGAACTTTGGCCTCCTCAAACTCCGCTTTAAGTTTCGCCAAGTCACGGTCAGAGGAACGAAGCTTGTTCCCCAAAATGAACATCTAACCCGCAGCCTGCAGGACCTAAAAGAACAAACTTCAACGAATAAACGTTCAAAATATATGTATATATATATATACATGTGCATGTATGAGACCATCCATTCAAGAGGGAGAAAGAAGTCGACCTTCAACGAATCTTGAATCGATATGCGGAGAAGGTCCATATTCTCAATGTGATCATACACCTCCAGATCAACCTTCTCATACATCTTGTTCACTTTGTCCATCGCCCTAGACGTGCTGTTATAGATAGTGGGTTGAGATATCGTCAGAAGCCACCCCCCTCCCTTTTGATGAGGCAACAGGAGAAGGGGGAATCTCATGATACACGTGAACCTTCTCGGGCATCTTTCGCTTTGGCAGCAGGAAGGGATTTGTCATGATGGCCACCCTTCTTAGAGCTGGCCCCCTTCTCCATAACGACCTTCTTCCCCGATTTGGCCTTCTTAGGGAAAAAGCGCGCTCGCGTCAGGAAGGTCATCCAAGATTCTGGGCCGCCTCCATTAGGCGCTTGCGTTCAGCCTGGTTGTCATTCCTGTAGCAAGGAAGGGCGTCAAGAAGAGATAATGAAAAAGATGTAATAAGTCCCAGGATCGAGAAGAGAGATTACTTACTTAAGTTATAAGACTTTGATCGCCTTCTTCACTTCTTCACTGGGTTCGGGACCCAAGGACCACTGTGCCAATGCAAATGGAGATAGAAGGTCGGCTAGCCGCACTGCCCTCTCCTTCTGAAAATCCACGACCACTGAATGGCTTTCCTGTCAAACGATTGGATAATGAAGGCCGACGAAAAGCTGCAGAGAGAAAAATCCAAGGTAAATGCCTGGAAAGGCCATCAATAAAAATATGTATATGTACAAAAAATAAAAAGAAGGGGGAAAAATGCACCATCAGCAGGAGGAATTCCCCATGGGACGACGAAGGCCACAAGGATCCTCGCCTATTGTCTCTCCAGAGGAAAACTTCCCAATTCTCCCCACACAAGAAAAAGAACTTTGGGCTTCCAACTCCGGTTTGAATTAGGGAACACGAGGGATAAGCCTCGGAGATCCTTTATGGCAGGTGAAGCCCCAAATTCCCGGTGTGGACGGCATGTAGGTCAGCTTTGTAAAGGAAAAGGAATTCATCGATGGTCAGAATCATGCTCCCCTTCATGAGCCATCCTTCCAAAGAACCTGAAGGCCTACTACTTAACCGCCAAGCATTTGGATTCAGTTGACTGGGAGCCACAACCGAGAACGGTGGAAGGAGCCCCCTCTCAAAAGGCCTAAAAGGCAATCTTAGGCCGGCAACCAAGCTCTCTTCATACAAGGCAACGTCCTTCCCCATTAGACGTACATGCCCACTCACCATTTTCAGGTAGCCTAATCACTATATTCTCAGGGATTTGGAAACGAATCCTCAGTCTCCCAATGTCCTTTTCAACAAGTTTGGAAGGCACCTCCTCAGCTATGAAAGGCTTGTTTAAGTCTCGACCTGGAATGGGTAGGTTAACCTTTCGGGGCAAAAAGTCTGATGTGGACGACTCCGTGGTCCCAGAGGACCGTCCCCGGCTTCCGAAATCCTTAGATCTGGATAGTGGTGCGGGTGAATATTTCTCACCGGAAGATGGTGACTCCAAAGAGTCATCCACACTTGGAGCCATAAAGACTCGAGACGAAGTCCCTAGAGGCAATGCCGCACTCACCCTCGCCGCAAAAACCTACCGAAGTAAAGGAAAAGAGGGTAAAGGCAAGACCTTTTTACTCCTCGACTACTCAAAGCACAACTAGGACGCCAGAAAGCGAAACAAGAAGAAGAAGAAAACGGCTTACCAGTAGAAAAGCGACCGCCGGAAAAAGAGTCACCAAAGAACACAAGGGTCGCCGGAGTGAAGGTTCCTCTGAGCGAACAAAACCCCGAGCAAGTTGAAAAAAAGAAAGCACCAGGAGCCAGAGGAATTTTTTGAAAAAGACAAAAAACTAGCGAAATGAATGAGACGTCTGGGGTATTAAGAGGGACGGTTGGGCATTAAAGCCTGCACCCATCCCCGGACCAATACGTGTCTCAGCAAAATTGAAACCGTCCCATCCCATTATGGCCACGAAGTTCAATGAGGAAAACGGGTGAAATTTACTTCCAAGACCCAGACTTTTTATATCCCGAAGGTCGTCAAGACACACGACCTCGGAATAGGGGGGCAACTGAAGGGAATATTTAATGACGACGTTCAACGTCAAGAGGAAGACCATCTCACCCCTCAAAACGACTGACGCCCTTCTATCCACGAACAATCGCTTAGTCATCTAGCTATGACTCACCTTTTATCCCTTACAAGAGCTGGGCAAGGCAACTCACGAAACTAATCGTGCGTCACGTACAGGTGTTCTTCAATGCGAATATAGGGGGTTGAGGCCTCGTGACTTCACCCAGCTCCACACTCCGAAACGAGTAACAACCTTCCAGACGAAGGGTCACCAGCTCACCACGTGTCCTCAGATCTAACGGAGCCTGGAAGGCCACGTGGTCTGATCAGAAGGTAGAAAAAGCTATTCTCTCTCCTATTTTCAGGTATGAACAGTACACTACAACACTAAATTAAACAAAGAGATTTTAACGAGAATACTCCGACTAACAAAAGCATTGAAGCCTCCTAGGCCGGCCCCAAACCGGTGCCAGGTCCGATCATTTTCTCCCTTCTTGCAGGTCTTCTAGTTCGCGGCATGACTGACTGCCGTCCACTGATTTTCCAGCAACATCAATAACTATTCCACTCCAATAAAGCCAATTCACACCTTTGAAATTCCCTAAATTCTCAACCAAATTGTGAAATGAGCATCCAGAAAGATCAAGACTTCTAAGCGACTTCAAATTACATATGGTGCTAGGAAGACACACAAGATGATTGCAATCCCTTAGAATCAATCTAGTAAGTCTAGTCAAACGTTCAATTGATGATGGTAGCTCTTTTATAGCTGTTCCACTCAAAGTAAGCTGGTCCAGACCTTTGATATTCCCCAAATTCTCAGGCAAATTGTCAAATTTTGAGCATCCAGAAAGATCAAGAATTCTAAGTGACTTCAAATTACATATGGTGATAGGAAGACACACAAGATGATTGCAATCCCTTAGAATCAATGTAGTAAGTCTAGTCAAACGTTCAATTGATGATGGTAGCTCTTTTATAACTGTTCCACTCCAATAAAGCCACTTCAGATCTTCAAAATTCCCTAAATTCTCAAGCAAATTGTCAAATGAGCATCCAGAAAGTTTAAGAGATTTAAGCGACTTCAAATTACACATGGTACTAGGAAGAGACACAAGATTTTTGCAATCTGTTAAATCCATCATAGTAAGGCTAGTCAAACCTTTAACTAATGATGGTAGCTCTTTTATAGCTGTTCCTCTCAAATTAAGCTCCTCCAGACCTTCGAAATTCCCCAAGTTCTCTGGCAAATTGTCAAATTTTAAGCATTGAGAAAGTTTAAGAGATTCAAGCGACTTCAAATTACAAATGGTACTAGGAAGAGGCACAAGATTTTTGCAATCTGTTAGATCCATCTTAGTAAGGCTAGTCAAATCTTCAACTGATGATGGTAGCTCTTTTATAGTTGTTCCGCTCGAATTAAACTCCTTTAGACCTTCAATATTCCCTAGGTTCTCTGGCAAATTTTCAAATTTTGAGCATCCAACAAGATCAAGTTTTCTAAGCGACTTCAAATTACAAATTGTGTTAGGAAGACACACAAGATATTCGCAACCTCTTAGAATCAAATCAGCAAGGCTAGTCAAACGTTCAACTGATGATGGCAACTCTTTTATAGTTGTTTTACCCAAATCGAGCCTCTCAAGACCTTCGACATTCCACAGGTTCTCTGGCAAATTGTGAATTTTTGAGCATCGAGAAAGAGAAACCAATTTAAGCGACTTCAAACTAAAAATGGTACTAGGAAGATGGACAAGTTTATTGCAATTACCCAAATTCAAAACATTTAAGGCAGTTAAACATTCAATTGATGATGGTAGTTCCATAATAGCAGTGCCATCCAAAAAAAAAATTTGTAAGCATTCCATGTTTCCCACAAATTCCGGAATTTTCTTGATGTTTGAGCAATAAGAAAGATTAATAGTGTGTTTGGATGAAGAATTTATTAAACGCATAGAACTTTACAAATGATGGGATTTATATTCCTTTCATTTAAAATCCCAACAATTACTAATTTTATGGTTTGGGTATATAGAAGGAATTACCTTATTAAATCATTATCAATTTATCATTTTCTTTGGAATAGAAAAAGAACACACACATTATCAACTAAACTGGTCGAAAGTTAAAACAGTAAAGTACATTGTTGACACGGATCATTGTATATCAAAGATCTTATTGATTTAGCAAATTAAAAAAAAAAAAAATCAAAGATCTTATATTGGCAGGAAACCATAGGAAAGAGAATAATAAGCACCCCACAGATTCTAAATCGGACTGGTCCAATCCATTTTTTTCCTATTAGTCATTTTTAAATATTATTGGAACATCCATGCTTTTGTCATTTTTCCCATTAGAACCCGTCCAATCCATTTTTTTTTCTCATGCTAGTCTCAATACATAGTGACAAAAGTTGGTCCAAAATCCGTTGTCCTCCCCAAAGAAAAATCTCAAGTCAAACGAAAATCTCCAAGGCACCTAGCTAGTCTACATTAGATCAGATTGATAAAAGCTACAACATCCAAACCCCTCAATGCCTCATCCTCACTACTAGCAAACTACAACACTGAAGCCCGCATCTAGAACCACACAAAGCCACCATGTCCAACCCACCTTGAAGCTATGCTAATCAGATTTCACTACCAACCACTTATTAGGACACAGTGGTGGCGACTCCATAATCAAAGATTGGTGGGGGAAAGGAGGGTGAGAAGAGAGAATAAAAAACAAAATGGAGTTCTGCAAAGAAAATGTTGATGGCCAAGGCCCATGGGGGGATCAGTTGGGAGAAGTTTCTAGAGAAACTTCATGTGAGAGAGAGAGAGAGAGAGAGAGAGAGAGAGAGAGAGAAAACTCATTTTAGAAGAGTACAAGAAAAGAGAAGGCAACACCGATTGCAGTAGCTGTGAGAAGGAGAATAGTTGGTGAGCCTACTTGATGGAGAGTGGGTCTGTTAGAAAGAGAAGAGGAAAATCTAATTTGAGGGTAAGAGCATCTCCAGCACTGTTCTTCATTTTATCTCCACATGTGGAGAGTCATTTTTTCAACTTCACTCTAGCACTACTCTTTATTTTATCTTTATTTTTATTAAAATAATATCTTTATTATTTTATTTTAACTTTTTTTTCTCTCTCCTCATTTCTCTTTTCTTCTTCGCTGTGCTCTCCCAAGACCCACGGAAAACCCACGGCAAACCCAAGACCCACCACCTCGCCGAGATCCAAAACCCAAGACCCACGGCAAACCCAAGACCCATGGGATGAAGAGCCCACGGCAAACCCAAGACCCACGGTAAACCTAAGGCTCCATCACCACGCCGAGACCAAAACGCAAACCACCACACCCATGGCTCAATCACACAGCTCCACCACCACATTCAACCCAGATCGGCGCCGAGACAAAAACCCAAACCCACTAGAAGAAATCCCAAGTCCAAATCAGCATCGAGACCAAAACCCAAGCCCACCGTCAACCCAAACGCCACCAGAAAATCAACAGAGGAGAGGGGAGAGCTATGGAGTACAGAGAAGGTGACGAGAGCTACGAAGAACAGAGGTAGAGAACTAAGAACAGAGGGAGAGAACGGAGAAAAATGTGAGAGAGAAAAAATTCGGAAAAATGAAAGGGAAAGGAAGAAAAAAAGGTTTATATAGCTGGTCAAAATATAACAAAATAATAGCTGAAGAATGAACAGTAACTCTTCAGATGTAAATTTTTACTGTAGCAATATAAGGGATGAAGAGCAGTGTTGGAGCCGGTTTTTGTATTTTGGCTCTTCATTTGTAGAGGTAGAGAGCAGTGCTGGAGCTGCTCTAAAAGCTAATAGAAGAGAGATAGTGAGTGAAGCGTGAAATTGGAAAATGACACCTTTTGAGGTGGAATTTGTAGCCAAAATTTTTGCTTCACAAATTCCGCCTACAAATTCTAGCAGATTTTGAATTTCCTCATTTTATTTTAGCCAAACCCAAAATTTACGTCTAATGGAATTTAAAATGATGGCTTTACCCCAAATTCTGGGTACAAATGACGCATCCAAACACACCATAAGAGTCACAAGAGACTCCATTTCAAACTTGCTTGGAAGATGACTTATTTTTTTTCACCATTGTAGATCCAGAAGATTAAGCTTTTTATGAATTCCGATGGATGGGTGGAGCTCGCATAAATTTTCACAATTTTGAAGAACTAATTTCTCAAGATTTGGAACTCTAGTGAAGTCTGGGGTTATAATCAATTCGGAGGAGTGAGACAAATTGATGGACTTCAACTTGTCAAAAATCTATCAAAAGGAAGAAAAAAAAAATGTATGTAAAATAATTCGCTTCCTAGAGTACATTTAATGAAATTTAAAAGAAAAGTTGTATGAGGATACTTAGTAACACTCTTACCTTTATTCCTATCCAAAGTCGTTCAATTTTGCTCCTTTCCAAACAAAGTTGAACAAGCTCATCTGCCTCGAAACTTAATGGCAAAGATTTTGAAGGATACTCACTCCAATCAAGAATTCGTAACTCATTAGGAAGATGTTCGGGGCCTTTTTGAAGGTAAATATTACGAAGTTTAAGAAATTTAAGATTGTTCATCTTTAAAAAGGCCTTCAGGTTCCAATGTACCTCATTTTTTTTAGGATAAGTACTCAATTTGTGCGAACTCCTCATAGCTATGGCTTGAACTACTTCTGTTCCCTAATAATCAAGAAGGAATTGATGGATTGAAAAATATATTATTAGCATAACTATTAAAATTTCAAATTTGCTGAACAAGAAGATGGGGCATGAGCTCAAATTCTCTAAATAAACTCTTACCTTGTTTTTTTCCAATATTTTGCCAATGTCCTTATAACGCCACAGTCTACTGCGCTTCCCAGGCTCATTAGGACTCTCTTGATGAACTATGTACCTACCCATTTTTTTAAGTAGATCATGCATCCACAATACACCCTTATCCATAATTTTCAAGAGAGATTTATTAATGATTTCCTTCAATCCAATATTAGGGTAAAGACCAAGAATATCTAGTATTTCTATTACATGATCTTTCTTCTCATGATTGAAGAAGCATGCAATATGTAGGAATATTTCCTTATTTGGGTCGCTGAGTCCATCAAAACTTATTCAAAGTACTTGGAGAACTTTTTACTCAGAAAATTCTTTGAGCCTCTCTAACGTACTTTTCCATTCAATAGTATTTTTTTGAAACAAAAAAGAACCCAAAACCTCAAGAGCTAAAGGAAGACCACCAGCATAACTTAAAAAATCTTTGGACAATTTTAAGTAATCATCTAGGACATCCTCTTTTTTAAAAGCATTCAAACAAAAGAGGCAAAGAGCATCTTCATCATTCAATCCTTTAACTTCATATATTTCATCTACTTCATGTGTCTTCAACAAATGTTCATCTCTTGTTGTTACTATAATTCTACTGCCTGGACCAAACCAACCATGCTTCCCAGCTAACATTTTTAACTGGTTTGATTGATCTACATCATCTAGAACAAGAAGAATCTTTCTATGACGACACCTCCTCTTGATCACTAAAACTACTTTATAAGTATCCTCTAAAATCAAAGTTGTTTCCTTCAAAATTTCTGAAATAAGTTTTTGTTGCAATGGAAGTAAACCATCTTTTTCAGAAACATCCCTAACATCATCAATAAAACTACAAGGTTCAAATTCTTGAGAAACCATCTGGTAAACAACTCTAGCAAGAGTTGTCTTACCCATTCCCCCCATAGCCCAAATCCCTATAAAGCGAACATCGTTTAACCCTACAGCTAAACATGACTCCAATTCTGCCACTCGAGAGTTTATTCCTACTAGGCCCTCCATATATTTTGAGAATTCATGATTCAAGTTATGCGATATCTGTCTCACCATGCTTTGAATTACTTCTGAATGATAGCTGTAATGAAGAGAGAACAATATGCAGTGAGTTTGAACCATAAAAATAGGTTGCACAAAAATATGGTAGATATTTGGTGTTCCATTCTTTTGACTTAAACAAAGATATGTAACTTGATTGGCTAAGCACAAAATTGAAATAAATACAAACTGTTGAAATTTATTCCCTAAAATCCAATTGTGTGACAAATTTAAATAATAAAAGACTTTTATTTCGAAAGAATAAATAGATACACATTTAATGTTATGTTTAGTCCATGAGATGCATTGTATGTGATTAAGGTATGCGAATAAGATTTATGTACGGAAGATCTAAATCACAATCTTTGTAATGTCATAAATCTCTGTTCATAGTCATTGATGAAATTGGGTTTTTCATGGATTTGGGCTATAACATGCCTTTACCATGGAAATGGAGACTTTTTATTGATATGCTTATGTATTTGAAATACATTGAACCAGACCACCATGAGTAATTATTCTACAAACTACTATCAATTGAATTAATTAACTCAGAAACTATTTAAGACATTAACTCTAAATCCTAGGGAGAATTGTGGACTCAAATGTGAAGTGCAGATTGCTTTGACGTATAAAAGGGTGCGATCATATGTGGACAAACAAATTCCAATTTGTTGGGTGATCACATGTAACCTTGTGGGAACATTATTTTTCTTTTAGAGATATAAATATCTCCTTGAGATTAATTTAATGAGAATTGATTATTTGGAAAGTTGGCCAACTATTTTAGTATTGAGTTACTAAAATATATTCTAAGGAATTAAATTCCATATGAATATAAGAATAATCAAAAAAATTAAATTAGGAGCTCAAAAAATAAGATGTAGTGAATCTAGTGACATTGAAGTGATAGTTTTTATATAATGACTTCCTATCACTATAGATGATTTAATGGAGGGGTTTAAATGCAATTAAAGAAGTTAGGGATACCAATGTCTAATTAAATAAAATCCTAGAGTGCAATTATATTCATTTAGTAGAATTGAATATAATTACTTGTAACCTATGTGCTAGTTATGAGATAATAAGAAGGTCTATGCCCATTGGAGATAGGGCTTAATTTTCCTTTTGATCCCACTCCAAGTTATAAAATAAAAACACCTAGGGGGCCGGCCATACGGTGTAGACGCTTCTAGAGATAATTCTTGACCTAAAAAGAGTTCTAAAAAGAAAGATAGCATAGGGAATTCGGCTAGCACAAAGAAAAGAGAGAAAAAAAAAAAAAAGTTTTTCCTCTTGCTGAATTTTTGGATTGCATCATCTACAAGAAGAGTCCACACTCTTGGCAATCTTGATAGTCATTGGAGTGAAGATACTCAAGGGAACAAGAAGATTTAAGTGTTGTTCACGAATTCCAAGGAAGTCATCAAGGTAATAAGGTTTAGTAAACTTCGTACAAAGGTATGCTTCCTAATAAGTTTTTCAGTTTTTTCGGATTTATTTGCTTCATGTGTAACATCCTAGCTATTGATAGATCTAGTTAATCTTTTCGGAATGTATGTATGTCATGTTAGAAACATGCTTAAATGTTTTTAAGATTCCATGGTTTTAATTTATATAAAACCAACACTATGTAGATTTGGTTACAGTTCAAAATGAATTTAAAAGACATAAATATATAAAGTAAAATTACCTATTCATTACCGGCCATCCCGCGAGATTGCCGACATGACTCAAAGCAGCTCTCCACTTTTTCACCTGCTCTATGCTCTCCTTGAAACGTTTTTCATGTTCAATAAAGGCCTCTGCAAAAGTTTTCATTTGTTTCCGTACATCGGATGGCTCCACATCATAAAAAACAGGCAGAACTGTCATTCCCATATTTTTCTCGCAGTCAATGATCTTTGTAAGTTCATCCAAGCACCAAGTCGAAGATGCATAGTTACTTGATAGAATAACGATAGCAAATCTAGATTGTTCTATGGCTTTCAATAGCTCAAGTGAAATGGTTTTTCCTCTTTCGAGTTCTTTATCGTCCTTAAAGGTAACAATGCCCTTCTCTGTTAAAGCAAAATATATAAGGTCCGTAAAACTTTTGCGGGTGTCCTCGCCTCTGAAACTAATGAAGACGTCATACTTCCATCTTCCGGTAGCAGAAGTAGAAGAAGAACTTGGGAAAGATGACGGGGTGGCCATTGGAAATATACTAGTAAATAGTGAATCACGATATAGATCTGCATGAAATGAAGAAAAAAAAAACAATCAGTTACAAGTGAAGAAAAATTGAAAAGAAAATAAATTAGTGAAGCACAAAAAACTATTTGATAAAATGTTTTGAATCCCACACTATATCATGTCAGTTAAAACTTAAACGTTACCTCTTTTTGTTTTTTTATGAGAAAACCAATTGAATTGAAGTGGAGGTTCACAAAGTGGAGGAGTCCCCGTATGTCCAATCTCTCAGTTTCAAGTTTCAACAGAAGTGAAGTGGTAAACTGGGCTTGGTTTGTGTGAGAGAGAGAGAAAGAAAGTGGAGCTTGAGGAGCAGAAATTTCGAAGAAACCTCCGGTGCTTTTCACTACGCGTAATTTTGACTCACTTTTTTACTTTTTGTCGTGTTTTTGTTTTTTTCCACGCGGGGTAGTGTTTCAGACTTTCGGTGCGTACTAGTCAGGTAACGAGTTGGGCTTTGTATTGGACCTTTTTCTTTTAATAGCTTATTGTTTTAGTCCAAAATTTAAATATATGTTCTCGGATTATTTTGGACTATTCATTTTATTTCAATTATGGGCCCTAACCCCTAAGTTTATTTTTAATTTTTTAATTTATATAAACAGCAAAGTTTATACCAAAAAATACATGTTCCAATAACTAAAAAAACATAACTGAAAATCACAACATAACTGGAAAAAAAAAAATCACACCATCAAAGAGTCAATATTTAACAAATTTCTCAAAGAGTCCAACTTTATATTACATTCATCCAAGAAATCAATAAAAACCCTATTCATCTAGAGAGTTAAAGTTTAGATAAGTTGTGTTGATGACTTTTTGAGTTGTCCAATTCCATGCGAAAAAGCTAATAGTACTCCTGCATTTGAAAAGGAAAAAAAAACACATATTAATAAGAAAGAATGAAATTTTGAGACATAATTTCATCAAAATAGATACATACAAATAAGATAAATAGAACAAAATATTAAATTCCCTCCCCAAAGTATGCTGCAAATCAATCAAGATTAGTAATAGTGCTTGAGGTTGAAGTTGATGTTGATTCGAATCTGAACAAGGTTAAAAAAAAAAAAAATTTAATTGAACAAGATATTAAATTTTGATTTAATACTCAATATATATTAAATACACTATAAAAGTGAAAAAAAAAGTTCAAGAACATGATCTATCTCATATTTCTCAAATTGTTCAACATCATCAATACCTTTTTGAAGGGGATTTTTTTTTTGGAAGTCAATACTATGCACATATAAAACAGGTTTTTGTGATGATGTTTTGCTGCTTCTTAGTTGGATTTTTATGCCAAGTGTGGGAAAATAGAGATATCAGCTTAGTTGTTTAGAGAAATTCATTATAGCTAGAGATATGATTTCATGTTTCGTTCAAAATGGTTATGTAAGCTGCAAATGTTGAACCTGGGGTAAGAAGCATTCTTGATGCATATACCCATTTGGGAGCTCTGCAATTGGGAAAGGAAATCCATGGCTACTTTACAAGGAACTTTTACAGATCAATGAAAGAACAACAGTCTTGGAAACATTTCTTCTGCTAGAGTGTGTTTTAATTATACATTGGTCAAAGATTTAGTAACCTGGACAGCAATGATTGAGGCTTTGAAACTCATGGGCTTTGTTCTGAAGCCCTAGAGCTTTTCTGTCTAATGCAAAAGGAATGAATAAAACCAAACAATCTCACCTTCTTGAGCTTACTGTTTGCTTGTAGCCACTTTGGTCTTGTCAGAGAAGGGTGTAAGGTTTATAATTCCATGAAATGGATATTTGGTATTCAACCTAATTTGGATCATTACACTTGCATGGTGGATCTGGGTTGATATGGAAAGCTTAAAGAGGCCTTAGCCATAATAGTGAAAATGGTGATTTTTCCTGATGGTAGGATTTGGGGTGCTCTTCTTGCGGCTTGCAGGGTTCATGAAGACATAAAACTTGGGGAATATACAGCAAAAAGGCTTTTGGAATTGGAACCTGATAATATTGGGTATCATACTTTGTTGAGTAATGTACAAGCAAGTGTTGGACATTGGGGTGAAGTTGAAGACAATCCATGGATTTGTTTATGCAGATAGATCACACCAACAAATGGATGAGAGTTAATTGATATTTGGGTGTTTAAGTAGGATGGTACAAGAATCTGTATAATATTCTTTGGCTAAATTGATCAATTGAAGGGTGCATTCAAATGCCCCATGCAGAGGCCTGCTTAATCTTAATATGCAGTTAGCAAGAAGGAAGGTTGAAGCTAAAAGGAGATTAGCTGATATCCAAGTATTTATTTAGAGCATGAACTTGGAAGCAAATTGATACTTGAAAAGAAAACAGAGGCAAATGTTGCGTTTCGGAAAGAGGAAACTATGAAGGACACAAATTGCAATGATTATGTGCAAATTTTGGGATATGCATAATAATTGTGCACAAGCTCTTGTGTTTTATAAACTGGGAATTCTAATTGCTTATGGGGAATTCTAAGCGCCTTTTAAATTCATTGTCTAGATCAGTCTTGCAAGTAGGAGAAGAACGAAGAAAAGAAAATAAAATAAAGGCAAACATGATTGGTTCCCTCACCCCAAAAAAGTCACATATCGTTTGCAATCTGATGCTCCCAAATATGAAATTTACTGGTATCCATATTTCTTTTCAAATGGAAATATTAACTTTTATTATAAAAGCAAAGCCAACAATTCACATAAGGCAATAGACAGATTGTAGGATGGTTTGGTATAGGAGCTTAAGTGTTCAACTATCAGATATTTTTTCATATGATGGTTTTGATTCAGTGTCTCAATTGTTAGTGTGTGTCATCAACTCCCGCGTCAACAGTGTGTATGGTATTTCTCTTATTTTTGTTATTACCAGTGGAAGAACTTCACTGGAGAAAGGAGAAAAATCCGAACTCAACTGGTTAATCAAGCAATATAGATTCCCCAACTTAAAAAACCACATATTATCTGGGCAAGGATCATATAAATAATATCATAACAAAATACAGATTGACATCAAAGTCAGAAACCTCAAGTAATTTTCAATTTCATAACAATATCTTAACAGAATTTCAAGTAATTTTTTGTTCACTGGTCAAACAACACTCCTTTGAATTACAATCATCGGATATAACTCTAAATTGACTACAGTCATAAGTTCACAATCAAATATCATCCTCAACTAAATTCAAAGTGAATAATATTAGAACTAATAATGTCAACCTATGAGTGAATTTTACAAAGTCTCACCACAAACAGAACCTTCTCTTACTGACATTTTCCTCAAGTCATTTAATTACAGACATAGTTTATTGCCTATAACATTAAATTTGTGAATATTCCACTAAACAAAACTGTAAAAAATTGAAGGTGGTAAATGAAAATGAAACATTATTCACAAGAGTCGAAGAATATGTCATTGAAACTAAGAGGCAGGAACAGGCTTGAACTCAGAAGGACCTTCCTTCGCTGCCCCAAACCTGTACCAAGTAAAACAAAAGCACACCCATTAAAGGTTTTTGCTTTAATCTCAACTGAAAACTAGTGTCGTTAAATATTCATGAAGGTAATCTAGTAAAAAAAAATTAGACTACAAAAACTAACTTGATTTCTGTCGTCATCATAGCCCTTGTCCCAAGTATTCTTCTCCATTGCAAGTTCCGAAGTACAGTAAGTCGCTCCATTCTGTCATGAAGGAAAAAAAGGTATCACCAAATACTTGTAATTGGAAATATCACAAGTTGAGGAAAAATCAACTCATTTCCATAGGTTCAACACACAAAATTACCCATGAATTACGAAACCCGCCAGGTGGAGTTGAACTTTCGTATAAGCAACGTTTTCCACGCTCACAATGTTTGGGATATAATGTCATCAAATGCTCAGCCATGTCCTGCACATGCACAACACATTTAAAGAAAACACAGCCAGTAGTTAGAATTTGAAAGCATCAAGATGAATTAATACTTGAAGCATATAATTATTACCTATAAAAAAAAAAAAATCTCAAACTCAGGCATGAAACCTAGCTGGCAAGGTTAGTGTAGGACTTTACATCAAGAATCCTAGGTAATGAGTTTTCCCAAACTAAATCATTCACCTAAGAAAAAGCATATAATTATTCCATGGGCTTGACTAACAGGCGGTTCAGCCTTGTGCTGTTCTCATGCCTTGGGTAAATTCAGCCCATTCTACATTAGAGATTTTTTCACTTACACTTAATGCAAAGGTTCCACCTACTGCATCATGGGGATGTTAGAGCATCATGACAACAAGGTGGCACTATCCTTACTTCAGCAATTTAGGACGGTAGGGATGGAAGCACTATTCGTATACACCATGAACTATGGCAAAAAATGAAGGGAAATTCTACTGGAAACCAGACACCCTGGACAAAGTTGCTGACCTGATCAACAATGAGACAAAAAACTAGAATCTTTCGCTTTTATTTTTTTTTCATAACGTAGGGAACCTTTCTAAACAAGAGCCATTTAGACTCGCTTCTAGGCAGTAAAACCTACGGGCAACTAGACCCACCCTATAACATTCCTTGTATGAAAGAAGTGATGCTTTGCAAATTGCTCAACAACCAATATCTTTCTTTAACCCAAAGGACACCTTAATATGGCCCATATACATCATCAGGAGAGTTTGCATTACATAACAGAATTACAAGTTTGGACTCAACTTGTGGATTATGCGAACAACAGGCAGATATTGTTAGAACATCTCTTTTGGCATTACGAAACAGCTAGACCGGTATGGTTTGTATGAACTCCTGCACTTATCACTTCAGCAGTGGTTAATCTCCTTGTTACAAAAACAAGAGAACTACCCAGACCAATGGACTCTTTGGTCACAACCACAAATACAAACTCCGTATGCTTCTTTCTTATATGATTTATGGACTAACACCCATTGTGATGTACAACAGGGAGGGCAATTGAATAGAATCATAGATAGTACAACAAAGAGCTAGACAAAAAAGAAAACAGACTGGGGTGCTGCTGCACAAGTAAAGGATAGGCAAGGAAATGTTATGTTTCAAAGAGTTTTTACATGGACAGGACAACAAAGAGCTACAGCAATCTTAATGATCAGATAGGCAAGGAAATGTTATTCCATCTAGCAAGTTTGAACCTCAAAGGGTTATTATCCTAAGCACATCTAGAGATGTTTGTCAACCAGGAGAAACACACAAGGAAGGCCACAAGCTGGATCAACCACGGAATGTGGCAAGATTTGCTTGTTTTGAAGACATGTGCAGCAGTAGTTCATTTCTATCATGTGTCTCCTACTCTGCTCCAGCATACCAGATACTTAGCCAGAGATGCAGCAGAATTTTTGTATTTGACATAGGCTTCTACGGTTTTGTATTGTATGGACTATATATGTCTGACTGTTGGAGGAAAAAAAAACAACAATTATATTAATTAATACAATAAACTTTTACATAGGGAAGAGAAATTTCATTATGTATTTGTAATCTTATAGAAGTTTAACAGAGCATTACATTTGCAGGACACCAAAAGAAAACATGATTTAATTAAAAATAAGAGCCATTTGACAGTTAGTTTAAATGCTTGACCATTTTTAGTCCTTGACCACTTTAGCAAGAGCCCAGGTGGGTGTGAGAGGAGGGACCTTACTTGGCTAATTCTTCAACGTCGCTCTGGTAACTATCCCTCTTACTTTCCATTAAATAAAAGTGCACCAACAAGACAACAAGAAAATTTTGTATTATTCAAACCTGATGAAAACTGAAAAAAAGAAGAAGAAGAAGAAAGATGATGGATGTAATTTAAACTAGACTTTAACTTACAGGTAAAGAAGAGAAAAAATGCTCTTTGCTAAATTCCTCAGAGCCTTTGAATCCTCTTTGGCTGTGGTTCCTCAATAGAATAGTCTTCTCCACTAAGGTCCAGCCCCATCATGGCTCAACTTGTTTCTAGTACCTTCTGAGGCTAAATCATCAGGGTCATGATGGAGAAGACCCAGAACCTCATAGAGTGTGCTTCTATTGTTGCTGCACTGAGTCATAGTTTGATTGGGATCTTCAGTGTCTTGCTCATGTTCCGAACGGACCCCAATTTTCTCCACCTCCATGCTCTCAGTAGATATTTCAATCTCAGGTTGACCTAATCCATTCGCACCAATTTGACTCAATGCTTCTTCCCAAACCTGTATCATATGTATTTCATCCATAGAATGTGCATTTTTAAACTATGTGGTTGCAGAAGCAGAATACCCTAAAACTAAAATGCAATGTTCCAAACCCATAATAATAACGAAAAGGTTCACTACAAACCAGCAGATACAATAAGTGCTTGAGCGGTATAATTGAGGTTTGCCTTTGCCCAAGGAATCACACAAACTACAGCCAACTAAGACATGAACAAGAAACATTAAAAAAATAAATTGATAAATTAATTAAAAAAAAAAAAAAAAAAAGATGAGCTGCATGTATGGGACAAAATAGAAATATGTGGACTAAACAGGAACGAAGGACATAATTCACTAAAATGAGATTTCTCAGCATATGCACATCTTTATCATCATCATCACATTGAATGAATTATTATTAACCTAATTGCTTTTTACCTATAAATTTGATGATTTATTTACTCTAATTGCTCTAAAAGAAGGTAAAAGTAACAGGTAACGTGCAGCAGCTTTGTCATCCACAGCTAAAGTAGCCACAAGCCAAAGAGTTTCAATGATCCAGATAACTTATTCACATAAGGGAAACAAGAGCTCAAAAAGATATAGAAATTATGGCCTTTGTTCAAGCATATAATAGATGAACTATGATCAGCAACATTTCCTAAAAGCAATATCTAAAATGTTTGATTCATTCTTCCCAAGTGATAAAGGAGTCCCTATAACCTCATTTTCCTACCAATATGACCTCCAAAAACAAGGTAGATTAGAAATTAGAAACAAAGAAAAGGTCCAGCACAATTTTTTTTAAGTAAAAGATGACTATCACATACTGTTGGCACAGCACTGGAAACGCACGCGATGGAAGCATTCTTGAATCCTTCACGAACACTTTCTGCAAATTACGCATATATGCATATGTAAGTCATTCTGATGATCAGATTCTGTAAATGTAAAAGAACAGATAATTATATAAACACTGGCTCTGTACAACTACTAAAAAAAATAGGGTCAAGGCAATTGACAGAAATATAATTTTGGATGTTAAAGTTTTCATTAATTAGCACCCAAGAAAAGAGATATTTCACCCAACCAAACTTAGATACATTTACTACACAGTTGACTTAATTTTTTTCTCACACACACACACACACTCATTTCCATTGAATTTACCTACCAATAAGGGGAAACAAACCCTCTAACCAGTTTTTTGAAAGCTACGGAAAAATATAAATAAAAAAATAATTACCATTTTACTTTTACATATTTACCTCAACTTAACCAAGCAGTTGTGTCAAACTTAAACCCTTTGATAATACTTTTTTTTCTCCAATTATCAGGTCCCAATCGACAAAAGCCAATATTAATCGAAACCCTTTAATTACTTTTCTGTTTTCTACCTTTTTCCAAGCAATCAAACAGATCATAAAGACAACTCATAGCATCTAGCTTTAGAATGTCAAAGCATCTGGACAGTTAAAAAAATAAAAAAAAACCAACTAATTTGATCCTAAATGATACAACTCACCCCCAAATAATTTCTCAACTTCAGCTCCAAAAATTAACAAACAATGCATTAAATTAATAAATTTGAAATAAAAAAAGATGAGTTGGAATTAAAGCAAACCTTGAGTGCAAAGTCTAGCGTTCAAGGCCTTCTGATCTTCTATCGAAGGAGTCCCATCGGCTGAGATTCTAATCGACAACAATTGCATGTAGGTGTAGAATGACCCTACTTTTCCATTACTTTTCTTTTTGTAACTTCCATTGCATGAAGTTGTGCAAATCATGGTCCAATATCAACATCTCTCTGATCGAAATTTCTTCAATATGAATCATAGACCGAAATACCAGCAAGGAGAAAGAAACATTATATATGTCTGACTGTCGGAGAAAAAGAAAAAGAAAAAACAATTACATTAATACAACAGACCTTTACATAGGAAAGAGATATTTCAATATGTTTAACAGAGCATTACTTAATCAATAATAAGAGCAATTTAAATGAGTAAAAGTATGAAGAAAGATGATGACTTACAGGTAAAGAAGTCAAAATATAAATAAAAAGGATGCATAAGGGTTTAGTCATCATAAAAATCACATATACATTCACCAAAAGCAAGGAAAAAAAGAAGAAGAAAAGGAATTGAAGGGTGGACCTGGCTAAAGGAACTGTGGGTATTGTTTAGATTTCAAATCCCAACAATGTTGAAAGAATGAAGCAGAGGAACCCAAAGAATATGCAGAGGAAAAGGTAATCAATGAAGACAAAGAATTTCGTTGACCCATGATTCCTTTTCTTGTAAGTGGTTGTCCTCTTTGGCTGTGGTTCCTCGTTAGAGTAGCCTTCTCCACTAGGTCCAGCCCCATCATCCTCATCATGGCTTCACTTATTTCTGGTACCTTCTGCAGCTGAATCGTCAGGATCGTGATGGTGCTGTTGTTGTTGCACTGTGCCATCCTTGATGTCTTGCTCATGTGTCAAACAGACCCTAATTTTCTCCACCTCGAAGCTCAGTTGTGGTTTCCAAAGGTTTGATACATTAATCTGAAGTTGATTTAATCCATTGTTTGATAATGCCGATCTAAAGGAGTAGGAGTAGGACAAATAGTTATGGGACAAATAGATCAGCCAAATGTGAGGCGATTCAACTTTACCATATTTTTCGTCAAATGGAAGGTCATCTAGATCAATCACCTGACCTCCATTGACTTTTAACGAACATGGAAGATGACACTCTCCAGGGTATTGATGAAACTTACCAAAAAGAACACATATCCCAATTGACAATCCATCATACCTATACCTATAATAAGAAGGTATTTGTATGTTCACTCTACAACCCCTACTTTCATAGCTAAACCTTTCATTGCTAAACCATTTCGGAATTTCACTTCCGGGCATAATCATCCTATAAGCTCTGTTTGGTATTGTACATCTTTGTCCCTGAAATATATAAAGCATGATGTTTAGAACTAAGAGAAAGATGAATTATAAAAAAATAAAAATAAATAAATAAATTTTGAGAGAGACCTGAATATTTTCCATCAATTTGAAGCAGTTGAGACAGTGTAAAGTGAATCTGGTTAAAGTATACCCGAGTGGAATATCCCTTTCTCCTGGCAATCTCTTCAGTGTGATAGAGGTACAGTAGTTTACATTTACATGATAAGTAGTTGACGGAATATCTGGTAATTCTCGAAGCTTCTTGCAACCCTCCAAATAGAGCCGTTTAAGATGAGGGAGTTCAGAGATGCTTTCAGGAAGGGAATCAAAATTATTTCCAGATAGATCTAAATCATTTAAAGAGGATAAGCAGCCAATATCATTGGAGATTTCCCAAATATTGCAGTCACGAAGATCCAATTTTGTTAAAGAAGTCAAACCTGATAAGGAAGGCAATGTAAGACCCACGAGACCATGACTTGTTGAATTGGGATCAAATGAATATGCTGGCACATATTTTATGGCGGTTCCACTCAATATAAGTGTTTCCAGACCTTTAACATTATATATGTTCTCTGGCAAGTTTTCGGATTTTGAGCATCCATAAAGATCAAGATATTCAAGAGACTTCAAATTACAAGTGGTGCTAGGAAGACATAAAAGATCTTTGCATTTTCTTATTTCCAAAAATAATAAGACTAGTCAAATGTCCAATTGATGATGGCAGCTCTTTTATAGCTGTTCCACTCAAATCAAGATGCTTGAGACCTTCCAAATTTCCTAAGTTCTCTGGCAACTCGTCCAATTTTGAGCATCCAGAAAGATCAAGTTCTTGAAGAGACTTCAAATTACAAATGGTACTAGGAAGACAGACAAGATGTTTGCAATTAGGTAGTTGAAAAGATATAAGGCCAGTCAAACGTTCAACTGTTGAAGGTAGTTCCGTAATAGAAACATTTTTAAAAGAAAGATATTGTAAGCATTCCATGTTTCCCACAAATTCCGGAATTTTCTTGATGTTTGAACAAGCAAAAAGATCAAGAGTCACAAGAGACTTCATTTCAAACTTGCTTGGAAGATGACTTAGTTTTCTGCACCAACTTAGATCCAGAAGAATAAGCTTTCTATGAATTCTGGTGGATGGGTGAAGCTCTTGTAAATTTCTACACCTTATAAGAATTAATTTCTCAAGATTTGGAATTCCAGTGACATCTGGGATTTCAATCAGATTCGAGGAGTCGGTCAAATCAATGAACTTCAACTGGTCACAAATCTATTAAAAAAAAAAAACATTGTTAGAATAATTATCTTCCTAGTCTCCGTTTATTGAAATTGAAAAGCAAAGTTGTACAAGGAGAGCACTCTTACCTTCATTCCTTTCCAAATCCAAAGTCGTTCAATATTGCTATGTGGCAAATGAAGTTGAACAAGCTCATTCGAGTGGAAACTTACTGGCAAGCACGTTGAAGGATACATACTCCAATCAAGAATTCTTAAATTATTAGGAAGATCTTGGGGGCCATGTTTAAGGCAAATATTACGAATTCTAAGAAATTCTAGATTGCACAACTTTGAAAAGGCCTCGGGGTTCCAATCTACCTCATTTTCTTCAAAATAACTGTTCCTTACATGTATGGCTCGAACTGCTTCCGTTCCCTAATAATCATGAAGGATTTGTTGAATTCCAAAATACAATATAAGCATAGCTATCCAAATTTTCAATTTGTTAAACAAGAAGAAAAGTTATTAGCTCAAATTCTCTAAATAACCTCTTACCGTATTTCTTTTCAACATGTTGTCAATGTCTTTATAAAGCCACAATCTACTACGCTTCCCAGGCTCACTAGGACACTCTTGACAAACTATGTACCTACCCATTTCTTCAAGTAAATCATGCATCCACAATATATCGTTATCCAGAACTTTCAAGAGAGATTTATCAATGAGTTCCTTCAATCCAATGTGAGCGTGATGGCCAAGAATAATTAGTATTTCTATTACATGGTCTTTCTTCTCATTATTAAAGAAGCATGCAATATGTAGGAATATTTCCTTCTCTGGGTTCTCGAGTCCATCAAAACTTATTTGAAGTACTTGGAGAACTTTTCTCTCAGGAAATTCTTTGAGCCTCTCTAATGCACTTTTCCATTCAACAATACTTTTTCCAAACAAAAAGGAACCTAAAACCTCAAGAGCTAAAGGAAGACCACCAGCATGACTTAAAAAATCTTTGGACAGTTCTAAGTAATCATCTAGGACATACTCTTTTTTAAAAGCATTCAAACAAAAGGGGCGAAGAGCATCTTCTTCATTCATTCCTTTAACTTCATATATTTCATCTACTTCATGTGTCTTCAACAAATGTTCATCTCTTGTGGTTATGATAATTCTACTGCCTAGACCAAACCAATCATGCTTTCCAGCAAACATTTTTAACTGGTCTAATTGATTTACATCATCAAGAACAAGAAGAATCCTTTTATGACATAATCTTCTCTTGATCATGAGAATTCCATCATAAATATTATTTATATCCAAATTTGGTTCCTTCAAAATTTGAGAAATAAGTTTTTGTTGCAATAGAAGTAAGGAAGCTGCTACGTTCACACCATGGTGTGAAACAGTGTTTTCACACCATGGATGTGGCAGCCAATAACTGGGCCACGGCAGCAAGTCCATCTGCGGGTCCCATAAGTGTAAAATCAGCAATTTTCATTAAGAATGCAACTATCCTTGTTGCCAAACACACTAAAAATTTGGCTAAAAATGGGGCATGGCAAAGCACGTGAGAGGTCCACTTGGTGTTTTTTTTTTTCCCTCCACTCCGCCTGTCTTCTTCTTCAGCATGTCCGTGGAAGTCTGAAACACACGTCCTCCATAGCCACAGCAAGCAGAAAGTAAAAAAAAAAAAGACACTTAGCCGAGAAGATCAAGACAGTTTTAAGGTTGGATTTTTGAAGTTTTGGTAGTTATTATTTCTTGCCAATAATAATGAAACAATAATCCTAAACATAGAAACCTTTTTTCTGTAAAACAGTGTTGCTGCCATTGTAGCTTGAGCTTGAGCTTGAGCTTGAAACAAAGTCACCATTTGGAGCAGAGACAGAGACCAACATTTGAGATTTGGAGCAGCATTTAACGTGAGTTTTGGAGTTTTGGAGGTGCATTGCACTGGTGCATTGACTGCACTGTTCACGTGGTATGCTTTTTTTTTTTTCCTCTTTTTCTTTTTTGTTAGTTGTGTATATTATTTAAGTTTATTTTTAGTGATAATCTGTACATATTTTTTTGTGTAATAAAAAATGAAAAAAAAAAAAAAAAATTATGCTTGTTTTAGGTGTAGCAAAATATTCATGATTATTGTATTATGGCTATAGATGTTTAATGGGTTTTTTCATGTTATTTTTTTAATGATAATGGGTTTTTTCAAATGTAATTGTTGCTATGTTGGTTCTGGGTTCACTTGCATGTTATTACCATTTACCAAAAAATGTGGACAATAATGTCCAAACTTAAAGATAATTGTCCACACTTTCTATGGATGTTAAGGATGTTACATAGGTTGTTGGTACATGTTGGTTTCTATGGATGTTATGAAAAAATAGTTACAAAAAGATATAAAGTTCATAGCTTGTCAATTGAGAAACAGTACAAGAATCCAAAAAAGTCCTAAATAGCTTCATTTCAGAACATGGAACATGAAAACAGTTAAAAGGGTGTATCTGCATCTTCATGATATCTTGTTATTTTTTAATGATAATTTTAGTGAGTGTGTGTTGGTGTGTTTGAATGTTTTCTGTTATTGATACTAGTCACAATGTATACTTTAGGTTTAGGTTGTATATCATTATTGGTACATGATAAATTATTTGTAGAGTTTACATTACATGTTATAATTAACTTTGGTATTTGGCTTATAGGTTGTTGCAGTCATGAGTACACAAGAGATGGATGGTGTTAGATCCTTTGGTGCTAGTAATAGTTTTGTGGAGGATTTACCACAGCCTGTTGAGGGAAACATGCAGGAGGATACACCTGAGAGTGTGAGGAATTCAGTGATTGAACCAAGGGTTGGAATGGAGTTTGATTCACTTCAACAAGTCATTGAATTTTATAAGCATTATGCTTATTCGAAAGGATTTGCAACAATGACAAGGAATTCAAGAAAAAAGAAGGGCTTTAGTGAGACTTCTTATGTAAACTTGAAGTGTAACCGAGAGGGAAAATACAGTAGTTCGGTTGATGATCCTTCCAAGAAGAGGTCGACAATAAAAAATGCGTGTGAAGCTGGGATCAAAGCTTCGATGGATATTACCGATAAAAAATGGAGGATATTGAGTTTTATTGAGGATCATAATCATGAGTTGAGTCCTAGTAAATCTAGGCATTTTGCTGCTTTTCGGCATATAAGCACGGATACAAGAAGGAGACTCTTGATTAATGATAATGTCGGTGTTAGGATAAATAGTAGTATTAAGGCTTCCGTCGTTGAAGCAGGGGGTTATGAAAATGTGACCTATAATCAAAGAGATGTTCGCAACTTTCTCGAAAAGGAACGTCGTTTAAAGTGTAAGGAGGGTGACGGACAAGCCTTGCACGATTACTTCGTTAGAATGCAAGCTAAAAATTCTAACTTCTACCATGCATTGGATTTGGATGATGAGTTACGTGTGCGAAATGTATTTTGGGTTGATGCGAGGAGTAGGGCAGCATACGAATCCTTCAATGATGTGATCACATTCGACACCACATATCTAACAAACAAGTATGATATGTCCATTCGCCCCTTTTATTGGAATTAATCATCATGGTGAATCTATTATACTTGGTTGTGGGTTATTGTCAAGTGAAGACACGGATTCGTTTGTGTGGGTATTTAGGCAATGGTTGCAAAGTATGTGTGACATTGCTCCAAAAGCCATTATCACAGGACCAATGCCAAGCAATGCGGCGGGCCATTGAAATAGTTTTTCCGGAAACTGTTCATCGTTGGTGTATTTGGCATATTACGATGAAATTGCCAGTGAAGCTTGCTGGATTGGAAGCTTATCAAGATATAAAGCATTCTTTGCTTAAAGCCGTGCATGATTCAATGACAGTGGAAGAGTTTGAAGAAAAATGGAATCATACCATCACTTTACATCATCTTGAGGAGAATGTGTGGTTGGCTAAGTTATATGAGGAACGGGAGCGATGGGTTCCTGCATTTCTCAATTCCAATTTCTTTGCGGGAATGTCGTCAACCCAACGTTCGGAATCAATGAATGCCTTTTTTGATGGTTACTTACATAGCTCTACAACCTTGAAAGTATTTGTGGAGCAATTCGAGAAGGCAATGCGGAATAAGGTTGAAAAAGAGATTTTATCAGATTTTGAGTGTTTCAAAGGCAAGCTGGAGTGTTCATCATCATCTCCTATGGAGAAACAGTTCCAAGAAGC
>OU015761.1:63879985-63942079 GCA_907173295.1 Fagus sylvatica | reverse complement strand
TTGCTTGATATTTGAATTGGCCATCTTGGTCCAATTAAATCAATAGTCAAAATTAAGCTTTAAAACATAAATCATTAGTTCATATGAAAATATCATTAATGAACAACTTAAAATCATGGTTATCATCAAAACTACATGAATGTCCTTGGATTAATTAGCCAATTAATAATTATTGAAACCTTGAGGCTAACAATCTCCCCCTTTTTGATGATGACACATATGATATGATATTTTTATACGATTTATGATTTTGAAGCTTTTCTTGAAAAGCTCCCCCTAAAATAATGCATATCTTTATATTAGAGATTTTTAAATCTCCCCCTATCTTTATGCATAGATCAATTTGTCATTTAAGTATTATCAAGCAATCAATATATATGCGTATTTTTGCCAATTATTGCAAGATATGATAATTCACCAATAGATATGATAATTCAAATAGATAAAAAAAAATGTCATATCTTTCTCCCCCTTGGCATCATCAAAAATAAATATTATATTCAATATCTCCAAACATCATTCAACATTTTAAACAACCAAAAAAAAATTTATTTCTCCTTTGATTTAGTTCAAACATAGAACAACTAACTAATATAACATATTTCTCCTATTTGGTACAAAGAAATAAAACAAATACATTCATATTTGTAAGATTCTTCATCCTAGTGGTTTGGTTGGATTGGGGGTTCGGTTGAATATTGTCCCTTGTATGCCTAAGATGCTGATGATTTAAGCAATCCGGGAAGGACATGGGATGATGCCCATATAGTACGTACTCTCTCTCTTCTGTCATACAAAGCTTCGGGTGTATCAACAGTTGTATGAACGGGATGATTTTGATGAGGAAGATATATTTGGAGTGTATGCCAAAGATCTTCCCATCAACCTGGTGTATGAGAGAGGTACTTCAACCGAGAAGCATGATCAATAATAATCTTGCTTCGTGGAAACTTGATCAATAATAATTTTGCTTCTATCTGAGAAGATCAAGTATTTGATTTTATGAATCTCTAAATGATGCTGCATCCTCTTAGAGTGTTATCTAAAGAATGAGAGAAAATATTATCGGAGAGGTGTGAGTATGTAGTGGAGAGGTGAAGCGAATTTATAGGACAGACGCGCTGTTTGAAAGAATGGTTCAGATTTTGCTACGTGTCATAAGTGTGAATGAATGGTTCAGATTTTGCTACGTGTCGTAAGTGTGAATGAATGGTTCAGAAGACGCTACGTGTCTGACTTATCCAATTACGCACGCCATAGACACCGATAAATCAGGAAGTTTGAAAAAAAATTTCTGCTTTTTCAGAAAAAAGATCTTGTCGACGCATCGAGTTCTGAGTCAGTGATATTTCCGTATACGTTAAATCTCGAGATTTGAACGTTGAATTTTGAAGAAAAATCTCGGGAGTCGGGTGATAGGTACAGGCTGGTGTTCAAAAATCTGAGGTTTATTTAACACACACTAATTTTCGATGAACTTCATCATTTTCAAACTTTTAGCTTAATCTCTTATTAGATTTTCTAGAATGGCTTCCTCTTCTTCTCAAAACAAACCAGAAACAATTAATCTAAATGATACACCTAGTGTGATGCCAGAAGTCTGGCGTCCTTACTTCCTTTCAATTAATGGCCCTGTGTCAGTAACTGATTCAGTGATATTGAATGGTGAGACTGCCACCGCAGTAGCTGCCGGTCTTTGTACTCCGGAGGATGCAAAGGTTTTAGCTGGGAGGACTGACCCACAAATAATAAATGAATCATTGGCACTCACGATTCAGTGTACTGCCACTGTTTCTAACATGGGACGTCGTCTTCATGTTAGGAATATGGAAGTGAAAACGCTGCGTTCTCAAGTCACCATTTTACAAAGGTTGCTGAAGGAGAGTAAGAAGAAAGTAGGGGAGGTCAAGGAGGAGAACAAAAGGCTGAAGGCGCTCGTGGATTCTTATGCCGATGATTTGGTAATCCGGTCCACAGAGCAGAGCAAGACCACTAATAAGCTGCAGAAGCAGTACGAGAAGCTACTAGCTGAGGTGAAGGAATTGACTTCTCGCTCTATCCCCAAATAAATGTAGTGGGAAGTGTAGTGGTTTTTCCTTTTGTGGTGACTTCTCCTTTATGGCTTTCTTTTTAATAAACTCAAGTTTGTTTAAATGATGAGTTTTATTTCTTATTTTATGCATGAACATATACGCAAATATACATAGAACTGGGCATATAATTTAATGTTCAAACAATATAACTAGGAAGATATAAAATGAACAATTTTATGAACATGATATGCATAAAATCATTTTATATTCAATTCTTAAGGTATATATAGATTTAACATAGTTGAATCAAAGAGAAGGATAATAAATTTAAGCTTATTTGATATCAACGTATCTAGCCATACCTATTTCACGTCGAATTGTGCAAAATCGTTCTTCAATGAGAGGTTTCGTGAGAATATCCGCCCATTGACTATCGGTGCTCACAAATTCAAGTTCAATGTCCCCTTTTTGCACATGATCTCTTATAAAATGGTATCTAATTTCAATGTGCTTTGTGCGAGAGTGTTGGATAGGATTTTTACTTAAACTTATGGCACTTGTGTTATCACACCTTATGGGAATATGATCAAAAAGAATTTTAAAATCCTCTAGTTGTTGTTTTATGTAGAGAGATTGAGCACAACAACTACCGGCCGCTACATATTCGGCTTCCGCCGTTGATAAGGCCACAGAATTTTGCTTTTTACTAAACCATGATACTAGTGAGTGTCCTAGAAAGTGACAAGTACCACTAGTGCTTTTGCGATCAATTTTGCAACCAGCAAAATCCGCATCCGTGTAGCTTATTAAGTCAAATGAATTTGACTTAGGGTACCATAATCCTAAATCAATGGTTCCAAGCAAATATCGAAATATTCGTTTGACTGCAATTAAGTGTGATTCTTTAGGACAAGATTGAAATCCGAGGCGCAAAGACATACACTAAACATTATATCGGGTCTACTTGCGGTTAAATAAAGTAAACTACCAATCATACCTCGATATAGCTTAACGTCCACCGGTTTACCTTTCTCATCTTTGTCAAGCTTTGTTGAAGGACTCATGGGAGTTCCATATGCTTTAGCATTTGTCAATCCAAATCTTTTTAGTAAGTCTATGACATATTTGGATTGATTTAAGAATATCTCCATCTTCGGTTTGCTTTATTTGAAGTCCGAGAAAGAATTTTAGCTCACCCATCATACTCATTTCGAATTCATCCTGCATAGTCTTAGAGAATTCTTTGCACAAGTTTTCATTAGTAGAACCAAATATAATATCATCAACATAGATTTGCACAATAAGCATGTCTTTTCCATCAAACATTAGAAATAATGTTGTGTCAAGTTTTCCACGTGTAAAACCCTTTTCAATAAGGAAACCACTTAGTCGTTCATACCAAGCTCTTGGAGCTTGTTTTAAACCATATAAAGCTTTTGATAATTTAAAAACGTGGTTTGGAAATTCATGATTTTCAAATCCAGGAGGTTGTTCTACATAAACTTCTTCGGCAATAAAACCATTTAAAAAGGCACTTTTGACATCCATTTGAAATAATTTAAAATTTTTAAAACATGCAAAAGCAAGTAACATGCGTATAGCTTCTAATCTAGCAACTGGAGCATAAGTCTCTCCATAATCAATACCTTCCTCTTGATTATAACCTTGAGCGACTAACCTTGCTTTGTTCCTTACTATTATACCTTCTTCATCCTTTTTGTTTCGGAATACCCATTTTGTACCAATGACGGAGTGGTCCTTGGGTCTAGGTGCAAGAGTCCATACCTTGTTTCTTTCAAATTGGTTTAGCTCTTCTTGCATTGCCAAGATCCATGATTCATCTTCAATAGCTTCATTTATGTTCTTTGGTTCAATTTGTGAGAGAAACGCCATGTTGTTGCAGATGTCCTTGAGCTTTGATCTTGTGCTTACTCCATGTTCAATTTCACCAATGATCAATTCTTTAGGATGACTATGGACTACGTTCCAACTTTTTGGTAATTCTTCATTGTTGGTTGGAGGAAGCGCTTTTTCTTCATCTTTTGGTTCATCTACTTGATCTTTGACTTTTTCACTTAAATCAACTTGGTTAGATGAACTAGCTTTATTTTCAAGAGAAATTGGCTCATCATCACAATTATTTTTGATATGGAATGGATTAGTTTCATCAAAAACAACATGCATAGATTCATCAACAACCATAGGTTCGTTTATTGAACACTCTATATGCTTTACTATTTGTAGAATAACCAAGGAATATACCTTCATCGGATTTAGCATCGAATTTACCAAGATTATCTCTATCATTCAATACAAAGCACTTACATCCAAAAACTTTGAAATATCCAATGTTAGGTTTTCGATTATTCCATAGTTCATAAGGAGTTTTATTTAAAGTGTTTCTAATGATGGTTCTATTTATAACATAGCAAGCGGTGTTAACAGCTTCAGCCCAAAAGTATTGAGGTAAATTATGTTCATTAAGCATAGTTCTAGACATTTCTTGAAGTGATCTATTTTTACGTTCTACTACTCCATTTTGTTGAGGAGTACGAGGTGCCGAGAAATTGTGTCCAAAACCATTTTGATCACAATATAGTTCAATATCTTGATTATCAAATTCTCTACCTCTATCACTTCTAACATTGTTAATTGTATAACCTTTTTCATTTTGAATTCTTCTACAATGTTTAACAAATGCTTTATGAGCTTCATTTTTGTGAGCAAGAAATAATACCCATGTATAGCGAGAGTAATCATCAACAATTACAAATGCATACAATTTGCCACTTAAGCTAGCGGTTCTAATAGGACCAAATAAATCCATATGCAATAATTCTAGAGGTCTTGAAGTAGAAATAACTTTCTTTTTCTTAAAAGATGACTTAGTTTGTTTACCTAGTTGACATGCATCACATATTTTATCTTTAACAAATTTAGTAACCGGCAAGCCTTTTACTAAATCAAGTTTAGACAATTTTGAGAGTAATTCCATATTGACATGTCCTAATCTTCTATGCCACAACCAACTATTTTCATTTATGGCAGCAAGGCAAATTGATTCTTTTGAAGTCATATTATCAAAATCAATAGTGTAGACATTCTCATTTCTAAATGCCACAAATAAAACTTGATTATCAATTTCATTTACTATAATGCACATGATTGATTTAAATATTACATTATAGCCTTTATCACACAATTGGCTAATACTTAGCAAGTTATGTTTCAAACCATCAACCAAGAGAACATCTTCAATAACAAGAGAATGTGTTTTACCAATATTACCTATACCGATGATCTTTCCTTTTGAGTTATCACCGAATTTGACATTTCCTCCATCTTTTAGAGTAAGAGAAGTGAACTTGTTTTTGTCACCTGTCATATGCCTTGAACATCCACTGTCAAGAAACCACTTGTCCTTGGTAGATTTGGATATCAAGCATACCTACAAAACAAATTTTAAGTAACTTTCTTTGGTACCCAAATCTTCTTGGGTCCTCTTGGGTTAGTTGGTGGTGTGGTTCCTTTAATAATCCAAATCATATTTTTCATGGGACATGTATGAATATTATGCCCTATTTTTCCACAATGTTTACATATGGGAGATTTCAAGAGGTTTTCATTAATGAAAAATTTTTGATAATGTTTTTCTTTTATTTTCGGGTTATATCCAATACCCGCTTTGTCAAAAACACATCTTTGACTACCCAACAAATTATCCAAATTTTTCTTTCCATTTGTAAAGTTAGTCAAAATTTTGGTTAGGTTTTCAACCTTGAGTTTTAGTTCTTTATTTTCATTAATCAAAAGATTTGAATTGTGAACAATTTGTGATGATGTTTCCACATCATTTGCTTTCATTTTCTCAATAAAATTTTGTGACTTAACTTCCAACTTAATTATTTCTTCTTCTAAAAACAGATTTTTATCATTCAAAGAATTAATTTGTTTTTCTAGAATTTCATTTTTGTTTTTCAAATCATTTAATTCGTTTGAAAGAGATGTGACTTTCTTTTTAAAAACTTTATTTTTCAAAACATTTTTCTCAAATTCTTCAACCAATTCTTCAAAAGCATTTTGTAATTCATCATAGCTATAAGATTCATCTTCTAAAGAATTAAGTTTAGAAGTTACCTCATCTCCATGTGCCATTAAGCAAAGATCTTCGGTGGCGCTTTCATCGTCATTAAATGCTAGCGGACAAAAGCTCGCGTGCTCATCCTCACTTATGTTGGATTCATTTATGTATCCCAAAAGACAAAGATTTGCCACTTCATTGTCACTTGAGTTGTTATCCGAATCACTTTCATCGGAGTCATCCCAAGTTACCTTTAGAGCTTTCTTTTTGTACTTCATTTTCTCTTTGTTTACTTGAGGACACTCATTTTTGTAATGCCCCTGCTTCTTGCATTTGTAGCAGGTAGGAGTTTCAGTTTTGCTTGATTCTCCTTTATTTTCTCCTTTCTTAGGGAATCTTCTTCCAAACCCCTTTTTCTTCTTTAAGAACTTTTTGAAGTTTCTAGTCATCAGGGCAATTTCTTCTTCTTCATCTCTTTCCTCTTCACTATTGTCGTGGTCATGATGAGAGGATTTGAGGGCGAAGTTTTTCTTTGGTTTGACTTCTTCTTCCTCCACTTTACTATTCATTTCAAGCTCATACGTCATAAGTGATCCGAATAGTTCTTCTAAGGTCAACACCTTAAGATCTCTAGCTTCAGAAATTGCTGTCATCTTTGCTTCCCATCTCTTTGGTAATGACCTGAGAATTTTTCTCACATTTTCTTGGTTAGTATAAATTTTTCCAAGGGCCTTCAAGCTATTCACAATATTAGTAAACCTAGTAGACATTTCACTAATATTTTCATCTTTCTTCATAACAAACAATTCATATTCATGGACAAGCATGTTCATTTTAGATTCCTTAACTTGATTAGTTCCTTCATAAGTAACTTCAAGTTTGTCCCAAATTTCTTTAGCCGAGTCACAACCCGAGACTCTATTGTATTCAATTGGGTCAAGAGCACAATATAAAGTACTCATAGCTTTACAATTTAATTCAATGAGTCTTACATCAGCCTCATTCCATTCACTTTCTAATTTTGCTAAGGTTGCTCCTTCCACAGTTTTTGTGGGAATATGAGGACCATTTGCAATGATTCTCCAAACATGATAGTCTTGACCCTTAATATACATGATCATTCTATTTTTCCAATAGCCATAATCACTACCAATGAATAGAGGTGGTCTATGAGTAGATTGACCTTCAAGCATTTGAGGTCTAGGTGTGTTTGCCATGATCTTAACTCTAAGATTGTTAAATCTATATGTAGAGCCTTGGCTCTGATACCAATTGTTACCCAAATATCAACCTAAGAGGGGGGGTGATTTAGGTTGAGGCAAACTTTTTCGATTTAAATGCGGAATTAAAAACTATCTTCAAATAGCAAATGTTGAATTTAGCAAATGTTTGATCACAATTCAATTGCAATATAGATATGATATGAAATCAAGCACAAGTATATATATAAGCAATTAAATATGTAAGAGATAGAGAGAGAGAAAATCAAACACGAGATGATTGTTATCGAGGTTCGGCTTCCGTGCCTACGTCCCCGCCTCAAGAACACTTCTTGAGGATTCCCAAATCCACTATTTGACAATCTTCTTTCGGGTGAAGATAAAACCGTTACAAATCTTCCTTACACAGTGAAGAGTAACCACCGAGTGAAAAATCCTTTTCACTCCTTAGGATTTATACCAAAACCCACAAATTTCCTTAGGAAGAGTAACCACCCAGTGAAAAATATTTTCACTACTTAGGATTTAACCAAAACCCTAACAAAATACTCACAGGTTTCAACAAAGTATTTGTTGTACAAGATAAGGCTCTCTCAAAGAGTAATTGTACACAATATGCTCACTCTAATAGTATATCAAGGATTTGATCAATATGGCTCAAAAAGTGTTTAGAGAAATTTTCAATCAAGGATTTTGAATGATATGAAAATATAAGCTTGAGAAGGATGGATTGATGTATAAGATGTTATCTTTTCTATCTTTGATTTCTCTTGTATGCTTGGTGTTTAGAAATGAAGAAAGGGTAGTATTTATAGCCATCATGTTGTCTTGCATTCTTCTTGATTTTCAATCAATCAATTTGCTTTCTTTGAAAACTTTTCTTCTTAAGATTTTTCAACCATAATTGATATGGTTGTCTTGCATGTGAATTTCAATCAAGTTGCTTTCTTTGAAAACTTTTCTTCTTAAGATTTTTCAACCATAATTGATATGGTTGTCTTGCATGTGAATTTCAATCAATCAAGTTTGTCTTTGAAGACTTTAAGAGATTTTTCAATTGATATTGTTGTCTTATATTTGAATTTCAACCAATCAAGTTGTCTTTGAAGACTTTAAGAGATTTTTCAATTGATATGGTTGTCTTATATTTGAATTTCAACCAATCAAGTTTGTCTTTGAAGACTTTAAGAGATTTTTCAATTGATATGGTTGTCTTATATTTGAATTTCAACCAATCAAGTTGTCTTTGAAAACTTTAAGAGATTTTTCAATTGATATGGTTGTCTTATATTTGAATTTCAACCAATCAAGTTTGTCTTTGAAAACTTTAAGAGATTTTTCAATTGATATGGTTGTCTTATATTTGAATTTCAACCAATCAAGTTGTCTTTGAAAACTTTAAGAGATTTTTCAATTGATATGGTTGTCTTATATTTGAATTTCAACCAATCAAGTTTGTCTTTGAAAACTTTAAGAGATTTTTCAATTGAAGTTGGTTTTAAAGTTGAGCCTTAAAGATCAAATCTTAATAAACTTTACAAAACCTAACTCTTACTTCTCATATGTCTCGGATCATTGTCTTTGAGCTTGATTTCTTTGTCTTGAGTCTTGATGACTTTGATCTTCAATGAATTTGCAACTTGTCAACTTTGCATTTGCTTGATATTTGAATTGGTCATCTTGGTCCAATTAAATCAATAGTCAAAATTAAGCTTTAAAACATAAATCATTAGTTAATATGAAAATATCATTAATGAACAACTTAAAATCATGGTTATCATCAAAACTACATGAATGTCCTTGGATTAATTAGCCAATTAATAATTATTGAAACCTTGAGGCTAACAGTAACAATCCTGTTGCTGGTCTTGAAGGCGGCCAGATTATTCAAGTGGACGACCCGGTTATCCACGTGGACGATCAGGCTGCTCTTCCCCCAACCGGTGGCGAGATGCCATAGTTTTAATCCTTATGATCTTGACTTAGATATTTTATGTTTGTTGTTTTTCTTTCTTTTGTCAGCAATGTAGCCCTAACAAGGTCATGTTTACTCCTTCTGGAAGGGGTGTGACCTATACTTAAAATAATCTCGTAGTTAGGGTCATGTTTACTCCTTATGGAAGGGGTGTGACCCATACTTTTGTGGACAATGTCTTGACTGGGATCATGTGAGGTTTATATGCCAGTTGTCTTTTGTTATCCCTTCTAGAATTGCTGCTTTGTTTCTTCCCATTTGTGTTAAGCAAAAAGTGGATTTCTCATATTGTGGTGTTTACTGTGTTGTTGACGGCCGTTTGCCGATGAATCCCACAATTAACCATAATATGTAGCGGAATGTCCTTGACGGTCTTCTTTTATACGTATATTCCATAAGTGTTTAATTTTGATAACAGATAAGGAAGGAACACACTAGATAGACAAAGAAGGAACGTCCTTGACGGGCTTCTTCTCTAAATGCACCCCTTGGGTGTCTCGCTTAATAATAGGTAGAGAAGGGACACTCTTGACGGTCTTCTTCTCTAGATGCACCCCTTGGGTGTCTCACTTGATAATAGGTAGAGAAGGGACACTCTTGACGGTCTTCTTCTCTAGGTGCACCCCTTGGGTGTCTCACTTGATAATAGGTAGAGAAGGGACATTCTTGACGGTTTTCTTCTCTGGATGCACCCCTTGGGTCTCTCACTTGATAATTGGTGGAGAAGGGACACGCTTGACAGGTCTTCTTCTCTAGATGCACCCCTTAGGTGTCTAACATCGGTTGATGAGTAGGGGAGCAGTTTTCTTGATGGGCTTCCATGGTACATGCACCTCGTGGGTGTCTAACTAGTGCACCTCGAAGGTGTCTAACATTTGCACCTCATGGGTGTCTGACTTGTGCACCTCGAAGGTGTCTAACATTTGCACCTCATGGGGGTCTGACTTGTGCACCTCGAAGGTGTCTAACATTTGCACCTCATGGGTGTCTGACTTGTGCACCTCGAAGGTGTCTAACATTTGCACCTCATGGGTGTCTAACTTGTGCACTTCGAAGGTGTCTAACATTTGCATCTCATGGGTGTCTGACTTGTGCACCTCGAAGGTGTCTAACATTTGCACCTCATGGGTGTCTGACTTGTTTGCCTTGAAGGTGTCTAACATTTGTTTAAATGACGCCAGTCGAGATAATAATTGATAATATTTGGGCGACAGCAAGTATATTTAGACAATTATTTAAGTGAAGACAGCCTTCTATTCATAGATAAAAGACATTGTTTGGGTATACAAACTTCTTTATCATAAAAGATAACTGATATACGTACCTCACGGGTAGTATTTCTTGAGGTGCTCAACGTTCCATGGGTGAGGCAGCTTTTTTCCATGACGGTCTTCCAGATGATAGGTGTCCCTTCAGTGATATTGGATGATCTTGTAGGGACCTTCCCAATTGGGGCCCAACTTTCCCTGTGACGGGTCCTTAGTTGCTTGGGTGACCTTCCTCAAGACCCAATCACCAACTTCAAAACGTCGGAGCTTTACTTTGGCGTTATAATATCTGGCCATTTTTCCTTGATAAAGTGCGATTCTTCGTGCTGCCCTTTCTCTTGTTTCATCCAGGAGATCAAGGTTCAAACGAAGCTGCCCTTCATTTTCCCCTTCTTTGTGGAAGGTCGTCCTTAGGGTGGTTAGTCCAATTTCAACGGGGATAACAGCCTCCGTGCCGAAGGTGAGCTTGAAGGGAGTTTCCTTTGTTGGGGTTCTGACGGTGGTTCGGTATGCCCACAACACGCTTGGAAGCTCTTCCACCCACATACTCTTTGCCCCCTCAAGCCGGGTCTTAATCTGTTTGAGTAAGGTCCGGTTTGTAACTTCGACTTGGCCGTTTGCTTGTGGGGGAGGAATAGTGGTTTTTTATGTTCAGTTGAGCACATAATTCCCTGAAGGGTCCATTATCAAATTGCTTCCCATTGTCGGAAATCAGGACTCGTGGGATCCCAAATCGACAAATGACGGCCTTCCAGACGAAAGACTTGACATTCTTTTCTGAAATTGTTGCCAAAGGTTTTGCCTCCACCCATTTAGTAAAGTAATCAATTGCAACCACTAAGAATTTTGCTTGTTTCGTTCCAACCGGAAAGGGACCCATAATATCTAGCCCCCATTGTGCGAAAGGCCATGGTGAGGTTATGGGCGTGAATTCCTCCGGTGGCACCCTCGGGACATTGGCGAAGCGTTAGCACTTGTCGCAGGCCTTCACAAATTGGGTGGCATCATGTAGAAGGGACGGCCAGTAATAGCCTGCTCTTGTGAGCTTGTGCGCCAAAGATCTTGCCCCTGAATGATTCCCACAAACCCCTTCATGGACCTCCCTGATGACATAATTCGCTTCTTCTGGTGACAAACACCTTAGGTGAGGTCATGAAAAACCCATCTTGTAAAAGATGCCCCCTAGCAACTGGAAGCGAGAAGCACGTATTCGAAGTTTGTGTGCTTCTGCCCTATCTGCAGGAAGGGTCCCTTCTTTGAGGTATCCGATTATGGGCAGCATCCACGTCGTAGTGAATGAGATAGGATTTATTGTTTCTTCCTCTGTAAACGGTCTTCATTGGATTTCGACGAAGCCGTCTATTTCCACTCCTGAAGACGCCAACCTAGCTAGACGGTTGGCGGCTTCATTTTCTTCTCTTGGAATCTGAAATAATTCCACCTTCTTGAACTATGTTATTAGGTTCTTGATGACCGTCAAATATCTCTTTATTCTATCTTCCTTAGCTTCATACTCCCCCTTGACTTGCCCTACGATTAACTGAGAATTGCTTTTGACGGTCAGGTTCTCGATTCCCATACTCTTGGATAATTTTAGTCCGGCTAGAAGGGCTTCATACTCCGCTTCATTGTTGGTGGCGCGGAAACGTAGCTGAAGCGCATACTCGAATTTGTCTTTCTCAGGGGAGACAAGGACGACTCCAGCCCCGCTCATTTCCTTGGTAGATGACCCGTCTATATTTACTGTCCAGGCCTCGCCTTCTTCCAATTCCTCTTCATCCTTCCATGGTTGAGTGAATTCTGCGATAAAATCGGCCAAGGCTTGGGCCTTTATTGCAGTGCGTGGACGGTAGTCGATATGAAATTCACTCATTTCTATGGACCACTGTACTAGTCTCCCGGCCGCATCTGGCTTATTCATGGCCTTCCTGAGAGGGTAATCAGTCAAAACTATTATGGGATGGGACTGGAAGTACGGCCTAAGCTTTCTAGACGCGATCAACAAAGCAAAAGCTAATTTTTCCATATTTGAATATCTTTCTTCAGCTCCCCTCAAGACCCTACTGGTGTAGTAGACAGGCTTTTGAATGCGTTCTTCCTCACGAATTAGTGCAGAACTGACCGCGGAGGCTGACACAGCCAAGTACAAATATAATTCCTCACCTGTCTGGGAAGGGCTGAGTAACGGTGGGGAGGATAAATAGGCCTTCAATTCCTCAAACGCCTTCTGGCATTCTTCTGTCCACTGGAAGGCCTTCCTGAGAGTTCTAAAGAAGGGAAGGCATTTGTCCGTAGATCTTGAAACGAACCTATTCAGAGCGGCTGCTTTCCCTGTCAAGCTCTGGACCTCCTTGACGGTCTTCGGAGGGCTCATGTCTAGGATGGCCTTAATTTTATCTGGATTGGCTTCTATCCCGCGCTGCGATACCATAAAACCCAGAAATTTGCCGGAGGAGACCCCGAACACACACTTTGCGGGGTTCAGCTTCATGTTGTACCTTCTTAGTGTCTGGAAGGTTTCTTTTAAGTCAATGAGATGGTCTTCATCCTTTTTGCTCTTTACCAGCATGTCATCCACGTATACTTCCACGTTTCTCCCTATTTGATCATGGAACATCTTGTTTACCAGTCTCTGGTAGGTGGCTCCAGCATTTTTGAGGCCGAAGGGCATTACCTTGTAGTAGAAAAGGCCTCTGCTTGTGATGAAAGCCGTCTTCTCTTGGTCCCTTTCTGTCATCTGAATCTGGTTGTAGCTAGAGAAGGCGTCCATGAAGCTGAGTAACTTGGGTCCAGCCGTGGAATCCACTAGTTGGTCTATTCGTGAAAGGGGATAGCTGTCCTTGGGACATGCTTTGTTTAAATCTGTGAAATCGACACACATTCGCCATTTCCCCGTGGATTTTTTTACCATTACCACATTGGCGAGCCATTCCGGGTAATAAACCTCCCTTATGAAGCCTGCCTTCAACAATTTGTCAACCTCTTCCATCACAGCAGTGTTTCTTTCCGGGGCGAAGATTCGTCTCTTCTGCCTGAAGGGGGGTGTGGAAGGGTTGACATTCAGTTTGTGGGAAATTACTTCAGTGCTAATACCAGGCATGTTGTCATGGCTCCACGCAAAGACATCTGCATTCCCCCTCAAGAAACTTACTACCGAAACTCGTATCTCTTTTACCATAAAGGTTCCTATCCTTGTTGTTTTCTTTTCATCGCCTTCTATCAATACAATCTCCTCTAATTCTTCGGTTGGTTCAGCAATGTTTTGCCGCTCTTCCACGATCAGCGTTTGGTGGACCTGCTCTGCATTGACAGTAGTTAAATAACATTCTCTGGCCATTGCTTGATCTCCCTTCATCTCCCTTATTCCATTTTCGATTGGAAAGCGAACTAGAAGATGGTATGTGGAAGTGACAGCTCGAAGGTGATTCAGAGTAGGGCGTCCAATTATCACATTATAGGCAGAAGGGCAATCTACTACCAAGAAATTTACCTTCTTTATAGCTTGCTTCGGATGAGTACCTGCTATGATTTGAAGGGTGACCATTCCAAGGGGATAGATACTGGTTCCTGCAAATCCGACCAAAGGGGTTTCGATGGGTTGCAGTTGATCCTTATCAATTTTCATTTGCTGGAAGGCCGTCAAATATATGATGTCCGCAGAGCTGCCATTGTCAATCAAAACCCATCTGGTGGAATAGCCAGTGATCTCCATTGTGACAACCAATGCGTCATCATGGGGGTGGAAGACTTTGCAGGCGTCTTCTTCTGTAAATGTAATAGGAAGGTCTTCCACCCTCGGTTTCTTGTTGCTTTTCTGCGTGACGAGCACATTATGTATTTGGCAAGCGTAAGCCTTTCGTGAGGAACGGGAGGTTCTGCCTGCTGCCATTCCTCCTGTTATCACGTGAATTTCTCCCAGTGGGGGTCTTGGAGGCGCTTCCCCTGGAGGTCGTTGTTGACCGGCTCCCTGAGGACGGCCTTCTCTCTGACCTTTTTCAATAAATCTCTGCAACTTTCCTTGCTTGATCAGTTCCTCGATTTGTCTCTTCAGGTCGTAGCAATCTTCTGTGTTGTGGCCGTGGTCTTTATGAAAACGGCAGTACTTGTCTCTCTGCCTTTTGTCAGGGTCCGTCAACAGCTTGCCTGGCCATTTCAAAGCCGGGTCATTCCTTATTTGCATGAAGATGTGGTCTACAGGAGCGTTGAGAGGAGTAAAGCGGTTGAACCTCTCATTAAATCCTCGTTCACTCCTATCCTCTTGCCTCCTGTTTCTGTTCCTCTGTGCTTTGGGCCTTGTCTCATGGGGCTCCGCTGGACGGTCTGCATGATCCCCTTTTCTCTTCTTTCTGGTGGTCTGATCACGAGCTAGAAGGGCTTCCTCCCCATTCATGTACCGTTGAGTCTTATACATCATCTCCGTCATGGTGCTCGGGGGATCTTTATAGATGGAGAATAGGAAATCTCCCGATTGAAGGCCAGAAATGAACGCTGTCAACACCACCTTGTCGTCTGCCCCGTCAACCAGCAACGTTTCTTTGTTGAACCTGGTGAGGTAAGATCTCAAGGTTTCCCCTTCTTTCTGCTTGACATTCAGGAGGTGTGTGGTAGGTCGTCCATACCGTTGTCCACCGATGAAGTGGTTGAAAAACAAGCGACTAAGTTGAGCGAAGGATCCTACTGAGCCAGGCATTAATTTTTTAAACCATATCCTCGCGGGACCCTTAAGGGTGGTTGGAAAAGCACGGCACATAATCTCGTCTGGAACCCCTTGAAGGCACATCACGGTTTTGAAGGACTCCAAGTGGTCGAGGGGATCTTTCGATCTGTCAAAGATCTCCAAGGAAGGCATTCTAAACTTAGATGGCAGAGGAAAAGAGATCAACGTTTCCGTGAAGGGTGAATCCGTTCCCTGGACAAGATCGTCGATATTTTTCGTTGCTCATCCTTTAAATTCGTCCTTCATCTCCCCCATCTGTGCCCTCATCGCTTTTATTTCTTGTTCCCACTTTGCTGATGACTGTTCAACGGTTATTCTCGTATTCTCGCCCTTCGTCTCACCTTCTTGTTCTTGACGTTGCTCTTGTTGTTCTTGCCGTTGTTCTTGCTGACGCTCTTGCCGAGACTTAGCATCACCTCTTTCCTTATTCTTTCCCTTGTCTTTTTCCTTCTGCTTCTCAGTCTCGTGTTGCAGGAGTCTCTGATTGAGGACCTGGTTCTGCCGTGTAAGTTCCTGAAGGTTGGCAGTGAGATCTCGCACTTGTTTCTCCATCGCCGCCACTTCTGGAGGTTGGCTACTGGAGGGGAAGGCTTGAGCGTGGATTTCCATCGATCGTGTCGATTTCCATCGATCGCGTCCTAACCATGCAGTCCTTTTATATTGGTGCGGTGAAAGGCAAAAATAAGCGTTTCCCACAGACGGCGCCAACTGATGTTGCTGTGAAATCAGTGGACGGCAGTCAGTCAAGCCGCGACCTGGAAGACCTGCAAAAAGGAAGAAATGATCGGACCTGGCACCGGTTTGGGGCCGGCCTAGGAGGCTCCGATGCTTTTGTTAGTCGGAGTCTCTTTCGTTTAAATTCTTTTTCTATATTTTCTTGTATTGCAATTACTGTTCATGCCTGAGAATAGGAGAGAGAATAGTTTTTTATACCTTCTGGTCAGACCACGTGGCCTTCTAGGCTCCGTCAGATCTGAAGACACGTGGTGAGCTGGTGACCCTCCGTCTGGAAGGCCGTTACCCGTTCTGGAGCGTAGTGCTGAGTGGAGTCACGGGGCTTCAACCCCCTAAGTTCGCGTTGGAGAACACCTGTGCGTGACATGCGACCAGCTGGAGGAGTTGTCTCGGTTGATTCTCGAAGAAGATAAGAGATGAGTCATAACCGGATGACTGAAGGGTTGTTCACGAATAGAAGGGCGTCAGTCGCTCTAAGGGATGCGAAGGCCTTCCTCCTGACGTTGAAGGTCGTCACTCCTTACTTGGGAGAGTCAGAGAAATATCCCCTTCAGTATCCATTCTGTCACAGAAATGAGCGATACTGGAATATGAATGCTCATCATAAGCCAACTTGATCAAAGCCAAAGATAAAGCCCCATCAACAGGCCTTGGATCCAAATGATTTTGATCTCCCATCATTTTAACCTCTCTTTCTGTGGGGAAGTACACTTCTTCATTTCCATTCAAATCAGAGACCTTCAAATCTTTAGTGTAATGCTTAATGGCTTCAAGTTTGGTTGATTCATGCTTCTCTACTAGTGTCAAAATGCAAGAGAATACTATACAGATTCTTGTATCATTTTACTTAAACACCCCAATATGTCATAAATCTCCTCCACTTGATGGTGTGATCTATCTGCAGAAACAAATCCATGGATCATCCCTTTAGCCTCAAAGCAACTCCACCCTGGTTTCTTCTTCAGATCCTTCTCATTCATTACTCTTCTTACTTCTTCAACTTCATCCCATCGTCCAACACCTGCTTGTACATTGCTCAACAGTGTATGATACCCAACATTATCAGGTTCCAATTCCAAAAGCCTTTGTGCCGTATATTCCCCAAGTTTTATGTCTCCATGAACTCTGCAAGCTGCAAGAAGAGCACCCCAAATCCTACCATCAGAAAAAATCACCATTTTCACAATTATGGCTAAGGCCTCTTTAAGCTTTCCATATCTACCCAAAAGATCAACCATGCAGGTGTAATGATCCAAATTAGGTTGAATACCAAATATCCATTTCATAGAATTATAAACTTCACACCCTTCTCTGAACAAGACCAGAGTGGCTACAAGCAGACAGTAAGCTCAAGAAGGTGACACTGTTTGGTTTTATTCTTTCCTTTAGCATTAGACCGAAAAGCTCTAGGGCTTCAGAACCAAGCCCATGAGTTCCAAAGCCTTCAATCATTGTTGTCCAGATTACTAAATCTTTGACCAATATATTATGAAAAGACACTCTAGCAGAAGAAATGTTTCCGCATCTTATGTACATGTTTAAGATAGAGGCTTCCAGATATGTAGTTTCTTCCATAGTTCTGCAAAAAATGTGTCTTATAAAGTAGCCATGGATTGCCTTACCCAATTGCAGAGCCCCCAATTGGGTATATGCATCAAGAATGCTTCTTAAAATCTCAGCCCCAGGTTCAACATTTGCAGCTTGCATTTGATGGAACAAATTTATGGCATCCTTAACATATCCATTTTGAACAAAACCTGACATCATAGCACCAAATGTAACATTGTTTCTATAAGAAATTTTTCTAAACAACTGATCTGATATCTCAATTTTCCCACACTTGGCATAAAAATCCAACAAAGAAGTCAGCAAAACATCATCACAAAAACCTGATTTAATGGCTAAACAATGTATCTGTTCACCTTGAAAAAGATCTCTAGACTTCGCAAATGCTGATATAAGTAATGTTAAAGTCTCAATGCTGAGTGCAGCTATACCCTGCATTTCACTAAACCTATTCACTAACTTTTCAATATCCCCTTTCATGGAATAAAAGGAAATCAGAATATTCCAGGAAACATCATCCTTTCTGTCAATCTTGCTGAAAAAGATTTCAACTTCTTCAACACTACCCGTCCTAGTATACATTTTCAAAACTGAATTTTGTAAGGACCCATCACTTTCTAATCCACTCTTGATTGCATAACCATGAAGTTGCATCCCATGGATCAAACTTTCACCGGCACAACAAGCCTGCAACATTATTATCAAAGTCACTGAATTGGGTTCAGACTTTACCATCATTTCCCTAAACAAATAGAAAGCACTACCCACACTTCCCTCACAAACATACCCCGAAATCATCGACGTCCAAGAAACCAAATCTCTCTGTGACATCTCATCAAACAGTTTACGGGCATAAACTACACACCCGCATTTCACATAAACCTCAATCATCGTATTGCAAAAATACACTTCAAATCCAAAACCCATTTTCGTTGACACACAATGAACCATCTCTCCATATATTACATCACTCTGAAGCGATAAAACAGCTTGGTTTACTATCGGAAACGTGAAACTATCATGGGCAACACCCAAATGTCTCATTGTTTTGTACAATAACAAAGCCGAATCAAAAAGACCCAAATCAAGATGGGACTTAATAATCAAATTCCAAGCTATAGTGTGAGGTTTTTCTAAAGTGTTAAATACCCGTATGACACTGTCAATGTCATGGAACTGAGCGTACAAGCTCATGAGCTTTGAGATAACAGAGATGGGTTCCAAACCTTTTGAGAGAATGAGAGAAGCATGGGCTTGTCTTAGAGTTTGAAGGTCCTTGCATGAATGTAATAGCCATGAAGAAGAAGAAGAAGAAAAGGGTTTCAGTGTGAGATGGTGGTAATGAGTTTTCAGGTGATGGGTGTGAAGAAGAAGAAGAGGAAGTTGTGAGGAGAAGCAGAGACGATGAAAGACATGATGGAGAAGTGGGGGAATATTGACGTTGAAGATTCAACAAAGCTGTGTTCTTCGACTGAATTTTGAGAGGGAGAACCCGTCTAGCACTGTCCGGGAAACAGAACTGTATTCTTTTACAAATTTAATGACAATTTTTGTTTTATCCAACATTTTTTTTTAATATTTATTTGAGTGTCAATTTAGTTGAATAAATAAGAATTGAATGTTATATTTTGTACCTATTCTTGTAAGAAAAAAAAAAATGTATAAATTTTTTAGGCCTCTGAAATCAGAACTCTTAAATGGAAAATATGTAACTCCATATGAATTGTTAAGATTTTAGCATAAAAAGCAGTTTTCTTTTTTTTCTTTTTTTCTTTTCTTTTTCTTCTTTATTTTTTATGACACAAGTATCTAATGCTTCATTTCGAGTAATCACACTGCTCTTTGAGTCTCCCATCCCACATAAACCAGTTAATTATCAGATTCAATGGTCTTAAAGATGACCCCAAAGGGATTCATTGTCATAAGGATTCGAACACGCAACTTACAATTCCTTAAGTACATATTACAACTTTGTCCTACAACTTGAATATCAGTTTTTTGTAAGTTAATCCTCCGTATAAACCATCATTCCATCTTCTTTAAAAAAACAAAAGTATATAAAAAAAGATTGTTACATAAATGGTTTGATAAATGAAGGTTTAACTGTAACGTGAGACAATGTGGCAAAATCATGTAAATATGATGTGGTTAACTAAATGTTAATTAAATGATAATATGTGGGGTATACACAATAATATAGCTCGACCACTAGATTAGTTGTTCTCCCCAACAGCAAAATTTGTTCGTTATTGTGTGTGATCCTTGTGAACTATATCATACTCTGTTCTAGCATATTTGAGTAAGTTCTCAGAAACAAGCAATTGTGTATTATGAGTGTCAAATAAAATTACATGTGTGGAAATCTTTAGGATCTAATCCTTTGCTGAAAGATACAAAGAAATCATATTATAAATAACAGGATTACATTAAGAATTGGCTTTGAGTGGATCACATGAGAATACATCTTAAGTTAATAGCATTCTATGGTACTTGCAACAGCACCGGTCAGTCGTGCTTGGACTAAAAAGAAGCAAATGACCTTGTATCTAAAGCAAAATGAGAATTTTTTTCTGCTTCTGAAGTGCCATTTCAATCTCAACTGTTTGATTACTTGATAATCTAATTCACATCTTCATGACAAACATTTTTTTGACTTCAGAATAAGTACCCACCGTGATACTGTTTTGAACTTGTCGAGCCAAAATGAAAAATTTAATCTTAATTAGCTCATTAAATCATCCTCAAAATCCATCTCATTTCTCAAAAACCATTTGCTGCACACAGTACAGTGTCTAATCTATATCTTCTCTGCCACCTTCCATCTTCAGGAACCACATTTCTCCAAAGCATCTATTACTATTATTGATCCCACTTTTTCTATAATCTACATTCACCACACAACCAACAAACTCGAGATTGCCACAGCCAAACAATGAAACAGTGCCATTCTCTCTTGCTCACCAAAAACTTGAACCTCTAAATCCGACATAACATTACACTCCATTAGTAACAGAATCTTCTTCAATCTGTTTATGGTCAGTCTGCCAAAAGTTTTGCCTGCTTTGTCACAGAAGGATCAAGACTTTACCTTCTTAAATATCCTTGCTTACTTAAAACCTTGAAATCCAGTACCTCTTATTCAAAGACAGCCTCTATATTCTGTGTAACACTTTCACAAAGTCCCACAGCAGCCACTCCTACAACGAACAACCACAAATTCCAGTTAAAAGGAAACAAGTGTTAAATACTGACAATGAAAATTTTAATAAACAATAGAAAGAACTATATTCAATTTTCAAAAGCACCAAACATAGATTAAACTCTAAAAGCCAAAGAGGTATTTACAAGTCAATGCAAGCATGTACACATACATTACCCTTCAAAAGTTTTTGCAAATAATGAATGTGCTTTGGACTTGAATTTGCACACCTTTGGTAACCCAATACATTGCCAATCATACAATTAAGAATGTAAACAAACCAAGCTAAGCCCAACTTCCTACTACTCAGACTCAGCTCTTGCAAGAAATTATTTTTAGAGCTCGATTGGCTCAGCTCATGCAATACTCGACTGTCTTCCGCTACTTGCAAGCTCCAAAAAAACTTCTAATTGCTAGCTGTTTTGAATTTTTAAACTTCAACAGCTGATGGGCTCTACATCAAGGGTAAGGTTACTGCATAACTCAGGAAGCAACACCTGTAATGGCTTTTCTTCTCTCACGAGTCCATGGGGAGCATGGCAATTTTTATATATATATAAATTCTTAAAAAAAGGCTCCTCAACAAGTGCTCTTCTTCTACCATGTGGGACCAACAGCTGCTAATAGGGAAGCATGGCTTTTTAAGACAGAGGAATGGCTACTATTTTCATCTATTGTTTGCAATTTGTGAACACATAGGGAAAAAATTGTCTTATACAAGACAAGCCCACAGTATTTTTGATATGGTGCTTCAATCCCACATAGATAGAAAACAGATAAATTGAGAAGAATCTGTTGTCTATGCTTGATTCCCAAAATGAAAGCATCAGATCAGTTTGAGAAGAAGAATATTCCCTCAGATCTATGATGGAGACCCTCTATCAAGCCAGCTCATGAGCTCACGAGCTGAGCATAATGATGCTTAAGCCCCAGAACACAGTACAAGCTCGGGTCATTTTGCTTAACAAACGAGCCAAGCAAACTTTAATCAAGCTGCTTGCGAGCAGCTTGGCTCATTTTACAGCCCTGCAGTACTTGAGAACAGCTCTTAACATGTACCTACAACAAGCAAGAAAAGAGCTTGAAGAACAGGTTTTTTAGCATTAGTTCAAATAAAACCAGAAAGATCAAATGTAAGAGACACAAAACACTTCAGAAAACTTAAACCCAACCAAAAAAAAATGAAGAAAAACCCCTACATTGAAGATGGACACTTAAAGCAACACACAAGGACAGAGTTCTCATTGACAAAATGGTTTTGTAATCCTATTCCATCAAAATATACTGAGCTATGAGATAAATCAAATGCTCGGGGTTGGGAAAACAAGGGATGCCTCTATCAATCAATTTCATCAGTTATGAAATAACCATCCAAACAGCTGGAGAAGGTTTGGATAATAACTGCGTGAATAAGTTTCTCTATTATGTTCTTATAATATAATTCCCACAAGGATTCATCACCACAGATAACAATGACATAAGTAGCAAAGGAAATCAATAAAGATGCAAACAATTTACACATCACCTACCTGGCTTCCTTTCAGGAAAGAAATACACAAGAATTTCTTGAACATGGTTCAGAACATCAGCAGCCTCCAGAACCAATGCCAATTACATAGAAAATTGCAGCAGAACAAGAAAACATTCAGTCTACATCCACAAACGAAGTGCAGTCAATGTCTTGCAGGGTGATTTTCCCCGTGTTGTAACATTTTAATATTAATTTGAAATAATATTAATTTAAATTGAAAAAATTAAATGTGAAGATATGAGAGTTTCATGTGGTTAATGAGTTTAAAGTGAGGAGTTAGTGTTTTGAAAAAAAATGAATCCCACATTGATAAGGGGAGAGAAAAATTATATATTTATAAGTCCATGTAACTATTGTGTTAATGTGTCCAAATACATTCTGAAAAAATTCACCTAGCCATTAGTGAGTTAATAGTCACGTTTTTGTTAAGGAAAAAATCTGTCATTGACCATTAATGAGTTGTCATATTTATACACGTATTTAAGGAAATAATATTCTGACATTGACTCACTAAATGGGCTAGCTGTTGGACTCATTAACTCTCCCTATAACTCCTCATTAGACTCATTAACACATATAACTCCAGCCCATCTAATTAAAAGGCCAACTAATAATAATTTGAATTTCAAATAATAGTCTTAGTAACTGACCCAACATCAGATTAATTGGGGATTAATTTCGGGCCACATCAGATTATTTGGATTAAATTCAGGGAGGCCCAATGAGCCTATAAATAGACTCCATCACCATCAGTCAAATATACACAACACAATACACAAAAATATTGGAACACATATTGAGAGAATTTCAGGCAAAGAAAGAGTGTTATTCTAGTGGAGCTTTGGGCTCACCCACTTGTGCAGAGTTGGGTCTGAGCCAAACAAATGTTGGGCTGTTGTACTGAGGGGACGAGAGAAGGTATCCGCGCTTTGCTCAATCTCCTTAAAGAGAGCGAGATCCGCGCCTCAGTCCATTTGTATTGAATTAATTTTTTAATTCCTTGCATTTTATTATAATTTTTGTATTACTCACCAACAATTTTAAGGAGATTCAAGAATGGAACCTACTATTGAGAAGCCTACTGAGAGCGTTGGAGATCTCAACAAGCCCTTCCGTTTCAAAGGAACCAATTTCAAGCGATGGAAAGGAAAAGTCCTTTTCTATTTGAGCCTTCTCAAAGTCTCTTACGTCCTCACTGAGAAGAATCCAGTCAAGCTCCCCACTGATGAAATGAGTGAAGATGAACTACGTTCCCATCAAGAAAAAATAGATAAGTATAAAAAGGATGAGTATAATTGTCGTTTTTATCTTTTGAATTGTCTTGCGGATCATTTTTATGATTACTATGATACTACTTACACTTCTGCAAAGAAAATTTGGAAAGCCTTACAGAGTAAGTATGATACCGAAGAAGCTGGTGCGAAGAAATACGCAGCTAGTCGCTTCTTCCGTTATCAAATGGTTGATGGAAAGTCCGTTGTGGAACAAGCTCAAGATTTCCAAATGATTGTGGCAGAAGTTAGATCCGAAGGCATCAAGATTGGGGACAATCTTGTGGTAGCTGGTATTGTAGACAAGCTTCCACCATCTTGGAGAGAGTTCCAAAAGTCTTTGCGCCATAAACAAAAAGAGACATCCCTAGAGACATTGATCACTCGAATCCGTGTAGAGGAGGAAGCAAGAGGTCAAGATGCACTAATGACACAAGAAGGAAATGGGCATTCCACCACTAAGGTAAATTTTATTTCTTCCAATAATAATATGCCCAAAGGTCATTTTCCAAAAAATAGTCAATTGAAGCCAAAGAAAAAAATTGTAAAGAATTATGGTAGACCTCAAGGGAGGGGAAACCCTAATCAAAAGAATAAGAACCAAGGACCCCCTTCACAAAACCAACAAAATTATGTGTGTTTTGTCTGTGGCAAAAGTGGGCATATTGCTCGAATTTGCAAATTCCGGAAGCGTGAGTCTGTACCGCAGGCTAACGTAACCGAGGAGCCATTAGTGGCGATGATTACAGACGTTAATATGGTTCAATTTGTTGAAGGGTGGTGGGCAGACTCTGGTGCTAATAGGCATGTCTGCTATGATAAAAATTGGTTCAAGAAATACACTCCCTTTGAAGAAGAAAAAACTATTATGCTTGGTGACTCTAGTAAAACCAAGGTGCTTGGGAGTGGTGAGGTTGAGTTGAATTTTACCTCTGGACGTGTGTTAACTTTGAAAGATGTACTTCACACTCCGTCCATGAGGAAGAACCTAATGTCAAGTTATTTGCTCAACAAGGCTGGCTTCAAACAAACTATGGAATCTGATCAATATGTAATCACCAAAAAGGGATTATTTGTGGGCAAGGGATATGCTTGTGATGGAATGTTTAAGTTGAATGTTGAAAGTAATAAACCATCTGCTAGTTCTGTTTATATGCTTTCTTCTATTAATTTTTGGCATGCTCGATTGTGTCATATAAATAGTAGATATGTGGGAATCATGAGTAGTTTAGGATTAATTCCAAGACTAACAAAAAATTTTGAAAAATGTGAAACTTGTAGTCAAGCAAAGATTACAAAAAGGCCTCATAAAAGTGTAGAAAGAAATACCGAATTGTTAGAATTAATTCACAGTGATTTATGTGAATTTGAGGGAATTTTAACTCGTGGAGGAAATAGATATTTTATCACTTTTATTGATGATTTTTCAAAATATGCACATGTTTACTTGTTGAAAAATAAAAGTGATGCTTTTGAAAAATTCCAAGAATTTCTTAAAGAAGTTGAAAATCAATTCGGTAGGAAAATAAAAAGATTTAGAAGTGATAGAGGCCGAGAGTATGAATCCATTGGATTTAACTCATACATTCAATCTTTAGGAATTATTCATGAAACTACTCCACCATACTCGCCTGCTTCTAATGGTGTGGCGGAAAGAAAAAATAGAACTCTAATTGAGTTAACAAATGCAATGTTGATAGAATCAGGTGCTTCCTTAACCCTTTGGGGTGAAGCAATTTTAACTGCTTGTCATGTTTTAAATAGGGTGCCACATAAAAAAATTAAAATCACACCTTATGAGTTGTGGAAGGGATATAAGCCAAATTTGGGATACTTTAGAGTATGGGGTTGTCTAGCTTTTGTGAGACTCACAGACCCTAAAAGACCTAAAATAGGTGTAAGAACTACTACCTGTGCTTTTCTTGGCTATGCAAAAAATAGTACAGCCTATAGATTTTTAGATATTCAAAATAATATTATTTTTGAATCAGGTGATGCAATTTTTCATGAAGAAAAATTTCCTTTTAAATCAAAAAATAGTGGGGGTGAAAAAAATATTTTATCACAACCTAGTTCTTCTACTTCTCATTTACAAACTCAAGAAAATATTGAATTAGAACCAAGGAGAAGTAAAAGAGCTAGAGTTGAAAAAGATTTTGGGCCAGATTATTATGTTTTTAATCTTGAAGAAAATCCTCCAAATTTAAAAGAAGCTTTAGCTTCACCTGACGCTATATTTTGGAAAGAGGCTGTAAATGATGAGATGGATTCTTTAATTTCCAATAAAACTTGGAAATTAGTAGAATTACCACCAGGTTGCAAAACCATAGGTTGTAAATGGGTCCTTAGGAAAAAGCTTAAGCCGGATGGTACAATAGATAAGTTTAAAGCTAGACTTGTTGCAAAAGGCTTTAAACAAAAAGCTGATCTTGATTTCTTTGATACTTTTTCACCAGTTACTAGAATTACATCCATTAGGTTGTTAATTGCTATTGCTGCAATACATGATTTAAAAATTCATCAAATGGATGTAAAAACTGCATTTTTAAATGGTGACTTAGAAGAAGAAATTTATATGGACCAACCTGAAGGTTTTGTTGAGGCTGGACAAGAAAGCAAGGTATGTAAGTTAACTAGATCCCTATATGGCTTAAAACAGGCCCCTAAACAGTGGCATGAAAAATTTGATTCTTGCATGATTGAGAATGGCTATAAGTCAAATGAATGTGATAAGTGCATATATTCTAAATCATGGGAAAACTCACATGTTATTGTTAGCCTCTATGTGGATGATTTATTAATATTTGGCTCTAATTTGCATGTTATAAATGAAACTAAAAATATGCTTAGAAGCCATTTTGATATGAAGGATCTTGGTGAGGCTAATTTTATTTTGGGTATGAAAATTACAAAAACATGTGATGGAATTTATCTTGATCAGTCGCATTATATTGAGAAAATTTTGAAAAAATATAATTTTCTTGATTGCAAACATGTTGCTACTCCTTTTGATTCTAGTGTTCATTTGTTTCCTGTAAAAAATGATAATGATATAATTAATCAAAAGGAATATGCTAGCATCATTGGTAGTTTGCGTTATGCAACTGATTGTACTAGACCTGACATTGCTTATGCAGTAGGAGTACTTAGTAGATTTACTAGCAAGCCAAGTAGAGATCATTGGCATGCCATTGAGCGAGTAATGAAATATTTATCTGGTACCAAAACTTATGGCTTGTTTTATAAAAAGTATCCTGCTGTGCTTGAAGGTTTTAGTGATGCCGATTGGAACACTTTGTCAGGTGATTCTCTCTCTACCACTGGTTTTATTTTTACTTTAGGTAGTGGTGCTATATGTTGGAAATCTAAAAAACAAACTATTATTGCGAATTCAACTATGGAAGCTGAGCTTATAGCTCTAGCTTCAGCAAGTGAAGAAGCGAATTGGTTAAGAGATTTATTATATGAAATCCCACTTTGGGAAAAACCAATTCCACCTATCTTAATACATTGTGATAGCACCGCTGCAATTGGTAGAGTAAGAAACCGTTATTATAACGGAAAATCCAGACCTATAAGAAGGAAACACAGTACTGTGAGATCCTATTTGAGTAGTGGCATCGTTAATGTGGATTATATTAAATCTTGTGATAATCTTGCAGATCCATTTACCAAGGCCTTGGCAAGAGAAAGGGTCTGGAATACATCGAGGGGGATGGGGCTAAAGCCCATAAAATCATGAGCCATGTATGAGGACACCCAACCTAGGGACTAGAGATCCTAAGAACTAGGTTCAATGGGAAAAACGAATCATATGGTGGTCGTAAGAAATGCACTATCTAATTTTATTAATTTACTTTGTAGATTGTCCATCCCTATGGTGTAAGTGCATTTATCCTGTGATGTTTTAGAAGGTTGAGTTTATAAAAACTCTTAATGAAATCTATATCTCTTATGAGTGGGGTGTAAGAATTACAGGAGCACCCTTGATGGATTTCACCTATGTGAGCGTAGGGAGTGGGGCCGCTCCCTATGAGATTAGGGCTTAATCTCAAACACTCTCATGAAAACTGGGATCAGCACAAGGCCGTAATGTGCTAGCTAATAAAGCTCATGTCAACACTTGGGTTATTATGTGTAAGCAGTGACATTTGATTTCCCTAAAGCAGTCATAGTTCAAGTCTGAGACAACTACTGACTCTGGAGTTGAGTTTGCTGTTTTACTAAGTGGAGGTTCAATGCAAAGCACACCTTCATGATGCATAGTGATCCATCTTTGCCTGGTAATCTCTCTTACACCTAAATTTTAATATTAAAATGAGTGGGGGAATGTTGTAACATTTTAATATTAATTTGAAATAATATTAATTTAAATTGAAAAAATTAAATGTGAAGATATGGGAGTTTCATGTGGTTAATGAGTTTAAAGTGAGGAGTTAGTGTTTTGAAAAAAAACTGAATCCCACATTGATAAGGGGAGAGAAAAATTATATATTTATAAGTCCATGTAACTATTGTGTTAATGTGTCCAAATACATTCTGAAAAAATTCACCTAGCCATTAGTGAGTTAATAGTCACGTTTTTGTTAAGGAAAAAATCTGTCATTGACCATTAATGAGTTGTCATATTTATACACGTATTTAAGGAAATAATATTCTGACATTGACTCACTAAATGGGCTAGCTGTTGGACTCATTAACTCTCCCTATAACTCCTCATTAGACTCATTAACACATATAACTCCAGCCCATCTAATTAAAAGGCCAACTAATAATAATTTGAATTTCAAATAATAGTCTTAGTAACTGACCCAACATCAGATTAATTGGGGATTAATTTCGGGCCACATCAGATTATTTGGGATTAAATTCGGGAGGCCCAATGAGCCTATAAATAGACTCCATCACCATCAGTCAAATATACACTGGAGCACATATTGAGAGAATTTCGGTCTTTGAGCTTTGCCAACCGTAGAGGGCTCAAGAGAAGGTGAATCTCCTTAAAGAGAGCGAGATATCCGCGCCTCAGTCCAATTTGTATTGAATTAATTTTTTAATTCCATGCATTTTATTATAATTTTTGTATTACTCACCAACACCCCGTATATAAGTCGTTTATGTGATCAGAACATAGAAGGAGGCATTTCCGAATAAGACTTTCATGAATTGCACCCATCCCTGAGACCCACTTCTCTTCAACAGATGGGTTCACATTCAAATGGTTCTGCAGTAACCGTACCCGATAAAAAACAGTATCCATTCTGTCACAGAAATGAGCGATACAGGAATATGAAGGCTCATCATAAGCCAACCGAATCAAAGCCAAAGAGAAAGCCCCATCAACAGGCCTTGGATCCGAAAGATTTTGATCTCCCATCATTTTAACCTCTCTTTCTGTGGAGAAGTACACTTCTTCATTTCCATTCAAATCAGAGACCTTCAAATCTTTAGTGTAATGCTTAATGGCTTCAAGTTTGGTTGATTCATGCTTCTCTGCTAGAGTCAAAATGCAAGAGAATCTCAAGTGATAAGTTACTACAATTTTGACCATCTTGAAGTTGTGACAGCAGCAGAAGAAATCAAGCCACCTTCTCCCTACACCTGCATACCACTTGATAATATCAGTATCTTCAAGAGCAATGAGTAACTTGATCGGCCTAGGGCGACCCATGCTATTTGTAAAACCAGCCATCTTAACCGCCTTCCTAATAAGTTCTATTGGGGCATCAACTTTCACACACAGCCTCGTCAAATCATCAACAGTGCGCTTAGCATGTTTACGTTCCTCTTCCTCCTCCACTCTCCTTTCTTCTTTCTCTAATGCCTTTCTAGCTTGGACCGGACTCAAATACTTGTCAACTTGCTCTTGGAACTTATCATAGGCTTCAACCAGCTCTTGTGGTAATTGATCTCTAATGTGTCTTAAAGAAAGAAAATCGCCTGCTGTTAGCTTCCGGCGCCATTCCAAACGCTATTCCAAGGACCCCAAGAAATTTTGAACTACTTCATCAGCCCAAGTTCTGAAGATTTCTCGAACTTCGTTCTCAATTTGAAACTCAAACTTAAATCCATCACTTTGCTTCGACTTCTTAAATACATGCTGCAAGATCTTCATCCCCAGTTTCTTTCTATTCCTCTCTCTAGCATGTTTCAATTCTAAAGCTCTAACTTCCTTCTGCCTAAGGTACTTCTTCCTTGCCCTCATCGCTTTCTCCGTCATGGGAGGATGCAAAACTAAAGGTGGAACCGCCTGTAGTTCCATGCCTAGAAAACTAATATTCTCAATACCGCACTATGAATAGCTGTCTTCATTCTATCCACCTTCAACTCCAAACTCCCTTCTAAATATTTCAAAGCCCAATTCTTCAAATCCATGGTCAACATCTTTGAACCCGAAGTTATCACTAATATTTCATCCAAGTACCTGACCACAAACATCTTCACTGGCTTATAAAACATGCCTGACATTGAAACAAGCTCCTTCGATTCAAACTTTGGATTCTCCTGATTTTTCCGAAGACGCATATCTTCCTAAGTAACAACCACCCAATTCAATTCCCACCACCTTACACTCAAACAACCTCTTTATAATACCAATGAAAAAACCATCCTTTATTTTCTCTTCAATAAACAAACACAACTTATTTACATGCCTATTATCAAACTTTATCCTATCAAAAGTTTGAAAAGGCCGAAATAATTAAAACAAAGCTTAAAAAAAAAAAAAGTAAAATTAATTCTTTAAAAATAAGTCAACAATAATTTATTTCTCAACACAAGTCTTAAGATAATAAAATAATCCTAGAACATGTAAAAGGAAATAAATTTTCACCGCTCTATATAACATAGCTCCTATTACTTGACAATCCTAGGTATTGAATAGTCATTCACTCATTCTCTCTCTTACTCTCTTTCTTTTTAAATGGCTACTTCTAATCTCTTATCTCTTTAGATCTCTATTATTCTTTAATCTCAATTTCTTTTATCACTTTCTCATCTTATTCCAAAAGTAAAAAATTCTAATCTCCAACAAGTTTGAATTTTGATTTTTGAGGTAAGTATTTAATACATTTTTTCATTATAGTTTGAGTATTTTATTTTTATATGTAGGTTTACTTTTTTCTTTTCTTTTCTTTTCTTACATGTAAAGTGCATATATATATATATATATATATATATATATATATATATATATATAATATTTTGCAGCACAAACTACATGTAGAGTAATTTATCAATGATATTTTATTTTTATTTTTTATTTAATGATACTTTATCTTAAGTTTTATATATATATAGAAGGCATCATTTTTTTTTTTTTTTTTTGTATTGCTACGGGTTCCATAATTTCCAAGGTCGGCCCTGGCCTCGAAGACCGAGTCAAGAAGGGGCTCTGAGTCAAGGGGAGTTGAGGCATTGGGTTATGGGGTGGTGAGGTTTTGGCAGGTGAGGAGGACATTGGGCAAAAAGAGGACGTTTAACGCGAGGTTGGAGAAGTTTTCGTGTGAGTATTGGTTGAGAACTAAGGCTTTGAGTTGGGGTTTTGTGAAGGTTTGTATGGGGTTTTGGGTTTGGGTTTTGAGAACTTTCTAAACATATCTTGTGAGACCCATAACTCTTCTTGGATCAAAATTATGTCCTGGTTGGTCTTTTTGGCAATCAAACTATTACATGAACTCTTCTGCTAGCTGTTCTACGTCATAATTGTTTGGCCATTATTTAATACAAGCGTTAGAGGAGGAGGAGGAGGCTAGACTTAATGGGGAAGAGGAAAAAAAACAGGAACATATACCAGAGAGATGAGGAGTCAAGAGAAAATAGGGAAAGGGAAAATGAGGTGCAAGTGAGGATGAAGATAGATGAAACACTTGACTTTACAGAGGACAATGGTGGCTGGAGGGTCCAAAGAGACGTTACAAAGGAGACATGGTAGGCGATTGGTAAGGTAAGTCAATGTTTTGACTATAGTTTATAGTTCTAGACATTGAGAATGGCATACCAGCCACTAGTGAAGCAGTTGGAAAAGTGTTTAAGGCGGAAGGTACCCATTGAGGCACCTTCAATTTAACATCCACTTTTGTGCTTTGAAACCTCAGCACAAAGGTGCTTATAAGACCCTATTAGGAAAACATTACCTATAGGCGATCCAAAGTTGGGAAGGATTGGGCGGCAAGCACACAGTCGATGAAGTAGAGATTTGGTCTAGGGTTATCCTATAATTGCAAGACAGATCAAAGGAGGAAGCCAAGACATCAACTTAAGATTCCAGCAGAGATGAAGACCATCAAACATCGATTGTGAGGATTCAGGACACCGTCTAAGAAAGAGATGAAGATGAAGTAAGAAACTCTAATTAATATGTGTTGTTTGCCCTTTCAAATGTAGGAGTATATTAGCTTTGTTGCATAGAATTGGACAACTCAAAAAGTCATCAACACAAGTTATTTAAACTTTAACTCTCTAGACGAATAGGGTTTTTATTGATTTCTTGGATGAATGTAATTTTTATTTTTGAGGGCTGGATGAATGTAATTTAAACTTGGGCTCTTTGATAAATTTGTTAAATATTGACTCTCTGGATGAATAGGAAATTTATTGATTTTTTGGAGGATTGTATTTTGTATTTGATACTTTTGAAGTTTGCATAGGTTGTGTAATTTGATTAGTAGTAGAAATAGGTTAGTTTGATTTTTATTATCTTATGGTGGTGTGATTTTTTTTTTTTTTTTATTTTCCAGTTATGTTGTGATTTTCAATTATGTTATTTTATTTCAGGGAACATGTATTTTTTGCTATAGTCTTTTTTTTTCTTTTGCTAAACATTTTTTATAGTCTTTACTGTTTGAATAAATCAAACAAAAATAAACTTAGGGGTTAGGGCCCATAATTGAAATAAAATGCATGACCCAAAATAATCAGAGAACATATATTTAAATTTTGGGCCAAAACAATAAGCTAAACATCTCTCAGACAACCTAAATAGATGGCCCAAAGTATTAAAAGAAGGTCTAATACAACAGCCCAATTCGTTACCCAAACTGTTTACTCCGAGAGCCATCCTGGGACGGTCTCAACTCTCACCCGATGGCTTGATCAGTAGTGGGTCCACCTGGTCTCACACATAGCACCGAAAGTCCGAAACACCACGCAAAAGTTACGCGTGAAAAATTAAAAAAAAAGACAAAAAGTTAAAAAGAGAGTCAAACTACGCATTACGAAAAGCACGGGAGGTTTCTTCGAAATTTCCAAGATAGCTCTGAAAAGCAAGACTAATACTCAAGCTGTGTCTTTCTTTTTTCTCTCTCTCTCTGACTCTCAGACTCTGTTGAAACTTGAAAGTGAGATTGGCTTTGTGGGACTCCTCCACTTTGTGAACCGTCAGTTCAAGAATCAATTGGGTTTTTCTCATAGCAAAAATAGGTAAAGATTTGACGGATCTGATGATGGAAAGATTCGACGGATCTGATGATGGAAAGATTCAAAACATTGCATCAATTAGTTTTCTTGTTTAGTTGTAATTGACTTTTTTTTTTTTTTTCTTTCATGCAGATCTATATCGTGATCCAAGACTACGCATTACGAAAAGCACGGGAGGTTTCTTCGAAATTTCCAAGATAGCTCTGAAAAGCAAGACTCATACTCAACTGTGTCTTTCTTTTTTCTCTCTCTCTCTGACTCTCAGACTCTGTTGAAACTTGAAAGTGAGATTGGCTTTGTGGGACTCCTCCACTTTGTGAACCGTCAGTTCAAGAATCAATTGGGTTTTTCTCATATCAAAAATAGGTAAGATTTGACGGATCTGATGATGGAAAGATTCGACGGATCTGATGATGGAAAGATTCAAAACATTGCATCAAATAGTTTTCTTGTTTAGTTGTAATTGACTTTTTTTTTTTTTTTTTTTTCTTTCATGCAGATCTATATCGTGATCCAAGACTACGCATTACGAAAAGCACGGGAGGTTTCTTCGAAATTTCCAAGATAGCTCTGAAAAGCAAGACTCATACTCAAGCTGTGTCCTTTCTCTTTTTTTTCTCTCTCTCTCTCTCACTCTGTTGAAACTTGAAAGTGAGATTGGCTCTGTGGGACGACTCCTACTTTGTGAACCGTTATTTCAGTTGGGCTTTCTCATATCAAAAACAGGTAAGATTTGACGGATCTGTTGAATCTTGTAAGTGAGAGATCTATTATTTTCTATTTAATTTTTCTTCAGTTGTACTTGATTGATTGATTTATTTATTTTTCATTTCATACAGATCTATATCGTGATCCAATATTTACTTGTATATTTTCCAATGGATTTAATGGATGAGACCGGACCAGCAAAAAAAAAATTAAAAATGGACGTGACCGCCTCGTCATCTTCCCCAACTTCTTCTTCTTCTACTTCATCTTCTACTGCACGATGGAAGTATGATGTCTTCCTCAGTTTCAGAGGCGAGGACACCCGCAACACATTTACGGATCTCATATATGATGCTTTGATTACAAAGGGCATTAATACCTTTAAGGACGATGAAAAACTTGAGAAAGGAAAGGCGATTTCATTTCTCTTCAAAGCGATAGAAGAATCGAGATTTGCTATAGTCATTTTCTCAAAAGACTATGCATCTTCAACTTGGTGCTTAGATGAACTTGCAAAGATCGTTCAGTGCGAGAAAGAGATGGGAATGACAATTCTACCTGTTTTTTATGATGTGGAGCCATCTGATGTACGTCCAGGAAAAAAAGAAGGAACTTTTGCCTTGGCCTTAATTGAACTTGAAAAACGTTTCAAAGACAAGGTGAAAACATGGAGAGCTGCTTTGACTCACGTGAGTTATATCTCTGGATGGCTTGTAATGGAAAGGTAATTTTCCTTGTTTGATATATTTATGTCTTGTTATCAATATTGATGACACACTTCATATATGTGACTCCATTTTGAACCTTAGCTACATACATATTTGTAGTCCTTTCAATCTTGTCTTGTGCCAATTAATTTACATAGTTTTGTTTCAGTACACAAAATATCTACCATATTTTCTTGCAACCTATTTATTGGTGGTTCAAAGTCATCACGTATTGTTCTCTACTTCTCTCTTCATTGCAGGCCTCTCTCACAAATTATCCAAGGCATTGTGGGACAGATATCGCGTCACTTGAGTTATGAATTCTCAGAAGTTACAGAGGGCCTGGTAGGAATAGACTCTCGAGTGGTGGAATTGGAGTCATGTTTAGCTGTAGGCCTAAACGATGTTCGCTTTATAGGGATTTGGGCTATGGGGGGAATGGGTAAGACAACTCTTGCTAGCGTTGTTTACCATATGGTTTCTCAAGAATTTGAAGCTTGTAGTTTTATTCGTGATGTCAGGGATGTTTCTAAAACAGAAGGTGGTTTACTAAAATTGCAACAAAAACTTATTTCAGAAATTTTGAAGGAAAAAACTTTGATGATAGAGGATACTTCTAAAGGAGTTCTCCTTATCAAGCGTAGGTTTCATCATAAAAGGGTTATTCTTGTTCTTGATGATGTAGATCAACCAAACCAGTTAAAAATGTTAGCTTGGAAGCACGATTGGTTTGGTCCGGGCAGTAGAATTATCATAACAACAAGAGATGCGCATTTGTTGAAGCAACGTAAAGTAGATGAAATATATGAAGTTAAAGGATTGATTGATAAAGATGCTCATCATTTGTTTTTTTTGAATGCTTTTGGAAAAGAGGATGTCCCAAATGATTACTTAGAACTGTCCAAAGATTTTTTAAATTATGCAAGTGGTCTTCCTTTAGCTCTTGAGGTTTTGGGTTCCTTTTTGTTCGGAAAAAGTATTGATGAATGGAAAAGTGCGTTAGAGAGGCTCAAAGAATTTCCTGAGAGAGATGTTATCCATGTACTTCAAATAAGTTTTGATGGACTTAATCCCCCTGTGAACGAAATATTCCTACATATTGCATGCTTTTTCAATCATGAGAAGAAAGATCATGTCATAGAAATACTAGATAGTCTTGGCCTTTACTCTCACATTGGATTGAGGGAACTCATTGATAAATCTCTCTTGAAAGTTTTGGATAATGATATATTGTGGATGCACGAATTACTTGAAGAAATGGGTAGGTACATAGTTCATCAAGAGAGTCCTGATCAGCCTAGGAAGCGTAGTAGACTGTGGCTTTTTAGAGACATTGACAACATATTGAAAAAAAATACGGTAAGTGGTATTTAGAAAATTTGAGCTCATACCTTATTTTCTTGTTTAACAAAATTAAAATTTGAATAGTTATGCCAATAATATATTTTGCAATTCACCAATTCATTCTTGATTATTAGGGAACAGAAGCAGCTCAAGCCATTTATGTGAATAGTTATCCTGAAAGAAAAGAAGTACAGTGGAACCCCGAGGCCTTTTCAAAGATGTCCAATCTTAAATTTCTTAGAATTAAAAATATTCTCCTTCAGCATGTCCCCAAACATCTTCCTAATGATTTAAGATTTCTTGATTGGAGTGAGTATCCTTCAAAATCTTTGCCATCAAGTTTCCAATTAAATGAGCTTGTTCAACTTCATTTACAATACAGCAGAATTGAACAACTTTGGATTGGAAAAATGGTAAGTATCCTCGTAAACTTTGCTTTTAAATTTCAATTAACAGGTACTAGGACGCTAATTATTCTAACATTTTTTTTTTTTTTTAATAGAATTTTGACAAGTTGAAGTGCATCGATTTGGCTTTTTCTCTGAGACTGATTGTAACCCCTGACTTTACTGGAGTGCCAAATCTTGAGAAATTAGTACTTCAATATTGTAGGAATTTAAAGGAGCTTCACCCATCCATCATAACTCTCAAAAAGCTTATTCTTCTTGATCTACAATATTGCAATAAACTAATTCGTATTCCAAGCAAATTTGAAATGGAATGCTTACAACAAATGTTTTTGAATGGCATTGCTATTACAGAATTGCCTTCATCAGTTGGAGGTTTGACTAGCCTTACTTCATTGGATCTAAAAAATTGCAGAAATCTTGTGTGTCTTCCTAGCACCATTTGTAATTTGAGGTCACTTAAACGTCTTCATCTCTCTGGATGCTCAAAATTTGACAATTTGCCAGAGAATCTAGGGAATCTTGAAGGTCTGACGAATCTTAATTTGAGTGAAACATCTATAAAAGAGTTGCCTTCATCAGTTGAAGGTTTGACTAGCCTTTCTTCATTGGATCTAGGAAATTGCAAACATCTTGTGTGTCTTCCTAGCACCATTTGTAATTTGAGGTCGCTTAAACGTCTTTATCTCTCTGGATGCTCAAAATTTGACAATTTGCCAGAGAATCTGGGGAATCTTGAAGGTCTGACGAAACTTAATTTGAGTAAAACATTTATAAAAGAGTTGCCTTCATCAGTTGAAGGTTTGACTAGCCTTACTTCATTGGATCTAACAGATTGCAGACATCTTGTGTGTCTTCCTAGCACCATTTGTAATTTGAGGTCGCTTGAAGATCTTTGTCTTTCTGAATGCTTTTATTTTGAAAATTTGCCAGAGAATTTGGGGAATCTTGAAGGTCTGACGAATCTTAATTTGAGTGAAACAGCTATAAAAGAGTTGCCCTCATCAGTTGAAGGTTTGACTAGGCTTACTTCATTGGATCTAGAAAAATGCAGACGTCTTCGGTGTCTTCCTGGCACCATTTGTAATTTGAGGTCGCTTAAACGTCTTCGTCTTTCTGGATGCTTTTATTTTGTAGATTTGCCAGAGAATCTGGGGAATCTTGAAGGTCTGCCGGATCTTAATTTGAGTGGAACAGTTATAGAAGAGTTGCCTTCATCAATTGAAGGTTTGACTGGCCTTACTTCATTGGATCTAGAAAATTGCAAACGTCTTGTGCGTCTTCCTAGCACCATTTGTAATTTGAGGTCGCTTAAACGTCTTCGTCTTTCTGGATGCTCAAATTTTAACAATTTGCCAGAGAACCTAGGGAATATTGAAAGTCTGACGAATCTTAATTTGAGTGGAACATCTATAAAAGAGTTGCCTTCATCAATTGAAGGTTTGACTGGCCTTACTTCATTGGATCTAGAAAATTGCAAACATCTTGTGCGTCTTCCTAGCACCATTTGTAATTTGAGGTCGCTTAAAAGTCTTGGTCTTTCTGGATGCTCAAATTTTGACAATTTGCCAGAGAATCTGGGGAATATTGAAAGTCTACCGAATCTTAATTTGAGTGGAACATCTATAAAAGAGTTGCCTTCATCAATTGAAGGTTTGACTAGCCTTACTTCATTGGATCTAGAAAATTGCAAACATCTTGTGTGTCTTCCTAGCACCATTTGTAATTTGAGGTCGCTTAAAAGTCTTCGTCTTTCTGGATGCTCAAATTTTGACAATTTGCCAGAGAATCTGGGGAATCTTGAAGGTCTGACGAATCTTAATTTGAGTGAAACATCTATAAAAGAGTTGCCTTCATCAGTTGAAGGTTTGACTAGCCTTTCTTCATTGGATCTAGGAAATTGCAAACATCTTGTGTGTCTTCCTAGCACCATTTGTAATCTGAGGTCGCTTAAACGTCTTCATCTCTCTGGATGCTCAAAATTTGACAATTTGCCAGAGAATCTGGGGAATCTTGAAGGTCTGACGAAACTTAATTTGAGTAAAACATTTATAAAAGAGTTGCCTTCATCAGTTGAAGGTTTGACTAGCCTTACTTCATTGGATCTAACAGATTGCAGACATCTTGTGTGTCTTCCTAGCACCATTTGTAATTTGAGGTCGCTTGAAGATCTTTGTCTTTCTGAATGCTTTTATTTTGAAAATTTGCTAGAGAATTTGGGGAATCTTGAAGGTCTGACGAATCTTAATTTGAGTGAAACAGTTATAAAAGGGTTGCCCTCATCAGTTGAAGGTTTGACTAGGCTTACTTCATTGGATCTAGAAAAATGCAGACGTCTTCGGTGTCTTCCTAGCATCATTTGTAATTTGAGGTCGCTTAAAAGTCTTCGTCTTTCTGGATGCTCAAATTTTGACAATTTGCCAGAGAATCTGGGGAATCTTGAAGGTCTGCCGAATCTTAATTTGAGTGGAACATCTATAAAAAAGTTGCCTTCATCAATTAAAGGTTTGACTAGCCTTACTTCATTGGATCTAAAAAGAGAGTCAAACTACGCATTACGAAAAGCACTGGAGGTTTCTTCGAAATTTCCAAGATAGCTCTGAAAAGCAAGACTCATACTCAATCTGTGTCCTTTCTTTTTTCTCTCTCTCTGACTCTCTGACTCTGTTGAAACTTGAAAGTGAGATTGGCTTTGTGGGACTCCTCCACTTTGTGAACCGTCAGTTCAAGAATCAATTGAGCTTTCTGATATAAAAAACAGGTAAGATTTGACGGATCTGATGATGGAAAGATTCAAAACATTGCATCAAATAGTTTTTTTGTTTAGTTGTAATTGACTTTTTTTTTTTTTTTTTCATGCAGATCTATATCGTGATCCAATATATTCGTACTTATATATTTCCAGTGGCTTTAATGGGCGTGACCGCTTCGTCGTCTTTCCCAAGTTCTTCTTCTACTGCACGATGGAAGTATGATGTCTTCCTCAGTTTCAGAGGTGAGGACACCTGTAAAACTTTTACTGACCTTATATATGATGCTTTGAGGCAGAAGGGCATTAACACCTTTAAGGACGATAAAGATCTTGAGAAAGGAGAAACCATTTCACAAGAGCTCTCGAAAGCAATAGAAGAATCGAGATCTGCTATTGTCATTCTCTCAAAAAACTATGCATCTTCAACTTGGTGCTTAGATGAACTTACAAAGATCATTCACTGCAAGGAAGAGATGGGAATGAGAGTTCTTCCTGTTTTTTATGATGTGGAGCCATCCCACGTACGAAAACAATTGGGAACTTTTGCACAGGCCTTTATTGAACATGAAGAACGTTTTAAGGAGAACATAGAGAAGGTGGAAAAGTGGAGAGCTGCTTTGAGTCACGTGGGCAATCTCGCTGGATGGACTGTAATGAATAGGTAATTTTATTTTACATATATTTATGTCTTTTAAATGATGACCCATTCATATATTTAACTCCATATTTATCCGTAAGCAAATATACCTCCATATTTGCACTTCTTTCAATTTTGTCCTAAGTCAATCAATTTTGATATTTTTGTTTTAGTTAACCGAATTGAACACCAAATATCTATAATATTGTTATGCGACCTACTTTTTTGGTGGTTCAAACTCACCAAATATTGTTCTCTTCATTGTAGTTATCTGTCGGAAGTTATCAAAAGTATTGTGGGATAGATATCACGTAACTTGACTCATGAATTCTCATATATTATTGAGGGCTTTGTAGGAATAGAGTCTCGAGTGGTGGAATTGGAGTCGCGTTTAGAAGTTGGGGTAAATGATGTTCGCTTTATAGGGATTTGGGCGATGGGGGGGATGGGTAAGACAACCCTGGCTAAAGTTGTTTACCAAATGGTTTCTCAAGAATTTGAAGCTTGTTGTTTTATTGATGATGTTAGGGCAAAAGATGGTTTAATTCTACTACAACAACTTATTTCTAAAATTTTGATGGAAAAAATAGATAATACTTTTGAAGGAGTTCTCATGATCAAGAGGAGATTATGTCATAAAAAGATTCTTCTTGTTCTTGATGATGTAGATAAATTAGACCAAATAGAAATGTTAGTTGGGAAGCGTAATTGGTTTGGTCCAGGCAGTAGAATTATCATAACAACAAGAGATGTACATTTGTTGGAGACACATCAAGTAGATAAAATCTATGAAATTAAAGGATTGAATGATGAAGACGCTCGTCGCCTCTTTTGTTTGAAAGCTTTTAAAAAAGAGCATGTCCCAATTGATTACTTAGAATTGTCCATAGGTTTTTTAAGTCATGCTGGTGGTCTTCCTTTAGCTCTTGAGGTTTTAGGTTCCTTTTTGTTTGGAAAAAGTATTGCTGAATGGAAAAGTGCATTAGAGAGGCTCAAAGAATTTCCTGAGAGAAAAGTTCTCCAAGTACTTCAAATAAGTTTTGATGGACTTCTTGACCCAGAGAAGGAAATATTCCTACATATTGCATGCTTCTTTAATCATGAGAAGAAAGATCATGTAATAGAAATACTAGATATTCTTGGCCTTTACCCTGATATTGGATTGAAGGAACTCATTAATAAATCTCTCTTGAAAGTTCTGGGTAACAATATATTGCAGATGCATGATTTACTTGAAGAAATGGGCAGGTACATAGTTCGTCAAGAGTGTCCTAATGAGCCTGGGAAGCGTAGTAGACTGTGGCTTTATAAAGACATTGACAACATGTTGAAAAGAAATACGGTAAGAGGTTATTTAGAGAATTTGAGCTAATAACTTTTCTTCTTGTTTAACAAATTTAAAATTTGGATAGCTATGCTTATATTGTATTTTGCAATTCAACAATTCCTTCATGATAATTAGGGAACGGAAGCAGTTCGAGCCATCGATGTAAGGAACAGTTATCTTGAAGAAAATGAGGCAGATTGGAACCCCGAGGCCTTTTCAAAGTTGTGTAATCTAGAATTTCTTAGAATTCATAACATTTGCCTTAAACATGGCCCCCAAGATCTTCCTAATAATTTAAGAATTCTTGATTGGAGTAAGTATCCTTCAAAGTGCTTGCCAGTAAGTTTCCACCCGAATGAGCTTGTTCAACTTCATTTGCCACATAGCAATATTGAACGACTTTGGATAGGAATGAAGGTAAGAGTGCTCTCCTTGTACAACTTTTCTTTTCAATTTCAATAAACGGAGACTAGGAAGATAATTATTCTAACAATGTTTTTTTTTTTTTTAATAGATTTGTGACAAGTTGAAGTTCATTAATTTGAAAAACTCCTTGAATCTGATTGAAATCCCAGATGTCACTGGAATTCCAAATCTTGAGAAATTAATTCTTGAAAGTTGTAGCAATTTACAGGAGCTTCACCCATCCACCAGAATTCATAAAAAGCTTAGGGTATGTTTGGTCTAGTTTTCTGTTTTTTGTTTTCAAAAGGTGATATTTATACTGTTTTCAAATTTTGGATTCAAATATTGTTTTCACCCGAATTCAATCCATGTTTTTTTGTTTGGTGATTGTTTTCACCATAGAGTTTTCATTTATAAACCGTCTGTTATTTCATTCCCTCCAAATTTATTTCATTCCCTCCCTATCATTCACACCATTGAACCCGTGAGAGCCATAACAACCACCCCGACCCACTGCGAGCCAAACCCCCACAGAAACCCACCATGACCCACTGCACAAAACCCACAACCAAGGACAAAATCAACCAAACCGGCCCACCGGCTACACCTAAAAGCATCACCGGCAACCCCACAAAGCCAGAATCAGTAAAACCAAGAGCCACCACGGCAGATCAGACAAATCTAAAAAAAAAAAAAAAAACCCAAAACCCAGCAAACCCACTTCAACAACAGAAAATCCAACAAACCCACACCGATCAACACAAATCACAAGAAATCCAACAAATACAACCACAAATTCACAAAAATCAAGCACATATCTTTTCATCCCCGTACAAATCATGAACCCCAACCCCAACCCCAACCCAAAATCCCAACAATTAATCCAACAAAACTCAGAGAACAAACAAACTTGCAGGAATCACAAAGAAAGCCGTGTAAAAACCCACTCTAGTTCTTGAACTTGAGCTCCCATTGTTTCCATTTCCACCAGTAGGTGGAGGAGCAGAAGTAGGTGCAGAACCAGGTCCAGAAGCAGGAACAGGAGAAGAGCTAGGAGCAGTCTCTGAAGTCCCGGACAAAGCTAGAGTACCCACGGCTTGAAGATTTTCAGGGTTCTTGGCATGGATCAACGGCACGCCGTTTGAAACACCAGGACCCACCTGCCAAACCTGGTTCAACTTCTCAATCTTCTCAGTAAGCTTCCATGTGGCGAAGATCGTGTATGTCTTGTTGGTCTCCTCTGCGCTCAGTTCCGAAACGTTGTACGTCAGCTTGGTCCCGACCTTGCTGAGGAGAACGACGAAAGAGAGGAGAACGACGAAAGAGAGAGAGAAATTACCGTGGGTGAGAACAAAAACCATTGGAGAACAAAAGGCAGCGGGTGGAGGGGTCGGTGATGCCACGTCGCCATTGGAGAAGATAAGCCAAGCCAGCAAGAGTGAGAGGGAGGAGTGTGAGGAGGAGGAGGAGCTGCTATGGTGAGACAGAAAGAGAGAGTGGTTGTTGAGAGTGTCAGGAAAAGAAAAAAAAAGATGGGTTTTATTACAATAATGCCACCGGTCATTCGTGCAAAAATTTGCAAAAATGCCACCGGTCTTTTGAACAGTAACCGAGTTCGGGTTGAGTTCAAGTGAAAACAACAAAAAGTTGTTCTCATTTTAAGTGAATTGAGTATCAATTACACAGTAATTGTATTTGAATGCAAAAAGTGAAAACGGTAACCAAACAAAAAAATTTTAATCCGGGCCCACCATTTTCTGTATTCAAACACAGAAAACTGTGTTTGAATACTGATACCAAACATACTCTTATTCTTCTGGATCTAAAATGGTGCACAAAACTGAGTTGTCTTCCAAGCAAGTTTGAAATGGAGTCTCTTGTGAATCTTTATCTTGATGGTTGTTCAAATGTCACGAAAATTCCGGAATTTGACGGAAACATGGGATGCTTACAGTGTCTTTCTTTGCGAGATGTTGCTATTACAGAACTACCTTCATCAGTTGAACGTTTGACTGGCCTTAAAATTTTTATTCTAGAAAATTGCAAAAATCTTGTCTGTCCTCCTAATACCTTTTGTAGTTTTATATCGCTTCATATTCTTAATCTTTATGGATGCTCAAAATTGGACGAGTTGCCAGAGAACTTAGGAATTTTGGAAGGTCTCATGATTCTTGATTTGGGTGGAACAGCTATAATAGAGCTGCCATCATCAATTGGACATTTGACTAGTCTTACTTATTTGAAAATAAGAGAATGCAAAGATCTTTTGTGTCTTCCTAGCACCATTTGTAATTTGAAGTCTCTTGAACATCTTGATCTTTATGGATGCTCAAAATTGGAAAACTTGCCAAAGAACATAGGGAATGTTAAAGGTCTGAGAACACTTATATTGAGTGGAACCGCTATAAAAAATGTGCCTTCCTCCATTGTTCTCCTTGCAAAACTCGAAATACTAACTTTTAAAAAGCCAGCATATTCATTTGATCCCAATTCAACAAGCCATGGTCTCGTGGGTCTTACATTGCCTTCCTTATCAGGTTTGACTTTTTTAAGGGAATTGGATCTTTGTGACTGCAATATTTGGGAAATCCCCAATGATATTGGCTGCTTATCCTCTTTATATAAATTACATCTATCTGGAAATAATTTTGATTCCCTTCCTGAAAGCATCTTTGAACTCCCTCATCTTGGTCACCTCATTTTGGAGGGTTGCAAGAGGCTTCGAGAATTACCAGATATTCCGTCATTTACTTCTCAAGTAAATGTAAACAATTGTACCAATATCTCACTGAAGAGATTGCCAATAGAAGGGGATATTCCACGCAGGCCTCGTTTCAGGCAATTGAGTTTACACTGTCTCAACTGCTTCAAATTGATGGAAAATATTCAGGTCTCTCTCAAAATTTATTTGTTTATTTTTATTTTTTATAATTCATCTTTCTCTTAGTTCTAAACATCATGCTTTATATATTTCAGGGACAAAGATGTCTAGTACCAGACCTAGTTGATACGATGAGTATGCCCGGAAGTGAAATTTCGAAATGGTTTAGCAATGAAAGGTTTAGCTATGAAAGTAGGGGTTGTAGAGTGAACATACAAATGCCTTCTTATTATAGGTATGATGGATTGTCAATTGGGATATGTGTTCTTTTTGGTAAGTCTCATCAATACCCTGGAGAGCGTCATCTTCGATGTTTGTTAAAAGTCAAAGGAGTTTCATCAATACCATATGACATTCCATTTAACGAAAAATATGGTAAAGTTGAATCGCCTCACGTTTGGCTATGTGCCCCATTACTATTTGTCCCATCAATACCCTGGAGAGCGTCATCTTCTTTGATCTATGTGCCCCATTACTATTTGTCCCATTACCGTGCCTTTGGATCGGAATTATCAAACGATGGATTAAATCAACTTCAGATTGAAGTATCAAACCTTTCAAACCTTTCGAATCCACAACAGAGCTTGGAGGTGGAGAAAATTAGGGTCTGTTTGACACATAAGCAAGACATCGAAGATGGCACAGTGCAACAACAACAGCACCATCACGATCCTGACGATTCAGCTGCAGAAGGTACCAGAAATAAGCGAAGCCATGATGAGGATGATGGGGCTGGACCTAGTGGAGAAGGCTACTATAACGAGGAACCACAGCCAAAGAGGATTCAAAGACTTTGAGGAATTTAGCAAAGAGAACTTTTTCTCTTCTTTACCTGTAAGTTAAAGTCTAGTTTAAATTACATCGATCATCTTTCTTCTTCTTCTTCTTCTTCTTCTTCTTCTTACAAGAAAAGGAATCATGGGTCAACGAAATTCTTTGTCTTCATTGATTACCTTTTCCTCTGCATATTCTTTGGGTTCCTCTGCTTCATTCTTTCAACATTGTTGGGATTTGAAATCTAAACAATACCCACAGTTCCTTTAGCCAGGTCCACCCTTCAATTCCTTTTCTTCTTCTTTTTTTCCTTGCTTTTGGTGAATGTATATGTGATTTTTATGATGACTAAACCCTTATGCATCCTTTTTATTTTTATTTTGACTTCTTTACCTGTAAGTCATTATCTTTCTGCATACTTTTACTCATTTAAATTGCTCTTATTATTGATTAAGTAATGCTCTGTTAAACATATTGAAATATCTCTTTCCTATGTAAAGGTCTGTTGTATTAATGTAATTGTTTTTTTCTTTTTCTCCGACAGTCAGACATATATAATGTTTTTTTTTTCCTTGCTGGTATTTCGGGCTATGATTCATATTGAAGAAATTTCGAACAGCGAGATGTTGATTTTGGACCATGATTTGCACAACTTCATGAAATGGAAGTTACAAAAAGAAAAGTAGGGTCATTCTACACCTACATGCAATTTTTGTCGATTAGAATCTCTGCCGATGGGACTCCTTCTTCGATAGAAGATCAGAAGGCCTTGAACGCTAGACTTTGCACTCAAGGTTTGCTTTAATTCCAACTCATCTTTTTTTATTTCAAATTTATTAATTTAATGCATTGTTTGTTAATTTTTGGAGCTGAAGTTGAGAAATGATTTGGGGGTGAGTTGTATCATTTAGGATCAAATTAGTTGGTTTTTTGTTTTTTCTTAACTGTCCAGGAAATTTTAAAGCTAGTTGCTTTGAGTTGTCTTTATGATCTGTTTGGTTGCTTGGAAAAAGGTAGAAAACAGAAAAGTAATTAAAGGGTTTCGATTAATATTGGCTTCTGTCGATTGGGACCTGATAATTGGAGAAAAGAAGTATTATCAAAGGGTTTAAGTTTGACACAACTGCTTGGTTAAGTTGAGGTAAATATGTAAAAGTAAAATGGTAATTATTTTTTTATTTATATTTTTCTGTAGCTTTCACAAAACTGGTTAGAGGGTTTGTTTCCCCTTATTGGCAGGTAAATTCAATGGAAATGAGTGTGTGTGTGTGAGAAAAAAATTAAGTCAACTGTGTAGTAAATGTATCTAAGTTTGGTTGGGTGGAATATCTCTTTTCTTGGGTGCTAATTAATGAAAACTTTAACATCCAAAATTATATTTCTGTCAATTGCCTTGACCCTATTTTTTATGGTAGTTGTACAGAGCTAGTGTTTATATAATTATTTGTTCTTTTACATTTACAGAATATGATCATCATAATGACTTACATATGCATATATGCGTAATTTGCAGAAAGTGTTCGTGAAGGATTCAAGAATGCTTCCATCGCGTGCGTTTCCAGTGCTGTGCCAACAGTATGTGATAGTCATCTTTTACTTAAAAAAAATTGTGCTGGACCTTTTCTTTGTTTCTAATTTCTAATCTACCTTGTTTTTGGAGGTCATCTTGGTAGGAAAATGAGTTTATAGGGACTCCTTTATGACTTGGGAAGAATGAATCAAGCATTTTAGATATTGCTTTTAGGAAATGTTGCTGATCATAGTTCATCTACTATATGCTTGAACAAAGGCCTTAGTTTCCATATCTTTTTGAGCTCTTGTTTCCCTTAGTGAATATGTCCTTCGTTCCTGTTTAGTCCACATATTTCTATTTTGTCCCATACATGCAGCTCATGTTTTTTTTTTTTTAATTAATTTATCAATTTATTTTTTTAATGTTTCTTGTTCATGTCTTAGTTGGCTGTAGTTTGTGTGATTCCTTGGGCAAAGGCAAACCTCAATTATACCGCTCAAGCACTTATTGTATCTGCTGGTTTCTAGTGAACCTTCTCGTTATTATTATGGGTTTGGAACATTGCATTTTAGTTTTAGGGTATTCTGCTTCTGACATAGTTTTTTTTTTTTTTTTTGATAGGTAATAAAAGCTTTATTGATCTGAAAAAAACTCTCCCAAGTGCACAAAATATGCACTCATAGGAGAGGAAAGATTACAATAATAGAAACACATTCTATGGATGAAGTCAAGTTTTTCTTATTTATATGCTGCCATTATAAATATTCTAAAGAAGTTTAAAAGTAGTATCTTATAAAAGAATTTACAAAAGAATAATCTTGAAATAAGCTTCATTTGTTGATTTGTATTCCCCACTTCTGATAGTGTAATTTTGTAATTGGTCAACAGCATCACAATTGCAGCATTCTTCATTATTGCTGATAAAACGACATCAGAGTGTGTGAGAAGAAATTCCCAGCTTGAAGACACCTTGAGATGCTAGGGATGATGCATTGCAACTCTAAGGGATGCTTTAACATGATGCTTGTATTGGGATGTCATGCTTGGGAAGGCTTGTTAAGATGTGCTTCTTTTTTTAGTTTCTCATTGTTGAGCAAGAAGGTTAATTTTTACTTCTATCAATAGTTGTTTTTGACTCATTTTAGTTGAGTTCAATGTGGGGTTACTCTGGTGATTTATTCTGCACTATAAGAGTTATAAGTCGGACCTAGCTTGCCATCTTGCAGTGTATTTCTTCTATTTTTAGTGAACTATCTTCTTGGAATCAAATACTAAGGAATAAGAGCACATGGAGCTATCCCTTTGTCTATTGATTAGAAAAGTATATAGCATCATGTTAAATACTTAAATGTGCTTTCTCTCTAATTGGTAAAATGCGATTAAAATACAAGCGTAAGGTATTAGTCGTAGTTGTAATAATAAAATTCCTGCTTTGCTTTGACTTAAGATATAATTACTTGTAGTGATCGGAATGACATACATATGATACAGGTTTGGGAAGAAGCATTGAGTCAAATTGGTGCGAACGGATTAGGTCAACTTGAGATTGAAATATCTACCGAGAGCATGGAGGTGGAGAAAATTGGGGTCCGTTCGGAACATGAGCAAGACATTGAAGATCCCAATCAAACTATGACTCAGTGCAGCAACAACAGAAGCACACTCTATGAGGTTCTGGGTCTTCTCCATCATGATCCTGATGATTTAGCCTCAGAAGGTACTAGAAACAAGCGAAGCCATGATGAGGATGATGGGGCTGGACCTAGTGGAGAAGGCTATTCTATTGAGGAACCACAGACCAAAGAGGATTCAAAGACTCTGAGGAATTTAGCAAAGAGCACTTTTTCTCTTCTTTACCTGTAAGTTAAAGTCTAGTTTAAATTACATCCATCATCTTTCTTCTTCTTCTTCTTCTTCTTCTTTTTCAGTTTTCATCAGGTTTGAATGATACAAAATTTTCTTGTTGTCTTGTTGGTGCACTTTTATTTAATGGAAAGTAAGAGGGATAGTTACCAGAGCGACGTTGAAGAATTAGCCAAGTAAGGTCCCTCCTCTCACACCCACCTGGGCAAGAGCTAAAGTGGTCAAGGACTAAAAATGGTCAAGCATTTAAACTAACTGTCAAGTGGCTCTTATTTTTTTATTAAATCATGTTTGCTTTTGGTGTCCTGCAAATGTAATGCTCTGTTAAACTTCTATAAAATTACAAATACATATTGAAATTTCTCTTCCCTATGTAAAAGTTTTTTTTTTTAATTAATATAATTGTTGTTTTTATCTTTTTCCAACAGTCAGACATATATAATGTTTTCTATTTTTTATACCTTGCTGGCATTTGGGTCTATGATTCATATTGAAGAAATTTCGAACAGTAACCTCGCTTGGTTCAGATGTTGATTTTGAACAACTTTTTAGACTGTATAGTAGTATTACACCTACATGCAATTGATGAAGTTAGAAAAAGAAAGGTAATGGAAAAGTAAATTGAAGTTTGCACAACTTTTTTCTGTTTGGTAATAAAAGAAAGCAAAGTGAATAATTTTTTTATTTGACACCAAAGATAAATATAAGTGAAAGATCCTTGAGTAAGTCATAGTCCATACAATACAAAACAGTAGAAGCCTATGTCAAATACAAAAATTTAACTGCATATCTGGCTAAGTATTTGGTATGCTGTAGCAGAGTAGGAGACACATGATAGAAATGAACTAGTGCTGCATATCAGCATATGTCTTCAAAACAAGCAAATCTTGCCACATTCCGTGGTTGATCCAGCATTGGCCTTGTGTGTTTCTCCTTATTGACAAACATCTCTGGATGTGCTTAGGATAATAACCCTTTGAGGTTCAAACTTGCTAGATGGAATAAGGATTGTCTGATCATTAAGATTGATGTAGCTCTTTGTTGTACTGTCCATGTGAAAACTCTTTGAAACATAACATTTCCTTGCCTATCCTTTACTTGTGCAGCAGCTCCCCAGTCTGTTTTCTCTTTTTGTCTAGCTCTGTGTTGTACTATCTATGATTCTATTCAATTGCCCTTCCTGTTGTGCATCACAATGGGCATTAGTCCATAAATCATATAAGCAAGAAGCATACCGAGTTTGTATTTGTGGTTGTGACCAAAGAGTCCATTGGTCTGGGTAGTTCTCTTGTTTTTGTAACAAGGAGATAAACCACTGCTGAAGTGATAAGTGCAGGAGTTCATCTGTTTTGAGTGTGATTGGAGATGCAAACCATAACAGTCTAGGTGTTTCGTAATACCAAAAGAGATGTTCTAAAATATCTGCCTGTTGACAAAATCCACAAGTTAAGTCCAAACTTGTATTTCTGTTATGTAGTTCAGATTTCACTGCCAATGATATTGGCTTTGAGCTGTGTGATTTTGAGTTCCACTGTTTTGTTGTTGATTCAGTAAATGGTAGCCCTTTTTTACTGCAAACTCTCCTGATGAGGTATATGGGCGCCATATTAAGGTGTCCTTTGGGTTAAAGAAAGATATTGGTTGTTGAGCAATTTGCAAAGCAATTTGCAAAGCATCACTTCTTTCATACAAGGAATGTAATAGGGAAAGATTCCAATTTTTTGTTTCATTGTTGATCAGGTCAGCAACTTTGTCTAGGGTGTCTGTGGTTCCCAGCAGTATTTCCCTTCATTTTTTGCCATAGTTCATGGTGTATACGAATAGTGCTTCCATCCTCTACCCTCCAAATTGCTGAAGTAAGGATAGTGCCCCTTGTTGTCATAATGCTCTAACATGCCCATGATGCAGTAGGTGGAACCTTTGCATTTTAAGTATTGAAAAAATCTCTGATGTAGCATAGGCTGATTTTACCCAAGGCGTGAGAACAGCACAAGGCTGAACTGCCTATTAGTCAAGCACATGGAATAATTATATGCTTTTTCTTAGGTGAATGATTTAGTTTGGGAAAACTCATAACCTAGGATTCTTGATGTAAAGTCCTACACTAACCTTGCCAGCTAGGTTTCATGCCTGAGTTTGAGATTACATATATTCATCTTGATGCTTTCAAATTCTAACTTTTGGCTGAGTTTCTTTAAATTTGTTGTGCGTGTGCAGGACATTGCAGAGCATTTGACGACATTATATCTTAAACATTGTGAGCGTGGAAATCGCTGCTTATACGAAGGTTCAACTCCACCTGGCGTGTTTCGTAATTCATGGGTAATTTTATCTGTGAAACCCATGGAAATGAGTTGATTTCTCCTCAACTTGTGATGTTACAACAATTTGGTGATAGCTTTTCTTCCTTCATGACAGAATGGAGCGATGTACTGTAATTCAGAACTTGCAATGGAGAAGTATAATGAGATACATACCTGTGACGGGCTATGATGACAACAGAAATCAAGTCAGTTTTTGTAGTCTAATTTGCTTTCAACTATATTACCTTCATGAACATTTAACAACATTAGTTTTGGTTGAGATTAAAGCAAAAACATTTAATGGGAGTGCTTTTGTTTTACTTGGTACAGTTTTGGGGAGCAAAGGAAGGTCCTTATGAGCTCAAGCCTATTCCTGCCTCTTGTTTCAATGACTTATTCTTCGACTCTTGTCAAATAATGTTTCATTAACATTTACCACCTTCAATTTTTTACAGTTTTGTTTAGTGGAATATTCACAAATTTAATGTTATAGGCAATAAACTATGTCTGTAATTAAATGACTTGAGGAAAATGTCAGTAAGAGAAGGTTCTGTTTGTGGTAAGACTATAAAATTCACTCATAGGTTGACATTATTAGTTCTAATATTATTCACTTTGAATTTAGGTGAGGATGATATTTATTGTGAACTCATGACTGTAATCAATTCTGAGTTATATCTGATGATTGTAATTCAAAGGAGCGTTGTTTGACTAGTGAACAAAAAATTAATTGAAATTCTGCTATGATATTGAAAATTACTTGAGGTTTCTGACATTTTATATCATTATGTATTATGTTTTGATATTGTTTATACGATCCTTAATCCTTGCCTAGATAATATTCGATTTTTTTAAGCTGGGGAAACTATATTGCTTGATTATTCAGCTGAGTTGGGATTATTCTCCTTTCTCCAGTGAAGATCTTCTACTGGTATTAACAATAATAAGAGAAATACCATACACACTAACAATGGAGACACTGAACCAAAACCATCATATGAAAAAACATCTTTTTGTTGAACACTTAAGCTCCTATACCAAACCATCATATGATCTGTCTATTGGTTGCAAAAATCGGTAGAACAAGGCGGCTCTGTAATTCTTGTGGATGCCTTATGTGAATTGTTGCTTTTATAATAAAAGTTAATATAATTCCATTTGAAAAGAAATATGGATACCAGTAAATTTCATATTTGGGAGTGTCATATTGCAAACGACATGTGCCATACAAGCCCCATTCTGGGTGAGGGAACCAATCATGTTTGCCTTCCTACTTGCAAGACTGATCCAGACAATGAATTAAAAAGGCTCTTAGAATTACCCATAAGCAATTAGAATCATCTAACAAATATGTATGAAGTGTGAGAAAAGTAATATTCCCAATTCATAAAACACAAGAGCTTGTGCACAATTAATATTGCTAATTTGCATAATCATTGTAATTTTTGTCCTTCAAAGTTTCCCCTTTCTGGAATCCAACATTTTCCTTAGTTTTCTTTTCATGCTCTAAATAAATACTTAGATATCAGCTAATCTTCATAATCTTTCATTAGCCCATATTTCCACAACTTTCAAAATATGCAGACTTTGCAGTGTCTCAAAGGACCCTTGCGCAGTGCACCACACTTACTTTCTGGTGAGCTTTGCTGGAGTTGAAGACAATGCTTGATGTACACATGTAAGTATGTAACACATCCACTTCATTGGAATGTGGGGGAGATTTCAGATTGCAATTTCAATTTGGGGGAGATTTCAAACGGGACAACACCAAAAATTAGGAAGAGCCAAACACTTCATCAATTCTGTGAGGACATTTTATTTTATTTTAATGTGTGGATATATTAATATATTATTTCAAAAAATATATAAACGAAGTTCAAAGGTAGGGATAAAGCCAATTAGGAGAGTTATGGTTTGGAGAGTCTAAAATGACATTTCGAACAACGGAAAATTATTTAATACTCTCAAAACATAATAAATACGTACCTGTCCTCTCATATGAATGATGTGTCCTACTATGATTTTAATTAATGAGACCCACTTTTAAATGTGAGAGAAAAAAGTACGCATTTTATTGTGTTTTAAAATTACTGGATAATTATTCCGCGACAATATTCTTATGAAATTTCCATCATAAAAAGGGATCATCTATACAAGAGTTATGGTTTGGAGAGAGAAAAACACTATGGAACTCTGATCACATAAATGAAAAATAAACGAAAAACCAAGTCCATTTTACTTAGATTTTTAATTATCCATTCCCTGTAATTTAGCATAGAGTTTCTTTCATTTAGCATCATGCCATCACTCTCTAAGAGCCATTTTCTTCCTCTCTCACAATCATTTTGTCATCTTTCTTATTTCACTTATTATCTCCAATGTATTTTCCTTCCTCTTGTACATCACTAATATGACAAGGGACTAAGATCCATTAATTCCTATTGTGAATCATTGCGCTCGACCTTCTTGCATGTGCCTCACATTTGTTTTTCGCAATGAGAGAAAAATGGGTTGTTTGGCATCTTCATCATCACTTGTGACTAAGATACCTTTTTATTTTTCCCTCCTCATTTATTGTTAGATATCTTTATTTGGTATTGCTAAATACATTTATTTGGCTTTGATTTTTTGCTGAATATATATACCTATTTGGACATTGACGAATATACTCATTAATTGTTAGATACCTAAGTCTCGCATTTATTGTTAGATACCTAAGTCTCGCAAAATATATTTGTTTGGCCTTCCTAACAATAGCCTATCATATTCTTTTTTTCTCATTCTTTTTCAATTTTCTTCGCTCATTACATTATTTTATCATTTAAGAGAAAATACAACGGTAGCCACCAACAAGCAACCCATTAATTAGTGTGAGTGATGAACTCGATTATCCCCGAGAACTTGGGCTTAACCTCTAACCTATCACAATGTGACGCATGTCACATCAACAAAAAGACCCCAACACGACTATAAATCTTCATGTTTTCCCTATAAGTCTCACATAGATGACCCTTTTATTTAAAAATCAAGTCTTTAGCTTAAAATTGAAATATTCATTTCTAAATAAAAAGATACTTCAAATGTGACACATATAAATCAAATTTACTTTTACTCGATAAAAAGAAAAGAGGATGGAATTTATAAGTGTAATCCCAAGTCTACAAGAGTGAGAATAAATGTGATTTTATAATCACTCTTTGCTAACTTGAGAATAACAGAGGCGGAGCTGTGTACAAGCTAGACTGGGCTATAGCCCAGTCAAGCTTTTTTTTATTAAAAAATTTGATTAAATTTAAATAAAAAATAAATAAATAAATCCTTTTGGCTTGTTGCAGCTGCTTGCCAATAATACCTTGCACATTAAATTTGATTTGCAAAAATTAAATATATGGTTCATCATCCAAAGATTAAATACTAATTTGACACTTACATCAAAATCTAATAATAATATTAAATTATTCCATATTTTCTTATTGTTATAATTATTGAATTATAAAAATCATAAAAACGTCAAAATTAATTTACGGGATTTTTGTAAAACATTAAAAAAATAATAACAATAAAGAAAACTCTTCAAAACAACTTGATTATAAAATGTTCTCAAATACCCAAAAAAAAATGGACATGTGGGCCTTCCTTACCAAACAATTGTCCAGACCTTGCCAAACATTAAAGTCATACGGATTGTGTAATTAAAATTCTAATATCAATATCAATATCAATATCAATATATATATAAAAGCAGAAACATTTAACTGAGGTTCTGCCAAGTGTCTTATAAACTGATGTAGTTGCCACATCAGCAATTAAAACACCAAATTAAAGCAAGTGTCTCTCTATTGTTTAAATTTGTCAAGTGATATGTTGTTTAATAAAGCAACTGGATAATGATCAATGATCAACAATTGCACCATTTCCATTCCACATGACTCTCTTTTCATTCGGTTGGTGCAGTTCCCCATTCCTCTTTGTAATTTATTTTTCATTCAATTAATTGACGTTTGTTTGTTTTTATTAAAAAAACAAAAAACAAAAAACAAAACTCTAACACACGTTGATTGAATTACTTTGAAAACCAAAAAATAAAAAAGACCCTTATCTTGAAGGATTAAGATAACCACTCAAGATATTCCAGAAATCATTTATTCATTGAGATTGCTCCGCATATGTCGGGCCAAACTTCGTGTTACCTTTATGCAGATTTTCTTCCCTTCAGTGCTTCCAACCAGTAAGGATCTTCGTGGTTTTGTTACCAATTTTTCCTTTAACATTGGTTTTTTCAATTCTATTGTTTATCTTTCTGATCTTCTTTGTGTTTCATGGTCTTTTCTATTATTCTGTGATTGTATCCATCATTTTCTATAATTATTGTGGTCAAATTGGTCATTGAGGAAAAATATTGTTCTCTTCTCCCAAGTCCCACTGTCCTAATTCCTAAACTTGTCGGTAACTGCAGAATATGGTCCATGGCTTCGTTTTGAGGGTGATGGTACTTTTTCAAGGAATTCCCAAGCCACGAACCAACAACCCTAGGAATGATTCACGAGTTCCCAATGTTTTGTTTTTGATGGAAACAATACTTACAAGTGTGATCTTTGGTGGGTTAAATGCTTATTTATGGGGATGATAACAACAATGCGTTTTGTTCTTAATGTTGGTATTTCTTCATGCATCTTTGAGTTTGAGAATGCATGTTCTTACATAATCATGGAGCATGGTTGCGCCATCATATGGACTTTTGACGGTCGAGACTTTATTGCTACGAAGGCATTTTCAAAGTTGTAAATTTTCTTTTGTGTGTTAAATGTGGCAATAGAGTTTCTCAATTTTATTTTTTTTTTAGCAGATTTGTACTTCCAATTTGATTATATGAATGAAATTTCTAACTTTCTTTTTAAAAAAAAACCACTCAAGTTTTTCTAACATATTCAGTTGATTTGAAAGCCAAAAAAGAAAAAAAGAAAATAGCCAATTGCTTTTCTGATGTCTTCTCTTTCTACTTCTTGGGGGGTTCTGAAATTAAGTGTAGAGGAAAATGTAGAAAAGAAGAACAAATAAGAGATTGAGTTTATTTTTAGGAACATATATGTTAATATTTTTCGTTATTTTCCTTTATGGATCTGTTCATTTTATTTTAAACTAGACAATAGCCCATGCAAATGCACGGGACAAATTGTCAAAATGCTTCTTTGCATTGTTAATTCTATAGATTTTTTAAATTAATAGATTTCTACATCAGTTTTCAATGAATTAATTTAAATATCGACAAATGGAGTATTTGTTGAGTAATTTATTTTTGTCCTATACCTCGGTGAAATGAGATATAATTATGCAGTTATCAATGGAAGCACTATTAGATGCTAGAGGGCTTCTATTGGTTGCTTAATTGTTTTGGTCTCTTTTCACTTTGACATGAGCACCTGATAGAATAACGTTCAAATTATAATACTAACAATAACAACGGATAATAACAAAATTTTATTAAAAAAATCCAAAATATTTCTCCTACTACTAAAAGACATCTTAACAAAATATACTTCTTCAAGATAAATGAAAAACAGTTAATTTAAAATATATCTCTCAAGCAGCATGACTAATAGAGTTAAAATTAAACGATCTCTTCATTCTCCTACTACTAAAAATTACACGTCTCTTCATTCTATCTTCTTCAAAGTTCGGCCTCATTCACAGTTAAAAGAATCTCTCTCAATGATCATTAATTTCAAAGAGTGCCAAAAACACTCTGTTGCTTCTCTCACTAAAATTGGTATTGTATTTTCATCCCTTATTGTTGTGGTCTTCAACAACATTAAAGGATCCATAATTTCGGTGTGAGTACCTCAATTAATTCTTTGTTCTATGGTTCTTTTTTTTGTCTTTCCATATCTTTTTCCATTGTCTATAGTGATACAAGTTATGATATTTTTTTGTTTTTCTATCATAATTTTTTCCCTTCTTGCTTTTGTATGTTTGTCTATTTTCTTATAGACAACAATATATTTTACAAAAATATATATTAATGATATTATACTTGATGGAATATATATCAACAATCATCTTTTACTTCTGGAGCAATTTTAGAATTTTTATCATATCATCTTTATCTTATTAGAGTTATAGTGAAACATTTGAACACTCAGTAAAAATAGTGATATCCACTACCATTTTATGCTGAATTTTAAATATTTCATATACAAATTATCCCACTCTTTACGCGGGTTATACGCTAGTTACTTTATAAAAGCGCAAACTGCTTTTTATGCCTCAAAATGGAAGTTAAGACATTACCTTTTTGTGTTAAAGAAGACATAAGACAACTTATAAACAAAATTAGCAAGTGGAGGATGAGCAAGCATTTGTTAAAAAGTTCGTGACAAGCTTTTGTAACATCATATTCTTTTACTTGATAGTAAAGTGATGAAATCTTTTGGGGACCAAAAACAACTAGATTTTGCATGAGAGAGAGAGACATCGTGGTAATACAACAATAATAGTGTTTTTTTTTTTTGGGTGCTTCTAATCATTCTAATAGTATTGAACTAATATAGCGGTAATGGAAAATAAAATATAAGATTAACTTGGATTTTCATAATCGAACTGACAACTGTCATGTTCTTCTCATTTATCCTCCATGAATCTTTTTTTGTAACTAAGAGTACGTCTATGACCATCAAAAGATTGGTTTTATATAGTTGAGTTATTTCTTTATTATGTGTCCTTATTTATTTATTTATTTTCTCTTAAAAAAGGAAAAGAAAAGAAAAGAGATCTAATCCTATGACACATGCTTCATTATGCTTGATGAAACCACCAAGTTACATGTAAGTCATTCCAATAGAAGAAGTCTTAAAGAAGAATTTCAAACCCTTATTTATTTATTTATTCGATAGTTACAATAAAAGAAGAAATAAGATTTGAACTTTAATTGTACTCATAAAGTAAAGTAGGCAATATCACTTAATTACAAAGCTCTTGACAATTTCAAATCTCATGATCAATAAAAGTCTCGAAATTAGTGGATTATCAAAATTTTATATCAAAACCAAGATACTAGACTAAAATAAATGCATACAATATAAAGTGAAACTATTTTAAGAAAACTATTGATAAAAGATTCGGCTTTAAATACTATATCAAATAGTAACTCTAATCTCATTAAATGATTCTTGACCATGGTGTTTTTTTTTTTTTAGGTACATTCTTGACCATGCATGTATTAATACCACTAGAATAACTTTATAAGTCTAAGGACTAAGGTGATATCTAGAAAGAAATTAGCTAGGGAAGACCCCTGCATAAATTACTATATATCTAGCTTTTCTTGATAAGATTAGCATCCAATAAACCAAATCTAACTCGCATAAATCTCGGCCTTATGGATAAGATCGAAATTTTTCATAGTTTATCATTCATATATTGCATCGTGTTCACTTTTCTTGCACTTTATTGGTCAGATTGCTAATTACTAATTGGAGAAGCACATAATGTATTAATACAAGGTCAAGCGAACTCACTCCTTTTTGTCCATGGCCTGTTGCTAAATGAAGAAGCACATAATGTTTTCCTAAAAATTGTCAATGATCCTCCTTCTATGTAGAGATTAGAGATTGTGTTAGGTTTTAGGTTGTGTTTGCTAGCTAATTTCTGTAATAAAACAAGCTTCAAAGAGGGATGTATTTAAATAGGTTGATTGTAGCCACTTGGGTATTGGGCCTAGTGGTAATCTCACCTCTCTAAAAAGTCTCACCCTTCCATGAGGGTGTGGATTCGATCTCCAGGATCTTCAAAATATACAAAAATAAATAAATAAATAATAGGTTGATAGTATTGCTCGAGTCAACTCGAGCGACTTCATTATTACTCCATTTAATGTTAAGGCATTCTCGATGATTTTTGATGCCTTTGGCCTGACTCCATTTTTATAGCTAAAACTTGGGGTAATTGTTGGGGATTGTGGTTTTGCTACCAATTTTTTCTTTAAAAATAAGTTTTCTGGCTGTCAAATGCATACGCATGGGCTAACCTGCGTACAAAACCTCGAGGCTGCATACGTATGGGTTGGACATTCATATGCAAATGGCTTAATTTTTTTTGTTCCTTGGCTCTTTTGTGTTCTTTTTGGCTAGGATTTTCTTATTTGAGCACCCTTCTGGTGTCGTCATTGGGGATGGGGGAATTAAGTCGTAAGGTATTGTATACATGTGTCTACACTATCAATGAGTTAACTAGTGTGTTCTTCCAAATAGTTCTTTGGTGTAACAAAGTTCTAGTGGTTGTGGATAAGTTTATCCACCGGTAGGTGAACGAGTCGTTTGCTAATGTTGCATGGAAAGTCTATTTACAAATGTTTTGTAAGTTTAATCTATTGTAACTGCTTCTTCTATATTGAAATTTCCTATGAGATATTGTTACCCTTGGAATGGTTTTTCCTTTAAAGAGTTTTTTTAAAAAAATTCCACTTTGTTACCAAATTTGTACGTGCTTTTTATTGCCTTCATTATATTTATTGATTTCGAATTGTGATAACATACTTTTCTTTTTGTTTGATGGTTTGATAGTTTGATAGTTACAACAATAGGAGGTGGATTGATTTGAATCATTATCCTTCCTTATAAAGGAGAGCGCACGGACGATGTGATTGAGTTACAAGGCTCGTGGTCATGGCGTTTGTGATGACGTACTTATGGTTTGCTACCCACCCATGGTGGATGGGAGTGTCCTTTAATCCAAAAGCGAGGGGCATGCTAAAGAGTGACTCCACAACCAAGGTGTGGACAAATCAACAGGTAACCGCATCCTAACTTAGCAATTCCCACATAAATTCAATTACTTTAATACCTCACTTGGTGATAAGCTTAGTAAAAGCTCGGCATGACATACTTGCGGATGTTTTTTTTTTATTGTGATTCACTATTTATTTGATTGCTAATTCTAGGCTTAAGAAACATTAAATCTGTTAATCCGGTAATTCCCCTGGCTGGGGTCTAAATCAGTTTTTTGGGATTATAAAAGTAAGCTTTTAAATATGTCAAGGCTTAGGTGCCTTGTAAGAATAAACATCAGTTCCTTTCAATCCTCTGCTTTCACCTTTGTCTACCACTATATTGGGTTTGCGAAATTTTATTGTCCTAACATTTTCGAAGAATAATAAGAAATGGAAATTAAAACTTTGCCACAGCAAGTTGGAGAAAGAAGTGGACATATATGTGGAGCTGCTTCTATCATAATTTATCAACTCTAATGTTTGTCATTTGCAATCATTTAAACTATTCATATGCAACACTACCCGGAAACTTCTTTCCCGTTATTCTTTTTTATTTTGTTCTATTTTCCTCCAAAATGATCGATCATATGATGTCTCTTGTCATGTATGTAATTAAACATGTCTGGTTAGTTTTCTTTGTGTTATAATCTTTGACCCATATATATCTTGCCTTCTGAATGTCACTTTGTATAATTAGACGTAAATGAAGAATCAAAATTCTTGACATATTCCCATGAAACAGTTAACATGTCAAGTAATAAATGGACACTTGCTCAAATTGATAAGAGAGTGAATTATGAAAAAAAAAAAAAAAAGTACATAAATGTTAAACAAGTGGGCCGGAAAGGTGGATTCGAATTCTGAATTCAGCTCATAAGCGAAAATACACAATATCACCGAACTACAGCCTATAAAACTCTTGTCATATTGGTCACGGTTTATTAGCACTATCATATTTCTTTTATAAATAAATAAATTACTTCCGAGTCTTAATTTTTATCAAACTTGATGTCTCTCGATCTTTATTCCTCATAATCAGATGAATATGTTGATTTTGCATATGTAAATAAATAATTCACTAATCTTCCGTCCTTCTCAGGTCACATAAAATATGTGGGGATTAATCTTAGTTCTTGATATTACCATTCATGCATTTCTTTCCCACTAAAACATATTCCACCCTAAATGAGGTCAAATTTCAGCGTATACAATCCAACAATACAATAATTAAAAGTCAACTGCAATTTATCAAAACATAAATATAAATATAAATATATATATATATATCAAATTAATTAAATGATCACAACAAGTGCACAATCGTCATGAAATATTATCATTAACTTCGGAACCAAAAGTCAAGCTATGTGCTGAAAAACTTCTAGCACTAATCTAAAAAACTTTTTTCTTTTTTTTTTTTTTACTTCTCTGAGCTCTGAGGACTTTGAGTACATTTGTCGACCCAATATTAAATGTCAGACATCAAGATGTGTCAATGGATTGTGATTGATGAAGACATATTCTGAACCCACATGTATCACAATATAAGGAATCAATACAACCTTTTTTTTTCACCGCAAAGAATAAGGTAAAAGAATGTTCAGTCATGAAAATCTTATCAAGATATGTTTATAACAGTCCCTATTAATTCTCATAAAAAAAACAGTCCCTATTAATTATTAAGAAACCAAGGTTTAAGGACCCTAAATGATGTAAGGACCATGGTTGTTAAAATCGGGATCCGGATCGTAGGATCTTCCACATTTCGAAAAATAGCCGGATCGGGGTAGGATCGCACACCCCAATAGGATCGGTAGTAGGATCGATAGGATCGGTAGGATCGGTAGGATCTTACGATCCTACGATCCTACTCCGATCCCACTAAACATGCTATTTGGGCCAATTTAAATTATGGGATAATGAGAAATACACGAGCCTAATATATAAAAACAGCCCAAATGATTAAATCCAGTTTTTTAGTCCAAAAAACTTGTGAAATGACAAAAAAATCTCTCTATTCTCAATTAAAATCCAACCACACCCCACACAATACTCAGCTCCCAAAATCTAAATACCAAAATCCCTAAACCTACACACTGTGTTACTGCCAGTTAGGTGATGATGAGGGCATTAGAACTATTGAAAAAGGAAAAGATGTGGCAGTTCATCAAGTTAGTGACGAATCTAATGATGATAACGGTCCACCGTCTGGATTTGAGAGATATAGGGATTTTGATGATTTACCTATGGATGTTGATGCTGGCCAAGACAATGATGATGAAATGGATTCTTTAGATTCAGATTATGATGATTATGATGATAGGAATTTTAGAATAGATGATTGAATGTTTAGCTTATGACTTATATATTGTTGCTACTTAATATAATTATTCACTATTTCACTTATTTTGTATTTAATTGCTAACTAATTAGTAATTACTTATTAACTTTTTGGATAAATTGTGTTGAGAATTAAGCATATATCTTTTGTCAATATAGATGTAGCGAATAGCGATGTATCAACGTCATGTATGGTACGAATTACATTATCTTAAAACAAAACTCTTTATTTTTTATTTTTTTTTATGAATAATATCATAATTCTAATGAACATTTAACATACAAAGCCATTATTAATGTGTTTTTACACTTTTTCCGACAAATAAGTAGGATCTTACGATTCACGATCCGATCCA
>OU015761.1:63840374-63879885 GCA_907173295.1 Fagus sylvatica | reverse complement strand
GGATGCTCAAAATTTGACAGTTTGCCTAAGAATTTGGGGAATATCAAAGGTCTGGAGGAGCTTACTTTGAGTGGAACAGCTATAAAAGAGCTGCCATCATCAGTTGAAGGTTTGACCACCTTAGGTTTTTGACTCTAAGGAATTGCAAAAATCTTGTTTGTCTTCCTAGCACCATTTGTAATTTGAAGTCGCTTAGAGATCTTAATCTTTCTGGATGCTCAAAATTTGATAATTTGCCTGAGAATTTGGGGAATATCAAAGGTCTGGAGCAGCTTACTTTGAGTGGAACAGCTATAAAAGAGCTGCCATCATCAGTTGAAGGTTTGACCAGCCTTAGGTTTTTGACTCTAAGGAATTGCAAAAATCTTGTTTGTCTTCCTAGCACCATTTGTAATTTGAAGTCGCTTAGAGATCTTAATCTTTCTGGATGCTCAAAATTTGACAATTTGCCTGAGAATTTGGGGAATATCAAAGGTCTGGAGCAGCTTACTTTGAGTGGAACAGCTATAGAAGAGCTGCCATCATCAGTTGAAGGTTTGACCAGCCTTAGGTTTTTGACTCTAAGGAATTGCAAAAATCTTGTTTGTCTTCCTAACACCATTTGTAATTTGAAGTCGCTTAGAAATCTTAATCTTTTTGGATGCTCAAAATTTGACAATTTGCCTGAGAACCTGTGGAATTTGAAAGGTATGAAGCGTCTTGATTTGAGTGAAACAACTATAAAAGAGGTGCCTTCATCCTTTGTCCTCCTAAAAAATCTCGAAGTACTATTTATCCGTGGATGTAAAGGGACATTATCTTCATTTTGTTCCATGCCAACAAGTCAGGTTCTGGTCAATGTGTTATTTGCTTCCTTATCAGGTCTACATTCTTTAAGTGTTTTGAATCTTAGTGACTGCGATATTTGGGCAATTCCCAATGATATTGGCTGCTTAAACTCTTTGAAGAGTTTAAATCTAAGTGGTAATAGTTTTGTTTCCCTTCCTAAAAGCATCTCTGAACTCCCTCATCTTAATTACCTCTATTTGGATGGTTGCAAGAGGCTTAGAGTATTACCAGATGTTCAATCAACTATTTATTATGTAAATGTAAACTATTGTACCTCACTGGAAAGATTGCCAGAACTACAAAAGGATCCAATCGGCTCATATCGCACCAAATTAAATTTACAGTGTCTCAATTGCTTCAAATTGGTTGACAATATTCAGGTCAGTCTCTCTTTTTCTCTCTCTCATACGCACACATATAGTTCTAAACATCATGCTTTGTATATTTCAGGGAGGAAGTGGTGCAATACTAAAAAGATTTAGTATAATTATTCCTGGAAGTGAAATTCCAAAATGGTTTGGCAATGGAAGGTTTAGCTATGAAAGAAGGGGTCATAGAGTGACCATAGAAGTGCCTTCTTATCATGGGTGTGATGGAGGGGCAATTGTGTTATGTGTTGTTTTTGTACCCAACAGGAATTATCAATACTCTACAGGTTTTCGACTTTGCTGTTCGTTTAGAGTCAATGGATGTCTGGTGGATTCTACAGAATGCCATCTATTTACAAAAACATATGGTATATTTGATTCGCATCACCTTTGGCTGTTCTCTTTTTCCGATCCCGATTATGTCAGCTTCATTTGGAATAAAGCATTGAATCAAATTGATGCGAATGGTCAACTTGAGATTGAAATATCTGCCCCAGGATTGGAGGTGGAGAAAATTGGGGTCCGTTTGGTATATGATCAAAGACAAAGATTATAAAAAAAAAAAAGGGATGGGAGTCACCTCTAGTCGCCCATCGCCTACCATTTCTATTTGTCCCAATCAAACTGTGGCACAGTGCAGCAACAACATCAACACGTTGGTATTTTCCCTATGTTCAACTTTATATAATTGTTGTTTTTCTTTTTCTCCGACAGTCAGACATATGTAATTTTTTTTTCCCTTGCTGGTATTTGGGTGTATGATTCATATTGAAGAAATTTCGAATAGAGAGCTCGCTTGGTTCAGATGTTGTTTTCAACAATGATTTGCACAACTTCATGCAATTGAAGTTACGAAAGGAAAAGTAATGGAAAAGTAGGGTCATTCTACACCCAAATGCAATTGTTGTCAATTAGAATCACTGCCGATGGGACTGGATCTTCGATCGAAGATCACTAGGCCTTGAACGCTAGACTTTGCACTCAAGGTTCGCTTTAATCCCAACTCATCTTTTTATATTTAAAATTTATTAAATTAATGCATTGTTTGGAAATTTTTGGAGCTGAAGTTGAGAAATTATTTGGAGGTAAGTTGTATCATTTACGATCAAATTAGTTGGCTTTTTTTTTTTTTTAACTGTCCAGATGCTTGGAAAGTCTAGAGCTAGATGCTTTGAGTTGTCTTTATGATCTGTTTGGTTGTTTGGAAAAAGGTAGAAAACAGAAAAGTAATTAAAGGGTTTCGATTAATATTGGCTTCTGTCGATTGGGACCTGATAATTGGAGAAAAGAAGTATTATCAAAGGGTTTAAGTTTGACACAACTGCTTGGTTAAGTTGAGGTAAATATGTAAAAGTAAAATGGTAATTATTTTTTTATTTATATTTTTCCGTAGCTTTCACAAAACTGGTTAGAGGGTTTGTTTCCCCTTATTGGCAGGTAAAAATGGAAATGAGTGTGTGTGTGAGAAAAAAATTAAGTCAACTGTGTAGTAAATGTATCCAAGTTTGGTTGGGTGGAATATCTCTTTTCTTGGGTGCTAATTAATGAAAACTTTAACATCCAAAATTATATTTCTGTCAATTGCCTTGACCTTATTTTTTTTAGTAGCTGTACACAGCCAATGTTTATATAATTATTTGTTCTTTTACATTTACAGAATACGATCATCAAAATGACTTACATATGCATATATGCGTAATTTGCAGAAAGTGTTCGTGAAGGATTCAAGAATGCTTCCATCACGTGCGTTTCCAGAGCTGTGCCAACAATATGTGAAAGTCATCTTTAACTAAAAAAATTGTGCTGGACCTTTTCTTTGTTTCTAATTTCTTATCTACCTTGTTTTTGGAGGTCATATTGGTAGGAAAATGAGGTTATAGGGACCCCTTTATTACTTGGGAAGAATGAATCAAACATTTTAGATATTGCTTTTAGGAAATGTTGCTGATCATAGTTCATCTACTATATGCTTGAACAAAGGCCTTAGTTTCTATATCTTTTTGAGCTCTTGTTTCCCTTATGTGAAGAAGTTATCTGGATCATTGAAACTCTTTGGCTTGTGGCTACTTTAGCTGTGGATGAAAAAGCTGCTGCACGTTAACTGTTACTTTTACCTTCTTTTAGAGCAATTAGAGTAAATAAATCATCAAATTTATAGGTAAAAAGCAATTAGGTTAATAATAATTCATTAAATGTGATGATGATGATAAAGATGTGCATATGCTGAGAAATCTCATTTTAGTGAATTATGTCCTTCGTTCCTGTTTAGTCCACATATTTCTATTTTTTCCCATACATGCAGCTCATTTTTTTTTAAATTAATTTATCAATTTATTTTTTTAATGTTTCTTGTTCATGTCTTAGTTGGCTGTAGTTTGTGTGATTCCTTGGGCAAAGGCAAACCTCAATTATACCGCTCAAGCACTTATTGTATCTGCTGGTTTCTAGTGAACCTTCTTGTTATTATTATGGGTTTGGAACATTGCATTTTAGTTTTAGGGTATTCTGCTTCTTCAACCACATAGTTTAAAAATACACATTCTATGGATGAAGTCAAGTTTTTCTTGTTTATAACCTGCCATTATCAATATTCTAAAGAAGTTTAAAGTAGTATCTTATAAAAGAATTTACAAAAGAAAATCTTGAAATAAGCTTCATTTGTTGATTTTTACTCCCCACTTTTGATAGTGTAATTTTTTAATTGGTCAACAGCATCACAATTGCAGCGTTCTTCATCATTGCTGATAAAACGACATCAGAGTGTGTGAGAAGAAATTCCCAGCTTGAAGACACCTTGAGATGCTAGGGATGATGCATTGCAACTCTAAGTTGCAGTGGTATGCTTTAACATGATGCTTTGTATTGGGATGTCATGCTTGGGAAGGCTTGTTAAGATGTGCTTGTTTTTTTAGTTTCTCATTGTTGAGCAAGAAGGTTAATTTTTACTTCTATCAATAGTTGTTTTTGACTCATTTTAGTTGAGTTCAATGTGGGGTTACTCTGGTGATTTATTCTGCACTATAAGAGTTATAAGTCGGACCTAGCTTGCCATCTTGCAGTGTATTTCTTCTATTTTTAGTGAACTATCTTCTTGGAATCAAATACTAAGGAATAAGAGCACATGGAGCTATCCCTTTGTCTATTGATAAGAAAAGTATATAGCATCATGTTAAATACTTAAATGTGCTTTCTCTCTAATTGGTAAAATGCGATTAAAATACAAGCATAAGGTATTAGTCGTAGTTGTAATAATAAAATTCCTGCTTTGCTTTGACTTAAGATATAATTACTTGTAGTGATCGGAATGACATACATATGATACAGGTTTGGGAAGAAGCATTGAGTCAAATTGGTGCGAACGGATTAGGTCAACTTGAGATTGAAATATCTACCGAGAGCATGGAGGTGGAGAAAATTGGGGTCCGTTCGGAACATGAGCAAGACATTGAAGATCCCAATCAAACTATGACTCAGTGCAGCAACAACAGAAGCACACTCTATGAGGTTCTGGGTCTTCTCCATCATGATCCTGATGATTTAGCCTCAGAAGGTACTAGAAACAAGCGAAGCCATGATGAGGATGATGGGGCTGGACCTAGTGGAGAAGGCTATTCTATTGAGGAACCACAGCCAAAGAGGATTCAAAGACTCTGAGGAATTTAGCAAAGAGCATTTTTTCTCTTCTTTACCTGTAAGTTAAAGTCTAGTTTAAGTTACATCCATCATCTTTCTGCTCTTCTTCTTCTATTTTTTTTTAATAATTTTTTTTCTTTTTCAGTTTTCATCAGGTTTGAATAATACAAAATTTTCTTGTTGTCTTGTTGGTGCACTTTTATTTAATGGAAGGTAAGAGGGATAGTTACCAGAGTGACGTTGAAGAATTAGCCAAGTAAGGTCCCTCCTCTCACACACACCTGGGCAAGAGCTAAAGTGGTCAAGGACTAAAAATGGTCAAGCATTTAAACTAACTGTCAAATGGCTCTTATTTTTTTATTAAATCGTGTTTTCTTTTGGTATCCTGCAAATGTAATGCTCTGTTAAACTTCTATAAAATTACAAATACATATTGAAATTTCTCTTCCCTATGTAAAAGTTTTTTTTTTTAATTAATATAATTGTTGTTTTTATCTTTTTCCAACAGTCAGACATATATAATGTTTTCTATTTTTTATACCTTGCTGGCATTTGGGTCTATGATTCATATTGAAGAAATTTCGAACAGTAACCTCGCTCGGTTCAGATGTTGATTTTGAACAACTTTTTAGACTGTATAGTAGTATTACACCTACATGCAATTGATGAAGTTAGAAAAAGAAAGGTAATGGAAAAGTAAATTGAAGTTTGCACAACTTTTTTCTGTTTGGTACTAAAAGAAAGCAAAGTGAATAATTTTTTTATTTGACACCAAAGATAAATACAAGTGAAAGATCTTTGAGTAAGTCATAGTCCATACAATACAAAACAGTAGAAGCCTATGTCAAATACAAAAATTCTGCTGCATATCTGGCTAAGTATTTGGTATGCTGTAGCAGAGTAGGAGACACATGATAGAAATGAACTAGTGCTGCATATCATTTCCTTGCCTATCCTTTACTTGTGCAGCAGCTCCCCAGTCTGTTTTCTCTTTTTGTCTAGCTCTGTGTTGTACTATCTATGATTCTATTCAATTGCCCTTCCTGTTGTGCATCACAATGGGCATTAGTCCATAAATCATATAAGCAAGAAGCATACCGATTTTGTATTTGTGGTTGTGACCAAAGAGTCCATTGGTCTGGGTAGTTCTCTTGTTTTAGTAACAAGGAGATAAACCACTGCTGAAGTGATAAGTGCAGGAGTTCATCTGTTTTGAGTGTGATTGGAGATGCAAACCATACCAGTCCAGTTGTTTCATAATACCAAAAGAGATGTTCTAAAATATCTGCCTGTCATTGACAAAATCCACAAGTTAAGTCCAAATTTGTATTTCTGTTATGTAGTTCAGATTTCACTGGCTGAGATTGTGTCAAGATCTTCCACTCAAAAATTGTTACCTTAAAAGGATTCTTCATCTTCCAAAGGGCCTTCCAATGATATTGGTTTTGAGCTGTGTGATTTTGAGTTCCACTGTTTTGTTGTTGCCTCAGTAAATGGTAGCCCTTTTTGTAGTCTAATTTGCTTTCAACTATATTACCTTCATGAACATTTAACAACATTAGTTTTGGTTGAGATTTAAGCAAAAACATTTAATGGGAGTGCTTTTGTTTTACTTGGTACAGGTTTGGGGAGCAAAGGAAGGTCCTTATGAGTTCAAGCCTATTCCTGCCTCTTGTTTCAATGACATATTCTTCGAGTGTTGTCAATAATGTTTCATTTTCATTTACCACCTTCAATTTCTTACAGTTTTGTTTAGTTGAATATTCACAAATTTAATGTCATAGGCAATAAACTATGTCTGTAATTAAATGACTTGAGGAAAATGTCAGTAAGAAAAGGTTCTGTTTGTGGTGAGACTTTGTAAAATTCACTCATAGGTTGACATTATTAGTTCTAATATTATTCACTTTGAATTTAGTTGAGGATGATATTTGATTGTGAACTTATGACTGTCATCAATTTAGAGTTATATCCGATGATTGTAATTCAAAGGAGTGTTGTTTGACCAGTGAACAAAAAGTACTTGAAATTCTGTTATGATATTGAAAATTACTTGAGGTTTCTGACTTTTATGTCATTCTGTATTATGTTATGATATTGTTTATATGATCCTTGCCCAGATAATATGCGGGTTTTTAAGCTGGGGAATCTATATTGCTTGATTAACCTGTTGAGTTGGGATTATTCTCCTTTCTCCAGTGAGTTCTTCCACTGGTAATAACAAAAATAAGAGAAATACCAATTGAAGATGATACACGAAATATGTGATGAGCTGAGTTCTTCCCCTTGGCAGTATTTATTAGATCTATGATTCATATTGAAGAAATTTCGAACAGAAACCTTGCTCAGTTCAGATGAGAAGAAGATACTCTAAATAAGTGACGACCTGATGAGTTACTCGTGTGAAAGGCTACTCTAACAAGGAACCATAGCCTTCCAGCCAAAGAGGATTCAAAGACTCAAGGAATCTAGTTTTTCTATTCGTCACCTGTAAGTCATTGTCTTTCTTCCTACTATTGCAATTTACAAGTCTAGTTGTTTTCTTTTTCTTTTTATAGCAAATATCTCCTACCACCATTTATGTGTTATTACTAATGGAGTCAAAATACTTATTTTTCAAATTATATTTTCATCAAGAATAAAACTCAAAAGTAATGCTTACTAACCATACCAGTTATGTGATAAGAAAAATCATAAAAAATAAAATAATAGTAAAGGAAAATTTCACTTTTCCCCCTTCAACTATAGGGTACACTTTAATCTCCTTCTACCCTCCGATTTATTGGGAATAGGCAAATAGCCCCATCATTAATAAATTCTGTTAAATTCAAATTGTTTTACCGGTAAGTGTAATTACCCTTTAACAAAATTAACTTCAAAATATTGTGCTAATTGTACCTTAGCATCACATAATCATTTTATTGTCAAAAATTAAAATAATTCAGTATCACCTTTAATAATTCATTTTAAGTCAAAAATTTAAATAATTCATATCACCTTTTTTTTTTAAAGTCTTTTCATCAGGTTTAAATAATGCAAACTTTTCTTGTTGTCTTGTTGGTGCACTTTTATTTAATGGAAGGAGGGGATCAAACGTCTAAGAAGCTTGAAGCCTATCGTGGCGGTAACAGCGATATTTACCTGAGTGACATTGAAGAATTATCCAAGTAAGGTTCTCTCACACCCACCTAGGCTCTTGCTAAAGTGCTCAAGGACTCAAAATGTTCAAGCATGTAAATTAACTGTCAATTGGCTCTGTTAGACATTAATATTCAAATACGTATTCAAATTTCTCTCTACTATGTAACGGTTAATTGTTGTTTTTCTTTTTCTCCAACTGTCCGACTTATATGATTTTTATCAACTTTTTTCCCCTTGCCTGTATTTATTGGGTCTATGATTCATATTGAAGAAATTTCGAACAGAAACCTTGCTCAGTTCAGATGTTGATTTTGGACCATGATTTGCTCACCTAGATGCAATTGAAGTTAGAAAAAGAAAATTAATGGTCCTAATGGAAAAGTAAATTGAAGTTTGCACAACTTTTTTTCTGTTTGGTAATAAAAGAAAGAGAAGTGAATAATATTTTTTTTGATACCAAAGATAAATACAAGTGATCAAAGGTCTGTAAGTCAGTTATAGTCCATATACAATACAAAAACAGTAGCTAGAAGCCTATGTCAAAAACAAAAATTCTGCTACATCTCTGGCTAAGTATCTAGTACACTGTAGCAGAGTAGGAGACACATGATAGAACTGAAATGATGCAGAATACGTCTTCAAAACAAGCAAATCTTTGACAAACATCTCTGGATGTGGTTAGGTTCAAACTTGCTAGATGGAATAAGGATTGTCTGATGGTCATTAAGATTCATGTAGCTCTGTGTTGTACTGTCCATGCGAAAACTCTTTGAAACATAACATTTCCTTGCCTATCCTTTACTTGTGCAGCAGCTCCCCAGTGTGTTTTCTTTTGTCAAATGTCACACTCTATAAATAAATAGTAAGGTGCACCAGTTTTGAATAAAAATTGGTCTGCTTTGCTGGGGCGTGATTCTATTTAATTGCCCTTCCTGTTGTGCATCACAATGGGCATTAGTTTATAAATCATATAATTAAGAAGCATTCTGAGTTTGTATTTGTGGTTGTGACCAAAGAGTCCATTGTTCTGGGTAGTTCTCTTGTTTTTGTAACATGGAGATTAACCACTGCTGAAGTGATAAGTGTAGGAGTTCATCTGTTTTGAGTGTGTTGGAGATGCAAACCAAACCAGTCTAGCTGTTTCGTAATGCCAAAAGAGATGTTCTAAAATATCTGCCTGTTGTTGACATAATCCACAAGTTGAGTCCAAGAGATTTTCACTGGCAGAGATTGTGTCAAGATCTTTCACACAAAAATTGGTTGATGAGCAATTTGCAAAGCATCACTTCTTTCATACAAGGAATGTAATAAGGAAAGATTCCAATTTTTTGTTTTAGTCTTGATCAGGTCAGCAACTTTTTCCAGGTTGTCTGTGGTTTCCAGCAGAATTTCCCTTCATTTTTGGCCATAATTCATGGTGTATAGGAATAGTGCTTCCATCTCCTACCGTCCAAATTGCGGAAGTAAGGATAGTGCCCCTTGTTGTCATAATGCTCTAACATCCCCATGATGCAGTAGGTGGAACCTTTGCATTAAGTGAATAATAAGTATAGAAAAAATCTCTGATGTAGCATGGGCTGATTTTACCCAAGGCATGAGAACAGCACAAGGCTGAACTGCCTATTAGTCAAGCCCATGGAATAATAATTTGCTTTTTCTCAGGTGAATGATTTAGTTTGGGAAAACTCATAACCTAGGATTCTTGAAGTAAAGTCCTACACTAACCTTGCCATCTAGGATTCATGCCTGAGTTTGAGATTACATATATTCATCTTGATGCTTTCAAATTCTAACTTCTGGCTGAGTTTTCTTTCAAATGTGTTGTGCGTGTGCAGGACATTGCAGAGTGTTTGACGACATTATATCTCAAACATTGTCAGCGAAACACACTGCTTATACGAAAGATCAACTCCACCTTGCGAGTTTTGTAATTCATGGGTAATTTTGTCTGTTGAACCTATGGAAATGAGTTGATTTACCTCAACTTGTGATATTTCCAATTACAAGTATTTGGTGATAGCTTTTTTTACTTCGTGACAGAATGGACTTACTGTACTTCGGAAATTGCAATGGAGAAGAATAATGAGATACATACTTGGGATGGGCTATGGTGACAACAGAAATCAAGTTAGTTTTTGTATTCTAATTTGCTTTCAACTATATTACCTTCATGAACATTTAACAACACTAGTTTGGGTTGAGATTAAAGCAAAAACCTTTAATGGGAGTGCTTTTGTTTTACTTGGTACAGGTTTAGGGAGCGAAGGAAGGTCCTTATGAGTTAAAGCCTGTTCCTGCCTCTAGTTTCAATGACATATTCTTCGACTCTTGTCAAATAATGTTTTATTTTCATTTACCACCATTATTTTTTTAACAGTTTTGTTTAGTGGAATATTCACAAATTTAATGTTATAATTGGTCTGTAGTTAAATGACTAGAGGAAAATGTCAGTAAGAGAGGGTTCTGTTTGTGGTGAGACGTGAAATTCAATTCACTTTGAATTTAGGTGAGGATGATATTTGATTGTGAACTCATGACTCTAATCAATTCTGAGTTATATCTGATGATTGTAATTCGAAGGAGCGTTGTTTGACCAGTGAACACAAAATTAATTGAAATTCTGCTATGATATTGAAAATTACTTGAGGTTTCTGACATTGTATAACATTATGTATTACGCTTTGATATTGTTTATAGATCCTTAATCATTGCCTAGATAATATGCTGTTTTTTAAGCTGGGGAATCTATATTGCTTGATTAACCAGCTGAGTTGGGATTATTCTCCTTTCTCTAGTGAAGATCTTCTACTGGTAATAACACTAATAAGAGAAATACCATACACACTAACAATGGAGACACTGAACCAAAATCATCATATGAGAAAACATCTATTTGTTGAACAATTAAGCTCCTATACCAAACCATCATACAATCTGTCTATTAGCTACAAAAATCGGTAGAACAAGGCGGCTCTGTAATTCTTGTGGATGCCTTATGTGAATTGTTGGATTTGCTTTTATAATAAAAGTTAATATAATTCCATTTGAAAAGAAATATGGATACCAGTAAATTTCATATTTGGGAGTGTCAGATTGCAAACATATGTGCCATACAAGCCCCTTTCTGGAATCCAACATTTTCCTTTTCATGTCAATTTGCTTCCTTGTTCATGCTCTAAATAAATACTTAGATATCAGCTAATCTTCATAATCTTTCATTAGCCCATATTTCCACAACTTTCAAAATATGCAGACTTTGCAGTGTCTCAAAGGACCCTTGCGCAGTGCACCACGCTTACTTTCTGGTCGAGCTTTGCTGGAGTTGAAGACAATGTTGATGTACACATGTAATATGTAACACATCCACTTCATTGGAATTTGGGGGAGATTTCAAACAGGACAACACCAAAAATTAGGAAGAGCCAAACGCTTCATCAATTTTGTGTTCTTCCAAGGATTTGGAAAAAAAAAAAAAAGATTTTTTTAAAATAAAAATAAAATAAAATAAAAAATCAACTTAACGGAATCAATTAAAGGAACTTGATGGAAAAGTGAATTGAAACAAAACTAAACTTAAAAGACTAAATTGAAACAGTCAAAATTTAGAAGATTGAATTGAAGTTTGACCAAACTTAGAGAGTATATTTTATAATTTAACATTTTTTTTTTTTAAATAAAAACTCGGCAGCCACATCATTAAAAAAATGTCTTCTCATTGTTCCATTAGTCATGTACATAAGAAAATTAACGGAATTAGATAGTTGAACCAGTAAGGACTAATATCGTTCGTTTGATACATCATGGACTAAAAGCGCTATCCATGTAAACTTTAGAGATTAACAATATAGTTTGTCCTAAAATAAATTGCTAATAAAATACGAGTAAGGGATAACCAATAAGCCTCCGACTACTTTAGGTGAAGTGCCAATTCAATCTCATCTGTTTGATTACTTGATAATCTAATTCACATCTCCATGACAAACATTTTTTTTCTTCAGATTAGGTACCCACCGTGATACTGTTTTGAACTTGTCGAGCCAGGTTAACCAAAATGCTTTATCAAAAACCACCTTCCATCTTCAGAAACCACATTTCTCCAAAGCATCTATTGCTATTATTGATATGCCCACTTTTTCTATAATCTACATTCACCACACGACCATCAAACTCGAGATTGCAACGGCCAAACAATGAAACAGTGCCATTCTCTCTTGCTCACCAAAAACTTGAACCTCTAAATCCGACATAACCTTACACTCCATTAGTAACAGAATCTTTCTTCAATCTGTTTATGGTCAGTCTGCCAAAAGTTTTGCCTGCTTTGTCACAGAATGATCAACACTTTCCCTTCTTAAATATCCTTGCTTACTTAAAACCTTGAAATCCAGTACATCTTATTCAAAGACAGCCTCTTTATTCTGTGTAACACTTTCACAAAGTCCCACAGCAGCCACTCCTACAACAAACAACCACAAATTCCAGTTAAAAGGAAACAAGTGTTAAATACTGACAATGAAAATTTTAATAAACAATAGAAAGAATTATATTCCATTTTCAAAAGCGCCAAACATAGATTAAACTCTAAAAGCAAAAGAGGTATTTACAAGTCAATGCAAGCATGTACACATACATTACCCTTCAAAAATGAAGATTAATTGTCAAGTCAATGCAAGCATGTACACATACATTACCCTCCAATTTTTTTTACAAATAATGAATGTGCTTTAGACTTGAATTTGCACACCTTTGGTAACCCAATACATCACCAATCATACAATTACGAATGTAAACAAACCAAGCTAAGCCCAACTTCCTACTACTCAGACTCGGCTCTTGCAAGAAATTAATTTTAGAGCTCAAGATTGGCTTGAGCTTGATTCCAGTCTCAATATTCTGGTTGAAGCTCAGCTCATGCAATACTTGACTGTCTTCCGCTACTTGCAAGCTCCAAAAAACTTCTAATTGCTAGCTGTTTTGAATTTTTAAACATCAAAAGCTGATGGGCTCTACATCAAGGGTAAGGTTACTGCATAACTTAGGAAGCAACACCTGTAATGGCCTTTCTTCTCTCACGTGTCCATGGGGAGCATGGCAAATTATATATATTTTTTTTTCTTAAAAAAAAGCTCCTCAACAAGTGCTCTTCTTCTACCATGTGGGACCAACAGCTGCTAATTGGGAAGCATGGCTTTTTATGACAGAGGAATGGCTACTATTTTCATCTCTTGTTTGCAATTGGTGAACCACATTGGGAAAAATTCATCTTATACAAGAAAAGCCCACAGCATTTTTGATGTGGTGCATCAATCCCACATAGACAGAAAACAGATAAATTGAGAAGAATCTGTTGTCTATGCTTGATTCCCAAAATGAAAGCATCAGATCAGTTTGAGAAGAAGAATATTCCCTCAGATCTATGATGGAGACCCTCTATCAAGCTAGCTCATGAGCTCACGAGCTGAGCATAATGATGCTTAAGCTCAGAACACAGTACAAGCTCGGGTCATTTTGCTTAACAAACAAGCCAAGCAAACTTTAATCAAGCTGCTTGCGAGCAGCTTGGCTTATTTTACAGCCCTGCAGTACTTGAGAACAGCTCTTAACATGTACCTACAACAAGCAAGAAAAGACTTGGAAGAACAGGTTTTATAGCATTAGTTCAAATAAAACCAGAAAGATCAAATGTAAGAGACACAAAACACTTCAGAAAACTTAAACCCAACCAAAAAAAATGAAGAAAAACCCCTACATTGAAAATGGACACGTAAAGCAATGCACAAGGACAGAGTTCTCATTGACAAAATGGTTTTGTAATCCTATTCCATCAAAATATACTGAGCTGTGAGATAAATCAAATGCTCGGGGTTGGGAAACCAAGGGATGCCTCTATCAATCAATTTCATCAGTTATGAAATAACCATCCAAACAGCTGGAGAAGGTCTGGATAATGACTATGTAAATAAATTTCTCTATTATGTTCTTATAATAAAATTCCCACAAGGATGCAAACAATTTACACATCACCTACCTGGCTTCCTTTCAGAAAAGAAATACACAAGAATTTCTTGAACAGGGTTCAGAACATCAGCAGCCTCCAGAACCAATGCCAATTACGTAAAAAATTGCAGCGGAACAAGAAATATTCAGTCCACATCCACAAACGAAGTGCAGTCAATGTCTTGCAGGGTGATTTTCCCAGTATATAAATCGTTTATGTGATCAGAACATAGGGGGAGGCATTTCCGATTCAGACTTTCATGAATTGCACCCATCCCTGAGACCCACTTCTCTTCAACAGATGGGTTCACATTCAAACGGTTCTGCAGTAACCGTACCCAATAAAAAACAGTATCCATTCTGTCACAGAAATGAGCGATACAGGAATATGAAGGCTCATCATAAGCCAACCTGATCAAAGCCAAAGATAAAGCCCCATCAACAGGCCTTGGATCCGAATGATTTTGATCTCCCATCATTTTAACCTCTCTTTCTGTGGGGAAGTACACTTCTTCATTTCCATTCAAATCAGAGACCTTCAAATCTTTAGTGTAATGCTTAATGGCTTCAAGTTTGGTTGATTCATGCTTCTCTGCTAGTGTCAAAATGCAAGAGAATACTATACAGATTCTTGTATCATTTTACTTAAACACCCCAATATGTCATAAATCTCCTCCACTTGATGGTGTGATCTATCTGCAGAAACAAATCCATGGATCATCCCTTTAGCCTCAAAGCAACTCCACCCTGGTTTCTTCTTCAGATCCTTCTCATTCATTACTCTTCTTACTTCTTCAACTTCATCCCATCGTCCAACACCTGCTTGTACATTGCTCAACAGTGTATGATACCCAACATTATCAGGTTCCAATTCCAAAAGCCTTTGTGCCGTATATTCCCCAAGTTTTATGTCTCCATGAACTCTGCAAGCTGCAAGAAGAGCACCCCAAATCCTACCATCAGAAAAAATCACCATTTTCACAATTATGGCTAAGGCCTCTTTAAGCTTTCCATATCTACCCAAAAGATCAACCATGCAGGTGTAATGATCCAAATTAGGTTGAATACCAAATATCCATTTCATAGAATTATAAACTTCACACCCTTCTCTGACAAGACCAGAGTGGCTACAAGCAGACAGTAAGCTCAAGAAGGTGACACTGTTTGGTTTTATTCTTTCCTTTAGCATTAGACCGAAAAGCTCTAGGGCTTCAGAACCAAGCCCATGAGTTCCAAAGCCTTCAATCATTGTTGTCCAGATTACTAAATCTTTGACCAATATATTATGAAAAGACACTCTAGCAGAAGAAATGTTTCCGCATCTTATGTACATGTTTAAGATAGAGGCTTCCAGATATGTAGTTTCTTCCATAGTTCTGCAAAAAATGTGTCTTATAAAGTAGCCATGGATTGCCTTACCCAATTGCAGAGCCCCCAATTGGGTATATGCATCAAGAATGCTTCTTAAAATCTCAGCCCCAGGTTCAACATTTGCAGCTTGCATTTGATGGAACAAATTTATGGCATCCTTAACATATCCATTTTGAACAAAACCTGACATCATAGCACCAAATGTAACATTGTTTCTATAAGAAATTTTTCTAAACAACTGATCTGATATCTCAATTTTCCCACACTTGGCATAAAAATCCAACAAAGAAGTCAGCAAAACATCATCACAAAAACCTGATTTAATGGCTAAACAATGTATCTGTTCACCTTGAAAAAGATCTCTAGACTTCGCAAATGCTGATATAAGTAATGTTAAAGTCTCAATGCTGAGTGCAGCTATACCCTGCATTTCACTAAACCTATTCACTAACTTTTCAATATCCCCTTTCATGGAATAAAAGGAAATCAGAATATTCCAGGAAACATCATCCTTTCTGTCAATCTTGCTGAAAAAGATTTCAACTTCTTCAACACTACCCGTCCTAGTATACATTTTCAAAACTGAATTTTGTAAGGACCCATCACTTTCTAATCCACTCTTGATTGCATAACCATGAAGTTGCATCCCATGGATCAAACTTTCACCGGCACAACAAGCCTGCAACATTATTATCAAAGTCACTGAATTGGGTTCAGACTTTACCATCATTTCCCTAAACAAATAGAAAGCACTACCCACACTTCCCTCACAAACATACCCCGAAATCATCGACGTCCAAGAAACCAAATCTCTCTGTGACATCTCATCAAACAGTTTACGGGCATAAACTACACACCCGCATTTCACATAAACCTCAATCATCGTATTGCAAAAATACACTTCAAATCCAAAACCCATTTTCGTTGACACACAATGAACCATCTCTCCATATATTACATCACTCTGAAGCGATAAAACAGCTTGGTTTACTATCGGAAACGTGAAACTATCATGGGCAACACCCAAATGTCTCATTGTTTTGTACAATAACAAAGCCGAATCAAAAAGACCCAAATCAAGATGGGACTTAATAATCAAATTCCAAGCTATAGTGTGAGGTTTTTCTAAAGTGTTAAATACCCGTATGACACTGTCAATGTCATGGAACTGAGCGTACAAGCTCATGAGCTTTGAGATAACAGAGATGGGTTCCAAACCTTTTGAGAGAATGAGAGAAGCATGGGCTTGTCTTAGAGTTTGAAGGTCCTTGCATGAATGTAATAGCCATGAAGAAGAAGAAGAAGAAAAGGGTTTCAGTGTGAGATGGTGGTAATGAGTTTTCAGGTGATGGGTGTGAAGAAGAAGAAGAGGAAGTTGTGAGGAGAAGCAGAGACGATGAAAGACATGATGGAGAAGTGGGGGAATATTGACGTTGAAGATTCAACAAAGCTGTGTTCTTCGACTGAATTTTGAGAGGGAGAACCCGTCTAGCACTGTCCGGGAAACAGAACTGTATTCTTTTACAAATTTAATGACAATTTTTGTTTTATCCAACATTTTTTTTTAATATTTATTTGAGTGTCAATTTAGTTGAATAAATAAGAATTGAATGTTATATTTTGTACCTATTCTTGTAAGAAAAAAGAAAAAAGAAAAAAAAAATGTATAAATTTTTTAGGCCTCTGAAATCAGAACTCTTAAATGGAAAATATGTAACTCCATATGAATTGCTAAGATTTTAGCATAAAAAGGAGTTTTTTTTTTTATGACGCAAGTATCTTATGCTTCATTTTGAATAATCACACTGCTCTTTGAGTCTCCCATCCCACATAAACCTGTTAATTATCAGATTCAATGGTCTTAAAGGTGACCCCAAAGGGATTCATTGTCATAAGGATTCGAACACGCAACTTACAATTCCTTAAGTGCATATTACAACTTGTCCTACAACTTGAATATCAGTTTTTTGTAAGTTAATCCTCCGTATAAACCATCATTCCATCTTCTTTAAAAAAACAAAAGTATATAAAAAAAGATTGTTACATAAATGGTTTGATAAATGAAGGTTTAACTGTAACGTGAGACAATGTGGCAAAATCATGTAAATATGATGTGGTTAACTAAATGTTAATTAAATGATAATATGTGGGGTATACACAATAATATAGCTCGACCACTAGATTAGTTGTTCTCCCCAACAGCAAAATTTGTTCGTTATTGTGTGTGATCCTTGTGAACTATATCATACTCTGTTCTAGCATATTTGAGTAAGTTCTCAGAAACAAGCAATTGTGTATTATGAGTGTCAAATAAAATTACATGTGTGGAAATCTTTAGGATCTAATCCTTTGCTGAAAGATACAAAGAAATCATATTATAAATAACAGGATTACATTAAGAATTGGCTTTGAGTGGATCACATGAGAATACATCTTAAGTTAATAGCATTCTATGGTACTTGCAACAGCACCGGTCAGTCGTGCTTGGACTAAAAAGAAGCAAATGACCTTGTATCTAAAGCAAAATGAGAATTTTTTTCTGCTTCTGAAGTGCCATTTCAATCTCAACTGTTTGATTACTTGATAATCTAATTCACATCTTCATGACAAACATTTTTTTGACTTCAGAATAAGTACCCACCGTGATACTGTTTTGAACTTGTCGAGCCAAAATGAAAAATTTAATCTTAATTAGCTCATTAAATCATCCTCAAAATCCATCTCATTTCTCAAAAACCATTTGCTGCACACAGTACAGTGTCTAATCTATATCTTCTCTGCCACCTTCCATCTTCAGGAACCACATTTCTCCAAAGCATCTATTACTATTATTGATCCCACTTTTTCTATAATCTACATTCACCACACAACCAACAAACTCGAGATTGCCACAGCCAAACAATGAAACAGTGCCATTCTCTCTTGCTCACCAAAAACTTGAACCTCTAAATCCGACATAACATTACACTCCATTAGTAACAGAATCTTCTTCAATCTGTTTATGGTCAGTCTGCCAAAAGTTTTGCCTGCTTTGTCACAGAAGGATCAAGACTTTACCTTCTTAAATATCCTTGCTTACTTAAAACCTTGAAATCCAGTACCTCTTATTCAAAGACAGCCTCTATATTCTGTGTAACACTTTCACAAAGTCCCACAGCAGCCACTCCTACAACGAACAACCACAAATTCCAGTTAAAAGGAAACAAGTGTTAAATACTGACAATGAAAATTTTAATAAACAATAGAAAGAACTATATTCAATTTTCAAAAGCACCAAACATAGATTAAACTCTAAAAGCCAAAGAGGTATTTACAAGTCAATGCAAGCATGTACACATACATTACCCTTCAAAAATTTTTTGCAAATAATGAATGTGCTTTAGACTTGAATTTGCACACCTTTGGTAACCCAATACATTGCCAATCATACAATTAAGAATGTAAACAAACCAAGCTAAGCCCAACTTCCTACTACTCAGACTCAGCTCTTGCAAGAAATTATTTTTAGAGCTCGATTGGCTCAGCTCATGCAATACTCGACTGTCTTCCGCTACTTGCAAGCTCCAAAAAAACTTCTAATTGCTAGCTGTTTTGAATTTTTAAACTTCAACAGCTGATGGGCTCTACATCAAGGGTAAGGTTACTGCATAACTCAGGAAGCAACACCTGTAATGGCTTTTCTTCTCTCACGAGTCCATGGGGAGCATGGCAATTTTTATATATATATAAATTCTTAAAAAAAGGCTCCTCAACAAGTGCTCTTCTTCTACCATGTGGGACCAACAGCTGCTAATAGGGAAGCATGGCTTTTTAAGACAGAGGAATGGCTACTATTTTCATCTATTGTTTGCAATTTGTGAACACATAGGGAAAAAATTGTCTTATACAAGACAAGCCCACAGTATTTTTGATATGGTGCTTCAATCCCACATAGATAGAAAACAGATAAATTGAGAAGAATCTGTTGTCTATGCTTGATTCCCAAAATGAAAGCATCAGATCAGTTTGAGAAGAAGAATATTCCCTCAGATCTATGATGGAGACCCTCTATCAAGCCAGCTCATGAGCTCACGAGCTGAGCATAATGATGCTTAAGCCCCAGAACACAGTACAAGCTCGGGTCATTTTGCTTAACAAACGAGCCAAGCAAACTTTAATCAAGCTGCTTGCGAGCAGCTTGGCTCATTTTACAGCCCTGCAGTACTTGAGAACAGCTCTTAACATGTACCTACAACAAGCAAGAAAAGAGCTTGAAGAACAGGTTTTTTAGCATTAGTTCAAATAAAACCAGAAAGATCAAATGTAAGAGACACAAAACACTTCAGAAAACTTAAACCCAACCAAAAAAAAATGAAGAAAAACCCCTACATTGAAGATGGACACTTAAAGCAACACACAAGGACAGAGTTCTCATTGACAAAATGGTTTTGTAATCCTATTCCATCAAAATATACTGAGCTATGAGATAAATCAAATGCTCGGGGTTGGGAAAACAAGGGATGCCTCTATCAATCAATTTCATCAGTTACGAAATAACCATCCAAACAGCTGGAGAAGGTTTGGATAATAACTGCGTGAATAAGTTTCTCTATTATGTTCTTATAATATAATTCCCACAAGGATTCATCACCACAGATAACAATGACATAAGTAGCAAAGGAAATCAATAAAGATGCAAACAATTTACACATCACCTACCTGGCTTCCTTTCAGGAAAGAAATACACAAGAATTTCTTGAACATGGTTCAGAACATCAGCAGCCTCCAGAACCAATGCCAATTACATAGAAAATTGCAGCAGAACAAGAAACATTCAGTCCACATCCACAAACGAAGTACAGTCAATGTCTTGCAGGGTGATTTTCCCCGTATATAAATCGTTTATGTGATCAGAACACAGAGGGAGGCATTTCCGATTAAGACTTTCATGAATTGCACCCATCCCTGAGACCCACTTCTCTTCAACAGATGGGTTCACATTCAAACGGTTCTGCAGTAACCGTACCCGATAAAAAACAGTATCCATTCTGTCACAGAAATGAGCGATACAGGAATATGAAGGCTCATCATAAGCCAACCGAATCAAAGCCAAAGATAAAGCCCCATCAACAGGCCTTGGATCCGAAAGATTTTGATCTCCCATCATTTTAACCTCTCTTTCCGTGGGGAAGTACACTTCTTCATTTCCATTCAAATCAGAGACCTTCAAATCTTTAGTGTAATGCTTAATGGCTTCAAGTTTGGTTGATTCATGCTTCTCTGCTAGAGTCAAAATGCAAGAGAATCTCAAGTGATAAGTTACTACAATTTTGACCATCTTGAAGTTGTGACAGCAGCAGAAGAAATCAAGCCACCTTCTCCCTACACCTGCATACCACTTGATAATATCAGTATCTTCAAGAGCAATGAGTAACTTGATCGGCCTAGGGCGACCCATGCTATTTGTAAAACCAGCCATCTTAACCGCCTTCCTAACTAGTTCTATTGGGGCATCAACTTTCACACACAGCCTCGTCAAATCCTCAACAGTGCGCTTAGCATATTTCCGTTCCTCTTCCTCCTCCATTCTCCTTTCTTCTTTCTCTAATGCCTTTCTAGCTTGGACCGGACTCAAATACTTGTCAACTTGCTCTTGGAACTTATCATAGGCTTCAACCAGCTCTTGTGGTAATTGATCTCTAATGTGTCTTAAAGAAAGAAAATCGCCTGCTGTTAGCTTCCGGTGCCATTCCCAACGCTCTTCCAAGGACCCCAAGAAATTTTGAACTACTTCATCAGCCCAAGTTGTGAAGATTTCTCGAACTTTGTTCTCAATTTGAAACTCAAATTTAAATCCATCACTTTGCTTCAACTTCTTAAATACATGCTGCAAGATCTTCATCCCCAGTTTCTTTCTATTCCTCTCTCTAGCATTTTTCAATTCTAAAGCTCTAACTTCCTTCTGCCTAAGGTACTTCTTCCTTGCCCTCATTGCTTTCTCCGTCATGGGAGGATGCAAAACTGAAGGTGGAACCGCCTGTAGTTCCATGCCTAGAAAACTAATATTCTCAGATACCGCACTATGAATAGCCGTCTTCATTTTATCCACCTTCAACTCCAAACTCCCTTCTAAATATTTCAAAGCCCAGTTCTTCAAATCCATGGTCAACATCTTTGAACCCGAAGTTATCACTAATATTTCATCCAGGTACCTGACCACAAACATCTTCACTGGCTTATAAAACATGCGAGACATTGAAACAAGCTCCTCCGATTCAAACTTTGGATTCTCCTGACTTTTCCGAAGACGCATATCTTGAATTTCTTTATCAAACCCATTAAGGTAAATATTAATCAAAATCGAACTCAACCCGCTTTCTTGAGGAAACCCCCTTCCTAAGTAACAACCACCCAATTCAATTCCCACCACCTCACACTCAAACAACCTCTTTATAATACCAATGAAAAAACCATCCTTTATTTTCTCTTCAATAAACAAACACAACTTATTTACATGCCTATCATCAAACTTTTCTCTATCAAATGTGACACTAAACCACCAACTAGGATTCTCTACCGAGTTCTTAAGGTACCGAATGGCCGTGTGGCGTCCCATACCGACACGCCCACCGTAAGAAAACGTTAGAAACCGTTCATCATACACAATTTCCAATACCATCCTAATAGCTTCAATCAAAACCTTTAATTTCAAGTTGGGCAAGACCAAGTTCTCACCTTTCTTTCTTGAGGGCACCATTGTGACACAACAACCTTCAACATCGAACCGATCCTCGCAGAGCTCGCGACCCATTTCTTCAATATCGAACCGCCTCGAGACAGAGTCGAGAAGGGACTGTGAGTCAGGGGAGTTGAGGGCATTGTTGGGTTGTGGGGTGGTGAGGTTTTGGCAAGCAGTGAGGAGGACATGGGGCAAAGCGATGACATTTGAGAGGAGATTGGAGAAGTTGCCATGTGAGTATTGGCTGAGAACTAAGGCTTTGAGTTGGGGTTTTGTGAGGGTTTTAGTGGGGTTTTGGGTTTGGGTTTTGGGGTGTGGTGAAGGGTTTTGTAACAGAGTTGAGAATAGTTTGAGAGATGAAACGAATTTGGAGGCCTGAATTCAAGTGGGTTTATTCTTCTGAGGTGTATAAGCATTGAGACAATGTGAAGAGAAGTGAAAGCTTGGAAATTGTTTTGGGGGTTTAAGCTTTCTGCCTGAGTTCAAAAATGAGAGTAGGTCTTTGCAAATAGCAAATTTTTTTTTTTTTTTTTAATTATGTATTTAACCCTTTACTTGTTCTTTATTTGTTGAAATTAAACCAAAAACTTTCATAAATTTTAAATTAAACTCTACAATTTTAAAATCATTTCAATTTAAAACATATATAACTATTAACTCCCATCTCTAACTAAATCATACCATGTCTTTGTTATGTTTTTTTTTTTTTTTTCTCAATTTAATTCATGTCTTCAGCTAAATATTCAATGTTTCTAGTCAATATGGGTACAAGAAGAAGCCCAACTTAGTATCTTTAAATAGAGAAATCAAGACCAAATTAAGATAATACGAATCAACCCCTTCTTCTTATGCCAAAGAAAAAAAGTAAAAGAGGTCATATACAATAAAATAAAATAAAAAATGCCAACCATGGAGTAGGAGAAGGAAGCATCATGATAGTTGATACACCACTTCGCTGGAAGAACGATTTGGTGTAATTGCTAGGATTTCAGTCAAGATAAAATCGATTAGACTCAATGTCACAAAAATCGAATACATCATAATCAATATCTTTAACTTTAAAATTATTATTCATATGATCTTATACAATCAAGATCCGTCAATTATCAATTTAAAACTTCTAATTGTTTCAAAATTACGTCGTTTTCTTTTCCTTTTTTTTTTTCCCCTTTAAAAAACGATGTAGTTTTGGGGTTTTAACAGTTCATCGTAACCAAAAGCTACATTGACAACGATTTTAAAGTTAACAGTTTACATTATAACTTTTCATATTATATAGACCAAAATAATAGCAATTCAAAATTAAAAGGCACAACAAATCTTTGAACTTTTTTCCCATTTATTTTAATAACTTAACTAGTATATTTAAATAAATCAACATCTTGTGGCATGTTCTTTTCCAATCCAATTGGAAACCAATCTTTTCTGGAATAAATGGATAACCAATTTCTTTGATAAAAGTAACCAATTTCTTTGATCAAGTATTGATAACCAATCTTCAAGGCAGGCCTATATTAAAGCCTTTGAGCAAAAGCCCATATTAAAGCCGATGTATGTCTGTGTTTTCCAGACCCAGAGTGAGAGAAAGAGATTTGTATGTGTGTGTATTTCAGCAGCCCATGGGCTTGGACCTGCTGTAGAGGGTGTCATTGTAAATTGATTTTTCTTATTCAACCTATTGCACCATCAGTCACTAGAGTTTAATAAGAAACCATGCTCTTTACTATCAAACTAAAATGTCAATGTATTTCTTTTTTGTGTAGGCGGGATTCCATCACAAGTTTTTTATTCGACGATAAAAATAAAAAAATAAAAAAATTTACCAGTTAAATTAGCACCAAAACTCATATAGGAAATCATGTTTGAGACATGCATAAAAGTAAGTTGTATTTTTTATTTTTTTTTTTTTTGCCAATTTCAAATAGGGAATGTAGACTAGAACATGGGTACTCTTTCACCAAGCAAAATCTTTTTATCTCCCACAGATTGAAATCAAAATCTCCTCTTATTAAAAGAGAAAAGGTATCAATCCGACTACTGTTTAGGAAGTGAGTTAAATGGATAAATATTTGAAAATGTCAATTCTTTTTTCTTTATTTCTTTCTTCACATAATGATGCTCACAAGTTTGTGGTCCAGACTACTTGACAAAATATGGTTAGCAGCATGTCTTAATCAATTTTATACAATAGCATTATGGAGTGTGCTTGTCCTTTTTCCCACTATCAAGTTAGATGAAGGGTGGGACTCTGGTGTCCAGAAAATGGTTAACCTCTTGTTGATTGATACCAATCACACTGAAAATTTCCTTTTCAAATGCAAGGTTGTTTTATTCGCTTGAGTCCATCTTGTGTCAATAATGAACTAGTACAAATTTACTTCATACCATGAAACCAAAATGTGGGTTGGCTTGATTTTGACTTGTCTTCAAAAAATCTTTCTAAAATGAAATAAATATCATGAAAAATTTCTTTCAAAATTTACTAGGATTAACCTGTCAAGTTGTCTGCATTATGATGTGTCCTCATTGGCCAATGATTTAACTCATTGTTATTCAAATTTGAAATAGAACAATATTTAAACTAGGTCCCCCCCTCTCTCTCTCCTCCAAAAAAAAATCTAAGAGAAAGATTACCATTTTCAGAGTTCACTCTCAAGTCTCAAGTGAGCTTGAAGTCTTGAACTCATCTTAAGAGAGATAAGACACCCTTGAATTGAGCAAATTTGAACTCAAAATCTTCCCACGCATGTATTAGGTGGTTACCGCAAAGATAAATTTTGTGGGGGAGTCATCATAAATTTTGTGGTTATTGTAAAGATTCGAATTATAATTGGGAAATAGTAATGTTAGAGACACAATTTTTCTCACAACTTGTTAAGATGTTAAGTTGTAAGTGATGCAACAATATTACCTTCATATGATCCCACCACTAACATTACTTCTTTTATATATCAATCACAACATGCCACTTTAACAGTTGTGAAAAAAAAAATTGTAAATTTTATTGTGTCACTAGACTTATTTATATTAGAAAACTGCCAATGAATATAACTACTAAGGATTATGCATAATTTGCATCAATTGCAATACAATCATACAAAAGGAGAATCTAAAATTCATAACAAAATGTTGCACATGCATGATAATTCATAATTATTGCTTTCATTGTTACCTTCATAGATGCCATAAAATAAAAATAAAAAAAAAAAAAAACTTCTCGTGGTCTTATTTTACAAAATCCAAATTATTAAAGGGAAACAGGGAAATCGGCCACATTAAAATTACCTTTTGGGGAGGTCCTGTTTGATATCCAAAAACTGCTGACAAAATAAGGAAGAGGAAAAGGAAAGGAAAATAGGAGAAGGGAAAATTTCATCCCTTGTGTTGTTTAGTTGTCAAGTGAGACAAAATTATTTATGAAGGCCTATTTTTTTAAAAAAAATATATATTAAAATTAAAATTTGAAGATTCTTTTCTGACCATGTTTTCTTCAAATTTGGGAGGAAAGACCACGAGAGGGGGGGACCTTCTTTAAATATTATTTCCCTTTAATAATTCGGATTTTGTAAAATAAGACCACGAGAAGTTTTTTTTTTTTTTTTTTTTTTTTTTTTTTTATGACATCTATGAAGGTAACAATGAAAGCAATAATTATGAATTATCTTGCATGTGCAACATTTTGTTATGAATTTTAGATTCTCCTTTTGTATGATTGTATTGCAATTGATGCAAATTATGCATAATCCTTAGTAGTTATATTCATTGGCAGTTTTCTAATATAAATAAGTCTAGTGACACAATAAAATTTACAATTTTTTTTTTCACAACTGTTAAAGTGGCATGTTGTGATTGATATATAATAGAAGTAATGTTAGTGGTGACTGGTGGGATGGTAAACTATTTCCGAAAGAAAATACTATCACCCAACCAAACAAGAAAAAAAATTCCTTTTTCCCGGTCCTATTCCGTGTTTTTTACTTTTTCTCTGAACCAAAGTGTAAATACTAAATAATATATTGTCTTTCAAATAAAAGGTATACATTTTCAATTCTACTACATTTACTTTAAATTCAAATGAAGTATTTAAAAATGAGATATTGAGATTTCAAATAAAGTAAATTATAAGTTAAAAAAGTCATTAAAACTGTATACATTATTACATTAGCCTTTCTCATCAGGTCATATTTGAAGACATATTAAAATAAAATAAAAGAATAATAGAATAAGAGAGGTAACTAATAAACCTAAGACTAATATTTAGATATGAGTTCAAAAATGTCTGCATTTCCAAACAATTTTTAAAGTGTTGGATTCAATTTATACTCGATGTAACTTGAATGCGTGTTTTTTGACAAAATCTATCACTGAATTATATTGTCTCCTTGCATCCTCCATACTTACAAAATGTTAGATGATCAAAGATAAATAAATATCTCATATAGAAAATGTTTAAAATTTATGTTTTTTATTTATTTAAAATTACACACAAAACATGATTTAATAGATCGGATAGTACATAATATTATTCGATTAATGTGAAATTCAATGTGGATGTTAAGAATAAAGAGAACATATAATTCAATAGTGTGATTTCCAAATATTAATCCAATAAATCATTTTCTTTGATTTAGCACCATTGACAACTCTATTTGTTGGGTCTTTTTCCAAGATCATTGTGTGGACTTTATTGGATTTGTCTTGTGCGATATACACTTGCGTGAGCTCCAAGTACACGCACCCTGTCCCTACTCTAATTGCAAAGGGATCTTGTACCTATCCTTGAATTATATAGTCTCCTTCTATCCTCCACACTTACAGAATGTCAAAATGATCAAAGATCAATAAATATCTCATATAGAAAATGTTTAAAATTTATGTTTTTTATTTTACTATAAAATTAAACACAAAACATAAGTTACATGTTAAGAATGAACAGAACATATAATTCAATAGTGTGATTTCCAAATATTAATCCAATTAATCATTTTTGTTTTGTTTGAGTTGATGATAGAAACACACGCATACACTATACAAAATATATAATTGGGAATTCGAACCCAAGTTTAAACTTATGGGTTTACCCAATTTATGAATTTCGATAACGTGGGATTTCCACTCATATGTTATGTATATAGGCCAAGTGTAATTCGGTCTTCACCCATTTTTTAAATATAAAAGCAAGCAAAAGTCTAAAATCCACCGCCTTGTCAATTTGTTCTGTTCACAAACAGAAAAGTCCAGCCAAGATGTTTCTGTCCTATAGAAAATTGATAGGGAAAAGCTGAGGAAGTTTCCAGGAAAGTGGAAAAACATGGAAAATGTCACAAGCAGGACAGCAACATTGGAAAAAACACCCTCTTATATAAGTCCATTTTCCTTTTGTCCAAAAGACTATTTTATTTCCCTATCCGGATTAATGTACCTAATAAATAAGTTTAAATATCTGTCAACAACGTCATTTTCAGACTGTCAATATTCTTCCAATAGAAGATAGTGACTGTTGTTTTGTAGTGATTATGCAATTTCTTTATCATTCTTCCCCACTATACAAAGAAAAAACAATGCATTTTCCTTCCTATACAGCCGCATACTCCACGCCAAACCGCCCATTTTCCATGACTTTTCTTTTTGTTTTTTTTATCCAATCCAACAAACATAAACATGGGTTTTGAAGTATAAGACTATAGTTTTATTTGGTACTTGTCTACTTGACACTTGAGGTTATACAAATAATTATTAACCCTCACTCATGTAGGCCATTGGATCGTTGATTTAATAAGTTTTGATTATTAAGAACTATACGGCATGTGGGTTTGAAAGTGGAATTCCACAAAGTGTGTAATACATGTGTACTTTCACATTAGTTTAAAAAACTAATGTTGATATTCAAAAAATATTTCTCAAACTAATATCGTTTGGGGTTATTCTCAAGTTTATTCTCTTATGTCATATATTGACCCAAAAAAAATATTAAAAATAGAACTAGAAATTGCTAGTGACAAGTTAATTTTAGTAAAAGTTTCAATGCAGTATAAATAAAAAAATAAAATAAAATAAAAATTATTGTGCTATAATACATTCTATAATACTTTATAAAAGGCTCATAAAAAGAAATATAAAAAGTAAAAACATTTAGCCTTCTCGCTTAAACTTGTTTTCTTTCCGACTATTGAATTATCAAAAAAATATATATAATAATAATAAATGAGAATGTTTGAGGTAAAATTGCATTATGTCACCTTATTATGAAGTCAATTGCAATGCTTTCCTCAGACTTAAAGGTTGAGCAATCAATCTCTTCAAACTATTCGGTCATTTGTGATGCAGTACTAATACATGTATTGACCAATAAAACACAAATAATGTTATCTTTTTTTATGACAAATAATATAATACAATTGTATGTTTGAATTTAATTAGAAAACTTAATCTATTGTAGTTTTACTCATACTATAGGTAGTATAAAAATAGAGATTAAATTCAATAAGGAGTCGGTGTAAAACTGAGTTTTACACCCTCAAATTCTGAAATGCCACATGCATTTAACAAATATAACTTTAAACTCAACCACACACAATCAAAATCCAATTTATCTCAAAAAATTTCTTACCGTCTCCACTTCCCATGGCTGCCCACAGTCACACCCCCAAATCTCTCTTCCCCTCTTCCTCTCTCTCAAACCCACAAACCCATCTCTCTCTCTCTCTCCAAAACCATTATTCCCTCACCTCAAGTCCTCACAAACCCATAAATCTTTTACTTTGTTTCTTCTTCTTTTCTCACCGTAATGGCCGCCCCAACCCAAAATCTCTCTTCCCTCTCTTCCTCTCTCTCAAAACCCACAAACCCATCTTTCTCTCTTCCAAAACCATCTTTCACTCTAATCTACATTTCCATGTTTTGTTTTACAAAATCCATGGAATACGGAGAAATTAAGAAATTGAATAAAAAAAAGCTTGGTGTGAGAAAGAATGGTGAATTTTTCAGGTGGTTTACAGAGACAAAAAACCAGGGTAGAAGAGCAATGGGTTTGCAAGGACTTGAGGTGAGGGAAACATGGTTTTGGAGGAGAGAGAGAGATGGGTTTGTGGGTTTGAGAGAGAGGAAGAGGGGAAGAGAGATTCGGTGGGTGTGGGCAGCCATGGGAGACGGTGAAGAGAATTTTGCAGAAAAATTGGGTTTGATTGTGTGTGGTTGAGTTTTTAGTTTTATTTGTAAAATGTTTATGTGGCACTTCAAGATTGGAGGGTGTAAAACTCAGTTTTACACCGGCTCCTTATTGAATTTAATCTCATAAAAATAAGAATAAAACTTACGCGTCTATCTCATGCATGGAACGCCCCTTTCACAACATGTGGATCTCACTAGTGTATGGAGCCACCAAATATGAATATGAGAGGAACGCTGAACCATAAAAATAAATCAGTTTCATAAAGATAGTTTTTCGTATTATAAACCCCAAACTGCGCCTCAAAAAATACACAAGGTTAATCAATATGAACTTAATAATATTAGTAAAATAAGTATTTGCTGGTACAGAGCAAACTTTGTATTATTTAGAGGAAACTCCAGTACTCCACCTTGTATAGGATAAATTATACATGTTGATTCACACTAAATTCTTCAATAACGTTTAATATATTATCAAAAAAGCTTACTTGTGAGTTGTGAATAATAGATGCATTAGAAAATCAAAACTTCGTTGAGACATTCTTTGTTCCACATTCTTATATTCGTACTTATAGAAGAAATACGTACCATTTACTGGAATATCATTTTATAGTATTATATACTAACGTATCAAGAGGATTGAAATTAAAAATTAATTTTTTAACTTTCAATCTCAATCATTTAATAAAAAATTATTAAAAAATTCAAAAAGTAAAAATAAAAAATTTAAAAGTGAGAAAAAAAAAAATTACATCCATACAATACTTTTTCAACCTTACATGGAATACGAATCCCAAAAGTCCGAAACACCACGCCAAAGTTAGGCGTTAAAAATTAAAAAAAGAAAAAGTTAAAAAGAGAGTCAAACTACGCTTTTATAAAAAAAAGAGAGTCTCAAACTACGCTTTTATAAAAAAAAAAAAAAAAAAGAGTCAAACTACGCTTTTATAAAAAAAAAGAAAGAAGTCAAACTACGCGTGAAAAATTAAAAAAAGACAAAAAGTTAAAAAGAGAGTCAAACTACGCATTATGAAAAGCACGGGAGGTTTCTTCGAAATTTCCAAGATAGCTCTGAAAAGCAAGATACTCAAGCCGTGTCCTTTCGTTTTTCTCTCTCTCTCTCTCTGACTCTGTTGAAACTTGAAAGTGAGATTGGCTTTGTGGGACGACTCCACTTTGTGAACCGTCATTCAAGAATCAATTGGGCTTTCTCATATCAAAAACAGGTAAGATTTGACGGATCTGATGATGGAAAGATTCAAAACATTGCATCAAATAGTTTTTTTTGTTTAGTTGTAATTGACTTATATATTTTTTTTTTTTTTTTCATTTCATACAGATCTATATCGTGATCCAATATATACGTACTTATATATTTCCAATGGCTTTAATGGGCGTGACCGCTTCGTCGTCTTTCTAGTTTATTTCCAAGCCTCCTCATCTTTCTTCTTCTACTGCACGATGGAAGTATGATGTCTTCCTCAGTTTCAGAGGCGAGGACACCCGCAACACATTTACGGACCTCATATATGATGCTTTGATTAAAATGGGTATTAACACCTTTAAGGACGATGAAAAACTTGAGAAAGGAAAGGCGATTTCATTTCTCTTCAAAGCGATAGAAGAATCGAGATTTGCTATCGTCATTTTCTCAAAAGACTATGCATCTTCAACTTGGTGCTTAGATGAACTTGCAAAGATCGTTCAGTGTGAGAAAGAGATGGGAATGACAGTTCTACCTGTTTTTTATGATGTGGAGCCATACGATGTACGTTCAGCAAAGGGAACTCTTGCACAGGCCTTTATTGAACTTGAAAAAGGTTTCAAAGACAAGGTGAAAACATGGAGAGCTGCTTTGACTCACGTGAGTTATATCTCTGGATGGCCTGTAATAGGAAGGTAATTTGTAGTTCTTTCAATTTTGTCTTGTGCCAAATTAGTTACATAGTTTTGTTTTAGTTTGCGGAATTGAACACCTACCTATTTGTTGGTGGACCTACAAATTCACTACGTACGTATGTATTGTTCTCTCTTCATTGCAGGCCTCTCTCACAAGTTATTCAAAGCATTGTGGGACAGATATCGCGTAACTTGAGTTATGAATTCTCAGAATATACGGAGGGCCTAGTAGGAATAAACTCTCGAGTGGCGGAATTGGAGTCGTGTTTAGCTGTAGGGTTAAACGATGTTCGCTTTATAGGGATTTGGGCTATGGGGGGAATGGGTAAGACAACTCTTGCTAGAGTTGTTTACCATATGGTTTCTCAAGAATTTGAAGCTTGTAGTTTTATTGATGATGTTAGGGTTGTTTCTGAAAAAAGGGGTCTACTAAAATTGCAACAAAAACTTATTTCAGAAATTTTGAAGGAAACAACTTTGATTTTAGAGGATACTTATAAAGGAGTTTTAGTGATCAAGAGGAGGTTTCGTCATAAAAAGATTCTTCTTGTTCTTGATGATGTAGATCAATCAAACCAGTTAAAAATGTTAGCTTGGGAAGCATGATTGGTTTGGTCCAGGCAGTAGAATTATCATAACAACAAGAGATGAACATTTGTTGAAGACACATGAAGTAGATGAAATATATGAAGTTAAAGGATTGAATGATGAAGATGCTCTTTGCCTCTTTTGTTTGAATGCTTTTAAAAAAGAGCATGTCCCTAGATGATTACTTAGAACTGTCCAAAGATTTTTTAAGTCATGCTGGTGGTCTTCCTTTAGCTCTTGAGGTTTTGGGTTCCTTTTTGTTTGGAAAAAGTATTGTTGAATGGAAAAGTGCGTTAGAGAGGCTCAAAGAATTTCCTGAGAAGAAAAGTTCTCCAAGTACTTCGAATAAGTTTTGATGGACTCAGCGATCCAGAGAAGGAAATATTCCTACATATTGCATGCTTCTTCAATCATGAGAAGAAAGATCATGTAATAAAAAAACTAGATATTCTTGGCCTTTACCCTAACATTGGATTGAAGGAACTCATTAATAAATCTCTCTTGAAAATTATGGATAAAGGTGTATTGTGGATGCATGATCTACTTAAACAAATGGGTAGGTACATAGTTGATCAAGAGAGTCCTAATGAGCCTGGGAAGCGCAGTAGACTGTGGCATTATAAGGACATTGAAAAGATATTGAAAACAAACAAGGTAAGAGTTTATTTAGAGAATTTGAGCTCATATCCCATCTTCTTGTTCAACAATTTGAAATTTTAATAGTTATGCTAATAATATATTTTTCAATCCATCAATTCCTTCTTGATTATTAGGGAACAGAAGCAGTTCAAGCCATAGCTATGAGGAGTCCGCACAGACTGAGTACTTATCCTAAAAAAAAAGAGGTACATTGGAACCCGAAGGCCTTTTCAAAGATGAACAATCTTAAATTTCTTAAACTTCATAATATTTACCTTAAAAAAGGCCCCGAACATCTTCCTAATGATTTATTAATTCTTGATTGGAGTGAGTATCCTTCAAAATCTTTGCCATTAAGTTTCCAGGCAGATGAGCTTGTTCAACTTTGTTTGCCAAGGAGCAAAATTGAACGACTTTGGATAGGAATAAAGGTAAGAGTGTTATTAAGTATCCTCATACAAATTTTCTTTTAAATTTCATTAATTGTACACTAGGAAGCGAATTGTTTTACATACATTTTTTTTTTTCTTCCTTTTGATAGATTTTTGATAAGTTGACGTCCATCAATTTGGCTTACTCCTCCGAATTGATTATAACCCCAGACTTCACTGGAGTCCCAAATCTTGAGAAATTAGTTCTTTGTTATTGTAAAAATTTACGCGAGCTCCACCCATCCATCGGAATTCTTAAAAAGCTTATTCTTCTGGATCTACAATGGTGTGAAAAACTAAGTCATCTTCCAAGCAAGTTTGAAATGGAGTCTCTTGTGACTCTTAATCTTTCTCATTGCTCAAACATCATCAGTTGAATGTTTGACTGCCTTAAATGTTTTGTGGGAAACATGGAATGCTTACAAAAACTTTGTTTGTATGGCACTGCTATTACGGAACTACCATCATCAGTTGAATGTTTGACTGCCTTAAATGTTTTGAATCTGGGTAATTGCAATAAACTTGTCCATCTTCCTAGCACCATTTTTAGTTCGAAGTCGCTTAAATTGGTTTCTCTTTTTGGATGCTCACAAATTCACAATTTGCCAGAGAACCTGTGGAATGTTGAAGGTCTGGAGAGGCTTGATTTGGGTAAAACAACTATAAAAGAGTTGCCATCATCAGTTGAACGTTTGACTAGCCTTACTGATTTGATTCTAGGAGGTTGCGAATATCTTGTGTGTCTTCCTAACACCCATTTGTAATTTGAAGTCGCTTAGAAAACTTGATCTTGTTGGATGCTCAAAATTTGAAAATTTGCCAGAGAACGTGGGGAATATCGAAGGTCTAAAGGAGCTTAATTTGAGAGGAACAACTATAAAAGAGCTACCATCATCAGTTGAAGGTTTGACTAGCCTTACTAAGATGGATCTAACAGATTGCAAAAATCTTGTGTCTCTTCCTAGTACCATTTGTAATTTGAAGTCGCTTGAATCTCTTAAACTTTCTCAATGCTCAAAATTTGACAATTTGCCAGAGAACTTGGGGAATTTCAAAGGTCTGAAGGATCTTTATTTGATTGGAGCTGCTATAAAAAGGCTACCATCATCAATTGAATGTTTGACTAGCCTTACTATATTGATTCTAAAATATTGCAAACATCTTGTGTGTCTTCCTAGCACCATATGTAATTTGAAGTCGCTTAGAAATCTTGATCTTTTTGGATGCTCAAAATTTGACAGTTTGCCTAAGAATTTGGGGAATATCAAAGGTCTGGAGGAGCTTACTTTGAGTGGAACAGCTATAAAAGAGCTGCCATCATCAGTTGAAGGTTTGACCAACCTTAGGTTTTTGACTCTAAGGAATTGCAAAAATCTTGTTTGTCTTCCTAGCACCATTTGTAATTTGAAGTCGCTTAGAGATCTTAATCTTTCTGGATGCTCAAAATTTGATAATTTGCCTGAGAATTTGGGGAATATCAAAGGTCTGGAGCAGCTTACTTTGAGTGGAACAGCTATAAAAGAGCTGCCATCATCAGTTGAAGGTTTGACCAGCCTTAGGTTTTTGACTCTAAGGAATTGCAAAAATCTTGTTTGTCTTCCTAGCACCATTTGTAATTTGAAGTCGCTTAGAGATCTTAATCTTTCTGGATGCTCAAAATTTGACAATTTGCCTGAGAATTTGGGGAATATCAAAGGTCTGGAGCAGCTTACTTTGAGTGGAACAGCTATAAAAGAGCTGCCATCATCAGTTGAAGGTTTGACCAGCCTTAGGTTTTTGACTCTAAGGAATTGCAAAAATCTTGTTTGTCTTCCTAACACCATTTGTAATTTGAAGTCGCTTAGAAATCTTAATCTTTTTGGATGCTCAAAATTTGACAATTTGCCTGAGAACCTGTGGAATTTGAAAGGTATGAAGCGTCTTGATTTGAGTGAAACAACTATAAAAGAGGTGCCTTCATCCTTTGTCCTCCTAAAAAATCTCGAAGTACTATTTATCCGTGGATGTAAAGGGACATTATCTTCATTTTGTTCCATGCCAACAAGTCAGGTTCTGGTCAATGTGTTATTTGCTTCCTTATCAGGTCTACATTCTTTAAGTGTTTTGAATCTTAGTGACTGCGATATTTGGGCAATTCCCAATGATATTGGCTGCTTAAACTCTTTGAAGAGTTTAAATCTAAGTGGTAATAATTTTGTTTCCCTTCCTAAAAGCATCTCTGAACTCCCTCATCTTAATTACCTCTATTTGGATGGTTGCAAGAGGCTTAGAGTATTACCAGATGTTCAATCAACTATTTATTATGTAAATGTAAACTATTGTACCTCACTGGAAAGATTGCCAGAACTACAAAAGGATCCAATCGGCTCATATCGCACCAAATTAAATTTACAGTGTCTCAATTGCTTCAAATTGGTTGACAATATTCAGGTCAGTCTCTCTCAAAATTTTTTCTCTCTCTCATTTTTTACGCACACATATAGTTCTAAACATCATGCTTTGTATATTTCAGGGAGGAAGTGGTACAATACTAAAAAGATTTAGTATAATTATTCCTGGAAGTGAAATTCCAAAATGGTTTGGCAATGGAAGGTTTAGCTATGAAAGAAGGGGTCATAGAGTGACCATAGAAGTGCCTTCTTATCATGGGTGTGATGGAGGGGCAATTGTGTTATGTGTTGTTTTTGTACCCAACAGGAATTATCAATACTCTACAGGTTTTCGACTTTGCTGTTCGTTTAGAGTCAATGGATGTCTGGTGGATTCTACAGAATGCCATCTATTTACAAAAGCATATGGTATATTTGATTCGCATCACCTTTGGCTGCTCTCTTTTTCTGATCCCGATTATGTCAGCTTCATTTGGAATAAAGCATTGAATCAAATTGATGCGAATGGTCAACTTGAGATTGAAATATCTGCCCCAAGATTGGAGGTGGAGAAAATTGGGGTCCGTTTGGTATCTGATCAAAGACAACAGCACCATCAAAGATTATCAAAAAAAAAAAGGGATGGGAGTCACCTCTAGTCGCCCATCGCCTACCATTTCTATTTGTCCCAATCAAACTGTGGCACAGTGCAGCAACAACATCAACACGTTGGTATTTTCCCTATGTTCAACTTTATATAATTGTTGTTTTTCTTTTTCTCCGACAGTCAGACATATATAATGTTTTTTTTTTCCCTTGCTGGTATTTGGGTGTATGATTCATATTGAAGAAATTTCGAATAGAGAGCTCGCTTCGGTTCAGATGTTGTTTTCAACAATGATTTGCACAACTTCATGCAATTGAAGTTACAAAAAGGAAAAGTAATGGAAAAGTAGGGTCATTCTACACCTAAATGCAATTGTTGTCAATTAGAATCACTGCCGATGGGACTGCATCTTCGATCGAAGATCACTAGGCCTTGAACGCTAGACTTTGCACTCAAGGTTCGCTTTAATTCCAACTCATCTTTTTTTATTTAAAATTTATTAAATTAATGCATTGTTTGGAAATTTTTGGAGCTGAAGTTGAGAAATTATTTGGAGGTAAGTTGTATCATTTACGATCAAATTAGTTGGTTTTTTTTTTTAACTGTCCAGATGCTTTGAAATTCTAAAGCTAGATGCTTTGAGTTGTCTTTATGATTTATGATCTGTTTGGTTGCTTGGAAAAAGGTAGAAAACAGAAAAGTAATTAAAGGGTTTCAATTAATATTGGCTTCTGTCGATTGGGACCTGATAATTGGAGAAAAGAAGTATTATCAAAGGGTTTAAGTTTGACACAACTGCTTGGTTAAGTTGAGGTAAATATGTAAAAGTAAAATGGTAATTATTTTTTTATTTATATTTTTCCGTAGCTTTCACAAAACTGGTTAGAGGGTTTGTTTCCCCTTATTGGCAGGTAAATTCAATGGAAATGAGTGTGTGTGTGTGAGAAAAAAATTAAGTCAACTGTGTAGTAAATGTATCTAAGTTTGGTTGGGTGGAATATCTCTTTTCTTGGGTGCTAATTAATGAAAACTTTAACATCCAAAATTATATTTCTGTCAATTGCCTTGACCCTATTTTTTTTAGAAGCTGTACAGAGCCAGTGTTTATATAATTATTTGTTCTTTTACATTTACAGAATATGATCATCAGAATGACTTACATATGCATATATGCGTAATTTGCAGAAAGTGTTCGTGAAGGATTCAAGAATGCTTCCATCGCGTGCGTTTCCAGTGCTGTGCCAACAGTATGTGATAGTCATCTTTTACTTAAAAAAAAATTGTGCTGGACCTTTTCTTTGTTTCTAATTTCTAATCTACCTTGTTTTTGGAGGTCATATTGGTAGGAAAATGAGGTTCTAGGGACTCCTTTATCACTTCGGAAGAATGAATCAAACATTTTAGATATTGCTTTTAGGAAATGTTGCAGATCATAGTTCATCTACTATATGCTTGAACAAAGGCCTTAGTTTCTGTATCTTTTTGAGCTCTTGTTTCCCTTATGTGAATAAGTTATCTGGATCATTGAAACTCTTTGGCTTGTGGCTACTTTAGCTGTGGATGACAAAGCTGCTGCACGTTACTTGTTACTTTTACCTTCTTTTAGAGCAATTAGAGTAAATAAATCATCAAATTTATAGGTAAAAAGCAATTAGGTTAATAATAATTCATTAAATGTGATGATGATGATAAAGATGTGCATATGCTGAGAAATCTCATTTTAGTGAATTATGTCCTTCGTTCCTGTTTAGTCCACATATTTCTATTTTGTCCCATACATGCAGCTCATGTTTTTTTTTTTTTTAATTAATTTATCAATTTATTTTTTTAATGTTTCTTGTTCATGTCTTAGTTGGCTGTAGTTTGTGTGATTCCTTGGGCAAAGGCAAACCTCAATTATACCGCTCAAGCACTTATTGTATCTGCTGGTTTCTAGTGAACCTTCTTGTTATTATTATGGGTTTGGAACATTGCATTTTAGTTTTAGGGTATTCTGCTTCTTCAACCACATAGTTTAAAAATACACATTCTATGGATGAAGTCAAGTTTTTCTTGTTTATAACCTGCCATTATCAATATTCTAAAGAAGTTTAAGAGTAGTATCTTATAAAAGAATTTACAAAAGAAAATCTTGAAATAAGCTTCATTTGTTGATTTTTACTCCCCACTTTTGATAGTGTAATTTTTTAATTGGTCAACAGCATCACAATTGCAGCGTTCTTCATCATTGCTGATAAAACGACATCAGAGTGTGTGAGAAGAAATTCCCAGCTTGAAGACACCTTGAGATGCTAGGGATGATGCATTGCAACTCTAAGTTGCAGTGGTATGCTTTAACATGATGCTTTGTATTGGGATGTCATGCTTGGGAAGGCTTGTTAAGATGTGCTTGTTTTTTTAGTTTCTCATTGTTGAGCAAGAAGGTTAATTTTTACTTCTATCAATAGTTGTTTTTGACTCATTTTAGTTGAGTTCAATGTGGGGTTACTCTGTGGTGATTTATTCTGCACTATAAGAGTTATAAAGTCGGACCTAGCTTGCCATCTTGCAGTGTATTTCTTCTATTTTTAGTGAACTATCTTCTTGGAATCAAATACTAAGGAATAAGAGCACATGGAGCTATCCCTTTGTCTATTGATAAGAAAAGTATATAGCATCATGTTAAATACTTAAATGTGCTTTCTCTCTAATTGGTAAAATGCGATTAAAATACAAGCGTAAGGTATTAGTCGTAGTTGTAATAATAAAATTCCTGCTTTGCTTTGACTTAAGATATAATTACTTGTAGTGATCGGAATGACATACATATGATACAGGTTTGGGAAGAAGCATTGAGTCAAATTGGTGCGAACGGATTAGGTCAACTTGAGATTGAAATATCTACCGAGAGCATGGAGGTGGAGAAAATTGGGGTCCTGTTCGGAACATGAGCAAGACATTGAAGATCCCAATCAAACTATGACTCAGTGCAGCAACAACAGAAGCACACTCTATGAGGTTCTGGGTCTTCTCCATCATGATCCTGATGATTTAGCCTCAGAAGGTACTAGAAACAAGCGAAGCCATGATGAGGATGATGGGGCTGGACCTAGTGGAGAAGGCTATTCTATTGAGGAACCACAGCCAAAGAGGATTCAAAGACTCTGAGGAATTTAGCAAAGAGCATTTTTTCTCTTCTTTACCTGTAAGTTAAAGTCTAGTTTAAATTACATCCATCATCTTTCTTCTTCTTCTTCTTTTTTTTTTTCAGTTTTCATCAGGTTTGAATAATACAAAATTTTCTTATTGTCTTGTTGGTGCACTTTTATTTAATGGAAGGTAAGAGGGATAGTTACCAGAGTGACGTTGAAGAATTAGCCAAGTAAGGTCCCTCCTCTCACACACACCTGGGCAAGAGCTAAAGTGGTCAAGGACTAAAAATGGTCAAGCATTTAAACTAACTGTCAAATGGCTCTTATTTTTTTATTAAATCATGTTTTCTTTTTGTCCTGCAAATGTAATGCTCTGTTAAACTTCTATAAAATTACAAATACATATTGAAATTTCTCTTCCCTATGTAAAAGTTTTTTTTTTTAATTAATATAATTGTTGTTTTTATCTTTTTCCAACAGTCAGACATATATAATGTTTTCTATTTTTTATACCTTGCTGGCATTTGGGTCTATGATTCATATTGAAGAAATTTCGAACAAACCTCGCTCGGTTCAGATGTTGATTTTGAACAACTTTTTAGACTGTATAGTAGTATTACA
>OU015761.1:63746926-63840274 GCA_907173295.1 Fagus sylvatica | reverse complement strand
TTGAAGAAATTTCGAACAGAAACCTGCTCAGTTCAGATGAGAAGAAGATACAATAATTAAGTGACGACCTGATGAGTAACTCGTGGGAAAGGCTACTCTAACAAGGAACCATAGCCTTCCAGCCAAAGAGGATTCAAAGACTCGAGGAATCTAGTTTTTCTATTCATCACTTGTAAGTCATTGTCTTTCTTCCAACTATTGCAATTTACAAGTCTAATTGTTTTCTTTTTCTTTTTATAGCAAATATCTCCTACCACCATTTATGTGTTATTACTAATGGAGTCAAAATACTTATTTTTCAAATTATATTTTCATCAAGAATAAAACTCAAAAGTAATGCTTACTAACCATACCAGTTATGTGATAAGAAAAATCATAAAAAATAAAATAAAATAAGTGTGATTACCCTTAAACAAAATTCACTTCAAAATATTGTGCTAATTGTACCTTAGCATCACATAATCATTTTATTGTCAAAAATTTAAATAATTCAGTATCACCTTCTTTCTTTCTTTCTTTTTTTTTAAGTTTTTTCATCAGGTTTAAATAATGCAAACTTTTCTTGTTGTCTTGTTGGTGCACTTTTATTTAATGGAAGGAGGGGATCAAACGTCTAAGAAGCTTGAAGCCTATCGTGGCGGTAACAGCGATATTTACCTGAGTGACATTGAAGAATTATCCAAGTAAGGTTCTCTCACACCCAACCTAGGCTCTTGCTAAAGTGCTCAAGGACTCAAAATGTTCATGCATGTAAATTAACTGTCAATTGGCTCTGTTAGACATTAATATTCAAATACGTATTGAAATTTCTCTCTACTATGTAACGGTTAATTGTTGTTTTTCTTTTTCTCCAACTGTCCGACTTATATGATTTTTATCAACTTTTTTCCCCTTGCCTGTATTTATTGGGTCTATGATTCATATTGAAGAAATTTCGAACAGAAACCTTGCTCAGTTCAGATGTTGATTTTGGACCATGATTTGCTCACCTAGATGCAATTGAAGTTAGAAAAAGAAAATTAATGGTCCTAATGGAAAAGTAAATTGAAGTTTGCACAACTTTTTTTCTGTTTGGTAATAAAAGAAAGAGAAGTGAATAATATTTTTTTTGATACCAAAGATAAATACAAGTGATCAAAGGTCTGTAAGTAAGTTATAGTCCATATACAATACAAAAACAGTAGCTAGAAGCCTATGTCAAAAACAAAAATTCTGCTACATCTCTGGCTAAGTATCTAGTATGCTGTAGCAGAGTAGAGACACATGATAGAACTGAAATGATGCAGAATACGTCTTCAAAACAAGCAAATCTTTGACAAACATCTCTGGATGTGGAGATGCAAACCTTTTATAAATCTTTGACAAGCCCATGGAATAATAATTTGCACACCTTTTATAAACCTTTTATAAGGCATGAGAACTGCACAAGGCTGAACTGCCTTTTAGTCAAGCCCATGGAATAATAATTTGCTTTTTCTCAGGTGAATGATTTAGTTTGGGAAAACTCATAACCTAGGATTCTTGAAGTAAAGTCCTACACTAACCTTGCCATCTAGGATTCATGCCTGAGTTTGAGATTACATATATTCATCTTGATGCTTTCAAATTCTAACTTCTGGCTGAGTTTTCTTTCAAATGTGTTGTGCGTGTGCAGGACATTGCAGAGTGTTTGACGACATTATATCTCAAACATTGACAGCGAAACACACTGCTTATACGAAAGATCAACTCCACCTTGCGAGTTTTGTAATTCATGGGTAATTTTGTCTGTTGAACCTATGGAAATGAGTTGATTTACCTCAACTTGTGATATTTCCAATTACAAGTATTTGGTGATAGCTTTTTTTACTTCGTGACAGAATGGACTTACTGTACTTCGGAAATTGCAATGGAGAAGAATAATGAGATACATACTTGGGATGGGCTATGGTGACAACAGAAATCAAGGTAGTTTTTGTATTCTAATTTACTTTCAACTATATTACCTTCATGAACATTTAGCAACACTAGTTTCGGTTGAGATTAAAGCAAAAACCTTTAATGGGAGTGCTTTTGTTTTACTTGGTACAGGTTTAGGGAGCGAAGGAAGGTCCTTATGAGTTAAAGCCTGTTCCTGCCTCTAGTTTCAATGACATATTCTTCGACTCTTGTCAAATAATGTTTTATTTTCATTTACCACCATTATTTTTTTACAGTTTTGTTTAGTGGAATATTCACAAATTTAATGTTATAATTGGTCTGTAGTTAAATGACTAGAGGAAAATGTCAGTAAGAGAGGGTTCTATTTGTGGTGAGATGTTGTGAAATTCAATTCACTTTGAATTTAGGTGATGATGATTGTTATTCGAAGGAGCGTTGTTTGACCAGTGAACACAAAATTAATTGAAATTCTGCTATGATATTGAAAATTACTTGAGGTTTCTGACATTGTATATCATTATGTATGTTAATGTTATAATTAGTAGTCCATTGGGCTTTGGGCTCTAGCTCGTGTATATGCTTGTACAGCACATTACTTGTGCATCACTCCCTTTCCTTGTACAGCACATTACTTGTGCATCACTCCCTTTCCTTGTATATTCTCATATGCCTCCTATATAAAGGCACTCTACTGTATTGTATTATTCACTTCAATATACAGAGATTATTCATAAATCTAACATGGTATCAGAGCCATTGCTCTAAGTGTTTCGTGCAGTCTTCGTCTTTTCTGGCATTCTTCCGCTGCCTCAACCATCTCCGGTATTGCTCCGCCACCGCCGTCAGAATTCCGGTGTGCCCGCTGCCGTCAAAGGTTGAACAATCGCCAAAGACTCACTGCCTTCGTTGGAACTTCCTCTCCAGGATTCCAATCGAAACACCTCCACCACCATTGGAAAGATCTCTCGAAGACGATCTCAGCCGCGCAAAAATCACCGCCATCAGACGCCGGACGCGCCGCCACGCGCCGATCAAAGTTCCTGCCCGCCGTCACGCCACGTCACGCGCCCCACGCGCCTGGCTCCTTCCTGTGACGCCACGTCAGCCCTAGACACGTCAGCCCTAACGCCACGTCAGCACGCCACGTCAGCGACTGTTGACCACCGTTGACTGCCACGTCATCCATTGACCGTTGACCGTTGACTTCTGGGCGTTGACTTTTTGACCGTTGACCGTTGACTTCTGGCCGTTGACTTTTGACCGTTGACCGTTGACTTTTGGGCGTTGACTTTGACCGTTTGACCGCGTTGACTTTTTGCAACCCAGGTGTTTCTTACTCAGTTTTTCGTCCTGATTCCATTTTTGCTGTCTGTTTTTGCATATCTTGTGTCTAAATGGCTCAAACTGAGATCTCTCACCCCATTCATGTTACTTTGGATGGTCGAAATTATTTTGTTTGGTCTCAATCTATGCGCAGCTTCATTAAAGGTCGAAAACTATGGTTTTATGTCACTGGTGAGATGAAGAAGCCAGTCAGGGCTCCTCTGAGGATGAAAATGCTTTCAGGATCCGTCTGATTGAATGGGATAGTAACAATCACCAGATTCTTACTTGGCTACGCAATACCTCTATCCCATCCATTTCTAATCTACTGGGAAATTTTGATGATGCTCGTACTGCCTGGGATATGCTCGCCAAACGATATTCCTCCTCACATGGCACTCGGGAATATCAACTTTCAATTGAACAGTATCAGATTCGGCAAGACCCTGGCCAGTCTATCAATGACTTCTTTGCTCGTTTCCAATTCATATGGGACCAACTTGATCTCTCTGATCCACCATGGGACACTCCTAATGATGCAATGAAGTATGCTACCCGTCGTGATCAAATGCGTCTCTACCAATTTCTTATGGCCTTGCATGATGATTATGAGCCTGTCCGTGGTCAGTTGCTTCACCAACTACCTACTCCTTCTTTAGACGCAGCACTCAATGACCTTGTTCGTGAGGAGACTCGTCTCCAGACCTTACAAGCTCAGAACAAGCTCAATGTCTTGGCTACTACATCACCTCTTGCACCCCTTCCGCAGTCCGACTCTGATCAGTTTAGCCCGAATACTCGTCGTTCAGATCGGAAATCCAACAAATTCTGCCGATATTGCAAGAAGCATGGCCACACTATTGAGACTTGTTTTCGCCGTAATCGAAGCACTGCTGCTGTTACTCATGGTGATACTGATCAGACACCCCCTGCTGCTGTTGCTCCTGCACACTCTGGATCCGCCATCACACTCACCACAGATCAATTAGAAGACATCATCGCTCAGGCTCTCGTCCGGGCTGGTAATGCATCCTCTTCCTCTGCTCTTTCTGTCCTGCCTGGTAAGTTCTCCTCATGGCTCCTTGACTCTGCCTGCTGCAACCACATGACACCTTATCCATCCTTTTTCTCCCACACTAGCTCTGCCCGTCATGCACCTACTATTCACACAGCTAATGGCTCCACTATGCTTGTTCGTAGTATAGGCACCGTTTCTACTTCCCAACTCTCTATTTCCGATGTCTTTCATGTGCCTAAACTTTCTTATAATCTACTATCTGTGGGTCAATTAGCTGAACTTGGTTATCGCATTATTCTTGATTACTTTGGTTGTATTGTGCAGGATCCCCGGACGGGGCAGGAACTTGGGACCGGCCGTAGAATTGGGCGTCTGTTTGAGATTTCCAGTCTTCGTCTTCCTGCTACTGGTGTCTCTGCTGCTACCTCATCTTCACCTTCCTTATCACTTTGGCATTCTCGGCTCGGGCATGCATCATCTTCCCGGGTACAACAGCTAGTCTCTAGGGGTTTATTAGGTCCAGTGTCTAAGGACAATTTTGATTGTGTTTCATGTCAATTAGGAAAACAACCTGCTTTGCCTTTTCAAAATAGTGAGTCCATGTCTACTGGAATTTTTGACTTAATTCATTCTGATGTTTGGGGACCTTCCCCTATTACTAGTCTTGGTGGATCTCGTTATTTTGTTGTGTTTGTTGATGATTATTCTCGTTATAGTTGGGTTTTTCTTATGCGTTCTCGTGATGAATTACTAAACATTTATCGTAACTTTGCAAACATGGTCAAAACTCAATTTTCCAAAACAATTAAAGTTTTTCGTTCTGACAATGCACGTGAACTTACCCAACATGCATTTGCACACATTCTATATTCCCATGGAACTGTACATCAATTCTCATGTCCAGGCACCTCTCAGCAAAATGGAAGAGCCGAAAGAAAACTTCGACACATCCTTGACACAGTTCGTGCTCTCCTCCTATCTTCCAAAGTTCCTGTACCCTTTTGGGGAGAAGCTGTCCTCACTGCTGCCCATGCCATCAATCGTATTCCAAGTCCAACCATTTCTAATCAGACCCCTTATGAGCGCCTTTTTGGATCTCCACCCCACTATCAGCATCTCCGATCCTTTGGCTCTGCTTGTTTCGTCCTTCTTCAGCCTCATGAACACAACAAACTCGAGCCTCGTTCTCGCCTTTGTTGCTTTCTTGGTTATGGTGAAACTCAAAAAGGATATCGATGTTATGATCCTATTGCTCATCGCCTTCGCATCTCCCGTCATGTTGTCTTTTGGGAACATCGTCTGTTCACTGAGGTATCTCAATTTCGTCCCTCTTTCTCCCTCTCTTCTCTCTCAGATCTTTTTCCCGAAGTGTCTCCTCCTTCTCTAGAGTCGTTTCCTCTCTCTCCAGCAGTGTCTACCTCCATTCCACAGACTGAGTCATCTGACCACTCTTCTGGCTCATCCTCTCAAGCGACGCCTCATTCTTCGCCTGAATCCCCAGCTCCTGCACCTTCAGAGGATCCTGCCCCTGCAACCACACTTCGTCGTTCCTCTCGGGTAACAACTCTTCCCTCTCATTTACGTGATTTCCATTGTTACACTGCCCTTGCTACACTGCACGAGCCTCACTCCTATCGTGAGGCCTCCTCTAACCCTTTATGGCAGGCTGCAATGGCTGAGGAACTTGATGCATTATCTAGAACCCGTACTTGGGACCTGGTTGATCTGCCTCCTGAAAAATCTGTGGTTGGTTGTAAGTGGGTGTTCAAAATCAAAACTCGGTCTGACGGATCCATTGAGCGATACAAAGCTGTCTTGTTGCCAAAGGTTTTACACAGGAGTATGGCATTGATTATGAGGAAACTTTTGCTCCAGTTGCTCGCCTTTCATCTGTCACCTATTGGCTGTTGCAGCCTCTCATCAGTGGAGCTATTTCAGATGGATGTCAAAAATGCATTCCTCAATGGGACTTGAGTGAAGAAGTCTATATGCAACCTCCACCTGGTTTTCTCATCCACCTGACAAGGTGTGCCGACTACGTCGTGCCCTTTATGGTTTGAAACAGGCACCTCGAGCTTGGTTTGCTAAGTTCAGCTCTACAGTTTCTCGACTGGGTTTTTCCATAAGTTCTTATGATTCTGCCCTCTTCCTCCGTCGCACCGGCAAAGGTACCATTTTGCTTCTTCTTTATGTTGATGATATGATTATTACAGGTGATGACCTCAGTGGGATTCAAGAACTTAAGGCTTTCCTAAGTCAGAATTTTGAGATGAAAGACCTTGGCCACCTCAGTTACTTTTTAGGTCTTGAGATTACCTCCTCTGATGATGGTTTCTACCTCACTCAAGCCAAGTACACCTCCGATCTTCTGTCTCGAGCTGGCCTTACTGATCATAAGATTCTTGATACACCGATCGAATTTAATGCGCGCTTGACTCCTTCCTCTGGAGAACTATTGCCTGATCCTACTCTTTATCGGCAATTGGTTGGCAGCCTAGTCTATCTCACAGTCACTCGACCAGACATCTCATATGCAGTTCATCAGGTGAGCCAGTTTATGTCTGCTCCTCGATCGACTCACTATGCTGCTGTCCTGCGCATCCTTCGATACCTTAAGGGCACTCTTTTCCATGGTCTTCACTTCTCTGCTCAGTCTCCACTTACTTTGAGAGCCTACTCTGATGCCGATTGGGCAGGGGATCCTACTGATCGTCGCTCTACTACTGGTTATTGCTTTCTCCTTGGCTCCTCTTTGATCTCTTGGCGAAGCAAGAAACAGTCTGTTGTGGCTCGCTCTAGTACAGAAGCTGAATATCGTGCCCTTGCTGATACCACATCTGAACTCCTCTGGTTACGATGGTTACTACAGGATTTAGGTGTGTCCACTTCTTCTGCTACTCCTATCTACTGTGACAATAGGAGTGCTATTCAGATTGCTCGCAATGATGTCTTCCACGAGAGAACCAAGCACATTGAGATCGATTGTCATCTTGTTCGGCATCACCTTCTCCAGGGTTCCCTCCAGTTGGTCTCTGTTTCCTCTCACGATCAGCTAGCCGACATCTTTACCAAGTCACATCCCACTGGACGTTTCCGTGATCTGGTCTCCAAACTCCAGTTGGTTTCTCATCCTCCACCTTGAGTTTGAGGGGGGCTGTTAATGTTATAATTAGTAGTCCATTGGGCTTTGGGCTCTAGCTCGTGTATATGCTTGTACAGCACATTACTTGTGCATCACTCCCTTTCCTTGTACAGCACATTACTTGTGCATCACTCCCTTTCCTTGTATATTCTCATATGCCTCCTATATAAAGGCACTCTACTGTATTGTATTATTCACTTCAATATACAGAGATTATTCATAAATCTAACAATGTATTACGCTTTGATATTGTTTATAGATCCTTAATCATTGCCTAGATAATATGCTGTTTTTTAAGCTGGGGAATCTATATTGCTTGATTAACCAGCTGAGTTGGGATTATTCTCCTTTCTCTAGTGAAGATCTTCTACTGGTAATAACACTAATAAGAGAAATACCATACACACTAACAATGGAGACACTAAACCAAAATCATCATATGAGAAAACATCTATTTGTTGAACACTTAAGCTCCTATACCAAACCATCATACAATCTGTCAATTAGCTGCAAAAATCGGTTGAACAAGGCGGCTCTGTAATTCTTGTGGATGCCTTATGTGAATTGTTGGATTTGCTTTTATGATAAAAGTTAATATAATTCCATTTGAAAAGAAATATGGATACCAGTAAATTTCATATTTGGGAGTGTCAGATTGCAAACATATGTGCCATACAAGCCCCTTTCTGGAATCCAACATTTTCCTTTTCATGTCAATTTGCTTCCTTGTTCATGCTCTAAATAAATACTTAGATATCAGCTAATCTTCATAATCTTTCATTAGCCCATATTTCCACAACTTTCAAAATATGCAGACTTTGCAGTGTCTCAAAGGACCCTTGCGCAGTGCACCACGCTTACTTTCTGGTGAGCTTTGCTGGAGTTGAAGACAATGTTGATGTACACATGTAAGTATGTAACACATCCACTTCATTGGAATTTGGGGGAGATTTCAAACGGACAACACCAAAAATTAGGAAGAGCCAAACGCTTCATCAATTTTGTGTTCTTCCAAGGATTTGGAAAGAAAAAAAAAAAAAAATTTTTTTAATATAAAAAAATCAACTTAATGGAATCAATTAAAGGAACTTGACGGAAAAGTGAATTGAAACAAAACTAAAATTAAATGACTAAATTGAAACAGTTAAAATTTAAAGGATTGAATTGAAGTTTGACCAAACTTAGAGAGTATATTTTATAATTTAACATTTTTTTTTAAATAAAAACTCGGCAACCACATCATTAAAAAAATGTCTTCTCATTGTTCTGTTAGTCATGTACATAAGAAAATTAATGAAATTAAACAGTTGAACCAGTAGGGACTAATATCGTTTGTTTGATACATCTTGGACTAAAAGCGCTATCCATGTAAACTTTAGAGATTAACAGTATAATTTGTCCTAAAATAAATTGCTAATAAAATAAGAGTAAGGGATAACCAATAAGCCTCCGACTACTTTAGGTATATATGAGTTCCTAAATGTTTGCGTTTCCAAACAATTTCTAAAGTTTTGGATTTAAGCTATAGTGTTATTCTTGATGTAAATAGAATGGATTTAAGTTGTAGTGTTATACTTTAAGTTATAGTGTTAATTCAATAAAACGTTATTAAATAGTGTGATATTGATAAAATTTACACAAAGTATAATTGATCCTCACCCATTTTTAAAAAACTAAGCAAAAGTCTAAAATCTACTGCCTAAGCCTTGTCAATTTGTCATGTCCCAAACAGAAAAGTCCAGGCAAGATGTTGCTGTCCTATAGAAAATTGATAAGGAATTGCGAGGAAGTTTCCGGGAAAGTCGAAAACATCGCAATTCCTTATCAATTTTCTATAGGACAGAAACATCTTGCCTGGACTTTTCTGTTTGTGACATGATGACAAGGCTTAGGCAGTACATTTTAGACTTTTGCTTAGTTTTACATTTAAAAATGGGTGAGGATCAATTATACTTTGTGTAAATTTTATCAACACTATTTAATAACGTTTTATTGAATTAATGTTTTCACATTGAAGTAGATAAGGACTTGAAAATTTGAAATCACCCACAAGATACACAAAATGATACATGTTTCCCTGTCAGTAAGAGGATTATGCATTCTTTTCGACACTAAATAATCCCAACAGTGTGATTTTGACATGAGAAGAAAACAATATTTCAGCAGACCAACTACACTAAACTGGCCAATAAAGTGCCCAATTATATCCTATATAAATCAATTCCGCAAAGAAAATTTCAGTTAGAGAAATAAGAGAAACTATATCAACCAAAATTTGACATTGACAAATTGAGGCACGTTTCAACTTTTAACTCTAAACGTTGATCAGACCAAAATTAAAATTACTGAGAAAATTCCAATCAAAAACCTTAAATTTGTACCTCTATCCACGAAGAGGAAAGAACCATTTCTCATTTGATTATATCAAATCATTACAAATATGCATTAGGATGCATATAAAATATATAATATAATTCACAGACATAGCCAAAAAACAAAAACAAAAAAACCATAAAGATTCTGCACTTCATTAAAGTCCCCCAAATTAATCAGTATAATTTGTCTCTATATCAACATAAAAGAAGGAATGGCCTAATCCTTCATCTAATGGGTCTAAGAACTCTATATCAACGCCATTTTTCCCATTAAACGGCACAAAACAGCCGACAACACGAGAAGTGCTGTTACCCATTACTTATAGTACTCACTTTCACAACTTATAACATATACCTCTGGGATGGAGGGTTTATGTTACTATGCACCATTAACAAATATAGAATCAAAGAATTTAGCCGAATTGGCAAAAACCCAATAAACCCCCCAGCCACCTTATTGTTCTTCTGGTGCCTATGCATCATCAAGTTCTCCAATTCAAAGCCTTAGAGAGTAGAGAGTATAAAGCCCCTACAGTGTTTTTCATAGAACTTAAGTTATATTTGATAAAACTAAGATTTTATAAGTAACTCACTTCATCTTATCAATGTCATCAAAGAACTTTGAATCATTATCTGTCAATAGATTCTGTCATGATAACATTTATAGCTTTTACTTTGATGCTTTCAAATTTTCAATCTAGGACATTTATTAGGGGGAAAGTCCTCTAAAAGGGCCTTAGTATAGATGGCTAATATCCAAGATTGAAGGCTCTGAATGTGTAAGCAACTGGATGTGATATGATAAAATTAAAACTAGCCCCAACAGGATCTGTAGAACCATTCACCAAGTAAGAGCCCACCATGGAAGCTACAACACATTTTAAGAATGGAAGCTTATTAAAGCATAGACAAGAGGAGATATGAGAGAGAGGGAAGCACAAATTGAGACAAAGTTACGAGATATGTAAACAGTAGGGGATAATTTTAAGGACTGAATACTTCTTATAAAATTTACTTTCAGGTTAATTCCCAGAGAAAACGTTCAATATAATATATAACATGGTCTCACATTAAGGGAAATCGGCTTCAACATATCAGACACTTAACTTTATTTCAAAGTTAATGTTGTGCACACATAACCAAAGACCAGGGCCTATGGAGCAAGCACATGGCACAATAGTTGATCTAGAACATATACTAGCTTTCTGAGGAGCAGCAATATACAGACAGCTATAACACCTTAGTTGCAGAACATTGGTAGATTTACTGCTCAAGGTGAATAAGGCGCATGATGCAAATCAATCGACCATATCACCTTTCCTGCGATCAAAGGTTATGCAGACTAGAAAAATCTCATATACTGAACCAAGCCAAGTTCCACAAAAACTTGTGTAAACTGAAAAACCAGAACTATGGAAGACTTAAAGATATTATCACCTTTCCATGCTTCAGAAGCTCCATTCAATGGCCTAATAAAAGCAAGACCACTGCTAACAATCAATCAGACCAGGCTTTAATGCAATCAATCTCAGTTTTCTCTACAGTGCACCTCTTCTTGTCTTCCTTCAGTGCCTCTCAACTCCATTTAGACCTAACCTCCTATCATTCCTGTCTCCCTTCTAATTTGCTGATATAATGAATACCCAGTAAGTCCACAGCTAGGGCTCATTATACTACCTAGCACTTAATATCCTAGACCAGTACTGTTGCCAGTTGCTAGTGAATTGATAGCCCTATCAGCGAAGTGTGTAAATGGTGGCAACTCACAGTAGCTTTTAAACACATGCACTATGTTGACAATGAATATGAGATCTAACAACATAATACTCCATATATCAACTAAGATGTACCATACTTCTATATATAAATCACTACCATGCATACATAAGTGACATACATCTCCCTTTTTTAGGTTAAAAGTGACATACATGTCTCTTAAAGCCAAAATTAGCAATTTATCTTCAACAAAATAAAGTGTATCTCATACCACATCAGTCTTCGTGTAGATAAATAAGACAATTCCCAGATTTATTGAAGTACAAAAGGCCGAACAAAATCTTGCACCAACAAACAAGAATATAAACTATGAGGCAATCTGCAATCATTTAGTGTATTAGGTGTAAACATATATATCAAAGAAAAAAAAAATCAAAAATCAAAACCAAACCATGTAACCAATTACACAAAATCTGTAAGATATGAAAAAATGAACAAGCCGAAAAAATCAATTAGGAAAACCATTAACTTACCAATAGAGGAAAACCAAAAACTTTTACAGTAAGTGAAGAACCTAGCTCGAATCTTGAAATGAAAATGCTTTCAAATGCAAAATAAGATAAAATTAAAATAAATCCATAGAAAGAAGATAGTGTAAATTTCTAGAATTTTAATTTTCCTATGTGAGAGAGAGAGAGATTAGATTCGTGGCTTACAGCTCAGATACGTACAGGCATCCATGAGACTTGAGAGAGAGAGAGAGAGAGATGAAGATGTGGAAGATCTGCTACGTACAGAGACGAGAGAGCGCGAGAGGGAAATTTCTGAATTGGGGTTTTTTCCTTTTTGTTTGGTTAAACTGTTTTGGGCTGGCACTGCTACAAGACCCATTTCAGAGCTCTTCAAAGCGATAGAACAATCAAGATTTGCTATCGTCATTTTCTCAAAAAACTATGCATCTTCAACTTGGTGCTTAGATGAACTTGCAAAGATCGTTCACTGTGAGAAAGAGATGGGAATGACAGTTCTACCTGTTTTTTATGATGTGGAGCCATCCGATGTACGTTCAGCAAAGGGAACTTTTGCACATGCCTTAATTGAACTTGAAAAACGTTTCAAAGACAAGGTGGAAATGTGGAGAGCTGCTTTGACTCACGTGAGTTGTATCTCTGGATGGCCGGTAATGAAATGGTAATCTTGTTTTATATCTTTATGTCATTTTGAACCTTAGGCAGATCAACATGCATATTTGTAGTTCTTTCAATTTTGTCTTGTGCCAAATTAGTTACATAGTTTTGTTTTAGTTTGCGGAATTGAACACCTACCTATCTGTTGGTGGTACAAATTCACTACGTACGTATGTATTGTTCTCTCTTCATTGCAGGCCTCTCTCACAAGTTATTCAAAGCATTGTGGGACAGATATCGTGTAACTTGAGTTATGAATTCTCAGAATATACGGAGGGCCTGGTAGGAATAAACTCTCGAGTGGCGGAATTGGAGTCGTGTTTAGCTGTAGGGTTAAACAATGTTCGCTTTATAGGGATTTGGGCTATGGGGGGAATGGGTAAGACAACTCTTGCTAGAGTTGTTTACCAAATGGTTTCTCAAGAATTTGAAGCTTGTAGTTTTATTGATGATGTTAGGGTTGTTTCTGAAAAAAAGGTTCTACTAAAATTGCAACAAAAACTTATTTCAGAAATTTTGAAGGAAACAACTTTGATTTTAGGGGATACTTATAAAGGAGTTTTAGTGATCAAGAGGAGGTTTCGTCATAAAAAGATTCTTCTTGTTCTAGATGATGTAGATCAATCAAACCAGTTAAAAATGTTAGCTTGGAAGCATGGTTGGTTTGGTCCAGGCAGTAGAATTATAATAACAACAAAAGATGAACATTTGTTGAAGACACATGAAGTAGATGAAATATATGAAGTTAAAGGATTGAATATGAAGATGCTCTTTGCCTCTTTTGTTTAAATGCTTTTAAAAAAGAGGATGTCCTAGATGATTACTTAAAACTATCCAAAGATTTTTTAAGTCATGCTGGTGGTCTTCCTTTAGCTCTTGAGGTTTTGGGTTCTTTTTTGTTTGAAAAAAGTACCATTGAATGGAAAAGTACGCTAGAGAGGCTCAAAGAATTTCTTGAGAGAAAAGTTTTCCAAGTACTTCGAATAAGTTTTGATGGACTCAGCGACCCAGATAAGGAAATATTCCTACATATTGCATGCTTCTTCAATCATGAGAAGAAAGATCATGTAATAGAAATACTAGATATTCTTGGCCTTTACCCTAATATTGGATTCAAGGAACTCATTAATAAATTTCTCTTGACAATTATGGATAAGGGTGTATTGTGGATGCATGATCTACTTAAAGAAATGGGTAGGTACATAGTTGATCAAGAGAGTCCTAATGAGCCTGGGAAGCGTAGTAGACTATGGTGTCATAAGGACATTGAAAAGATATTGAAAACAAGCAAGGTAAGAGTTTATTTAGAGAATTTGAGCTCATATCCCATCTTCTTGTTCAACAAATTTTAAATTTTAATAGTTATGCTAATAATATATTTTTCAATCCATCAATTCCTTCTTGATTATTAGGGAACAGAAGCAGTTCAAGCCATAGCTATGAGTAGTCCGCAAAGAGTGAGGAGTACTTATCCTAAAGTAAAAAAGGTACATTGGAACCCGAAGGCCTTTTCAAAGATGAACAATCTTTAATTTCTTAAACTTCATAATATTTACCTTCAAAAGGCCTCAAACATCTTCCTAATGAGTTACAAATTCTTGATTAGAGTGAGTATCCTTCAAAATCTTTGCCATTAAGTTTCCAGGCAGATGAACTTGTTCAACTTTGTTTGCCAATGAGCAAAATTGAACGACTTTGGATAGGAATAAAGGTAAGAGTGTTATTAAGTATCCTCATACAACTTTTCTTTTAAATTTCATTAAACGTACACTAGGAAGCGAATTATTTTACATACATTTTTTTTTTCTTCCTTTTGATAGATTTTTGATAAGTTGAAGTCCATCGATTTGTCTCACTCCTCCGAATTGATTATAACCCCAGACTTCACTAGAGTCCCAAATCTTGAGAAATTAGTTCTTCAAAATTGTAAAAATTTACGCGAGCTCCACCCATCCATCGGAATTCATAAAAGACTTAATCTTTTGGATCTACAATGGTGCAAAAAATTAAGTCATCTTCCAAGCAAGTTTGAAATGGAGTCTCTTGTGACTCTTAATCTTTCTCATTGCTCAAACATCAAGAAAATTCCAGAATTTGTGGGCAACATGGAATGCTTACAAAAACTTTATTTGGATGGCACTACTATTATGGAACTACCATCATCAGTTGAATGTTTGACTGCCTTAAATGTTTTGAACCTGGGTAATTGCAATAAACTTGTCCATCTTCCTAGCACCATTTTTAATTCGAAGTCGCTTAAATTGGTTTCCCTTTCTGGATGGTCAAAAATTCACAATTTGCCAGAGAACCTATGGAATGTTGAAGGTTTGGAGAGGCTTGATTTGGGTAAAACAACTATAAAAGAGTTGCCACCATCAGTTGAACGTTTGACTAGCCTTACTGATTTGATTCTAGGAGGTTGCGAATATCTTGTGTGTCTTCCTAACACTATTTGTAATTTGAAGTCGCTTAGAAAACTTGATCTTTTTGGATGCTTAGAATTTGAAAATTTGCCAGAGAAGCTGGGGATTATCAAAGGTCTAAAGGAGCTTAATTTGGGAAGAACAGCTATAAAAAGGCTGCAATCATCAGTTGAAGGTTTGACCAGCCTTATTGTGATGATTCTAACAGATTGCAAAAATCTTGTGTGTCTTCCTAGCACCATTTGTAAGTTGAAGTTGCTTGGATATCTTGATCTTTCTGGTTGCTCAAAATTTGACAATTTGCCTGAGAACGTGTGGAATTTGAAAGGTATGAAGCGTCTTGTTTTGAGTGAAACAACTATAAAAGAGGTGCCTTCATCCTTTGTCCTCCTATAAAATCTTGAAGAACTATATATCTGTGGATGTAAAGGGGCATTATCTTCATTTTGTTACATGCCACCATGTCAGGCTCTGGTCAGCGTGATATTTGCTTCCTTATCAGGTCTGCATTTTTTAAGTGTTTTAAATCTTAGTGACTGCGTTATTTGGGCAATTCCCAATGATATTGGCTGCTTATACTCTTTGAAGTGGTTAATTCTAAGTGGTAATAATTTTGTTTCCCTTCCTAAAAGCATCTCTGAACTCCCTCATCTTAATTACCTCTATTTGGATGGTTGCAAGAGGCTTAGAGCATTACCAGATGTTCAATCAACTATTTATTCTGTAAATGTAAACTATTGTACCTCACTGGAAAGATTGCCAGAACTACAAAAGGATCCAATCAGCTTTTATCGCACCGAATTAAATTTACACTGTCTCAATTGCTTCAAATTGGTTGACATTATTCAGGTCAGTCTCTCTCTTTTTCTCTCTCTCATACGCACACATATAGTTCTAAACATCATGCTTTGTATATTTCAGGGAGAAAGTGGTACAATACTAAAAAGATTTAGTATAATTATTCCTGGAAGTGAAATTCCAAAATGGTTTAGCAACGGAAGGTTTAGCTATGAAAGAAGGGGTCATAGAGTGACCATACAAGTGCCTTCTTATTATGGGTGTGATGGATGGGCAATTGCGCTATGTGTCGTTTTAGTACCCAACAAGAATTTTCAATACCATACTTGGTTTCGACTTTGCTGTTCGTTTAGAGTCAATGGATGTCGGGTGGGTTCTACAAAATGCGATATAACTACAAAAAAATATGGTATATTTGATTCGCATCACCTTTGGCTGTTCTCTTTTTCCGATCCCAATTATGTCAGCTTCATTTGGAATAAAGCATTGAATCAAATTGATGCGAATGGTCAACTTGAGATTGAAATATCAGCCCCAGAATTGGAGGTGGAGAAAATTGGGGTCCGTTTGTATATGATCAAAGACTGAGATTATCAAAAATAAAAAGGGATGGGAGTCACCTCTAGTTGCCCATCACCTACCCTTTCTATTTACCAAAAATAAAAAGACAAAGATTATCCCAATCAAACCGTGGCACAGTGCAGCAACAAAATCAACACGTTGGTATTTTCCCTATGTTCAACTTAATATAATTGTTGTTTTTCTTTTTCTCCGACAGCCAGACATATAATTTTTTTTTTTTTCCCTTGCTGGTATTTGGGTGTATGATTCATATTGAAGAAATTTTGAATAGAGAGCTCGCTCGGTTCAGATGTTGTTTTCAACAATGATTTGCACAACTTCATGCAATTGAAGTTACAAAAAGAAAAGTAATGGAAAAGTTGGGTCATTCTACACCTAAATGCAATTGCTGTCAATTAGAATCACTGCCGATGGGAATGCATCTTCAATCGAAGATCACAAGGCCTTGAACGCTAGACTTTACAGTTTGCAATCAAGGTTCGCTTTAATTCCAACTCATCTTTTTTTATTTAAAATTTATTACATTAATGCATTGTTTGTTAATTTTTGGAGCTGAAGTTGAGAAATTATTTGGGGGTAAGTTGTATCATTTAGGATCAAATTAGTTGGCTTTTGTGTTTTTTTAACCGTCCAGCTGCTTTGAAATTCTAAAGCTAGATGCTTTGAGTTGTCTTTATGATCTGGTTGGTTGCTTGGAAGAAGGTAGAAAACAGAAAAGTAATTAAAGTGTTTCGATTACTATTGGCTTCTGTCGATTGAGACCTGATAATTGGAGGAAAAAGTATATCAAAGGGTTTGAGTTTGACACAACTGCTTGCTTAAGTTGAGGGAAATATGTAGAAGTAAAATGGAAATTAGCTTTTTGTTTATATTTTTCCTTGGCTTTCAAATAACCAGTTAGAGGGTTTGTTTCCCCTTATTGGCTGGTAAATTCAATTGCAAATGTGTGTGTGTGTGTGAGAAAAAAATTAAGTCAATTGTCTAGTAGATGTATCTAAGTTTGGTTGGGTGGAATATCACTTTTCATGGGTGTTAATTAATGAAAACTTTGACATCCAAAATTATATTTCTGTCGATTGCCTGGACCCTATTTTTTTTAGTATTTGTATAGAGCCAGTGTTTATATAATTATTTGTTCTTTTACATTTACAGAATATATGATCATCAGAATGACTTACATATGCATATATGCGTAATTTGCAGAAAGTGTTCGTGAAGGATTCAAGAATGGTTCCATCGCATGCGTTTCCAGTGCTGTGCCAACAGTATGTGATTGTCATCTTTTACTTAAAAAAAAGTTGTGCTAGACCTTTTCTTTGTTTCTAATTTCTAAAAAGTTGATTAATATTCTCAATGTGGTCAAAATGTTTTTGATTTTTTTTTTTTTAATTGTCCAGATGCTTTGAAATTCTAAAGCTAGATGCTTTGAGTTGTCTTTATGATCTGTTTGGTTGCTTGGAAAAAGGTAGAAAACATAAAAGTAATTGAAGGATTTCGATTAATATTGGCTTGTGTCAATTGGGACCCGATAACTGGAGAAAAAAAGGTATTATCAAGGAGTTTGAGTCTGACACTACTGCTTGGTTAAGTTGAGGTAAATATGTAAAAGTAAAATGGTAATTTGTTTTTATTTAAATTTTTCCTTTGCTTTCACAAAACTGGTTAGAGGGTTTGTTTCCCCTTATTTGCTGGTGAATTCAATTGGAACTGTGTGTGTGTGAGAGAAAAAAATTATGTCGACTGTCTAGTAAATGTACCTAAGTTTGGTTGGGTGGAATATCTCTTTTCTTGGGTGCTAATTAATGAAAACTTTGACTTCCAAAATTATATTTCTGTCTATTTCCTTGACCCCTTTTGTTTTTAGTAGTTGTACAGTGCCAGTGTTTATATAATTATTTGTTCTTTTACATTTACAAAATATGATCATCAAAATGACTTACATATGCATATATGCATAATTTGCAGAAAGTGTTCATGAAGGATCAAGAATGCTTCCATCATGTGCGTTGCCAATGCTGTGCAATGGTATGTGATATTCATCTTTAACTAAAAAAAATTGTGCCGAACTTTTCTATGTTTCTAATTTCTTATTTATCTTGTTTTTGGTCGGAAAATGTGGTTATAGGGACTCCTTTATCACTTGGGAGGAATAAATCAAACAATTTAGATATGGCTTTTAGGGAATGTTGCTGATCATAGTTCATCTACTATATGCTTCAATAAAGGCCTTAGTTTCTATGTCTTTTTGAGCTCTTGTTTCCCTTATGTGAATAAGTTATCTGGAAATCATTGAAACTCTTTGGCTTGTGGAGGAAAAAGCTGTTGCACGTTACCTGTTACTTTTACCTTTTTTTAGAGCAATTAGAGTAAATAAATCATCAAATTTATAGGAAAAAAGAAATTAGGTTAATAATAATTCATTAAATGTGATGATGATGATAAAGATGTGCATATGCTGAGAAAATCTCATTTTATTATTTTAATGATTTATGTCCTTGGTTCCTGTTTAGTCCACATATTTTATTCTGTTCCATACATGCAGCGCATGAATTTTTTATTTATTTTTTTAATGTTTCTTGTTCATGTCTTAGTTGGCTACTTGGCTGTAGTTTGTGTGATTCCTTGGGCAAAGGCAAACCTCAATTATACTGCTCAGGCACACATTGTATCTGCTAGTTTCTAGTGAACTTTGTGTTTATTATTTTTGGGTTTTGGAACATTGCATATTAGTTATAGGGTATTCTGCTTTCTGCAACCACATACTTTAAAAATATACATTCTATGGATGAAATCAAGTCTTTTCTTGTTCATATTTTACCATTATCAATATTCTAAAGAAGTTTAAAGAAAAGTTAGTATCGTATAAGAGAATTTACAAAAGAAAATCTTGAAATAAGCTTCATTTGTTGATTTGTACTCCCTCTTCCCCAAAAGTAGCATCTTAAAAGTTTTAACACAGTAATTTTGTCATTGGTCAACAGCATCAATTGTAGCGTTCTTCATCATTGCTAATAAAACGAGATCAGAGTGTGCGAGAAGAAATTCCCAGCTTATGGTTGTTGAAGAATTTGGTGCTGCTATATGTGGTTGTTGTGATTGTTTATGCAGCAGCTTTGTGTTTGGTGTTTTGGTATTTGTCTCTTTCTCCAACAATTGTTTTTTGGTGGGCTGCCGGATTGATAGCATTGTTATGTACTGTGAGTGTTGCAAGTTGCACTAAAGGCCTCTATGTCTTTGGTATTTATCCTTCTTCTCTGACATTTGGTGCTGGTGTTGGTATCAATGGTAGTTTCTTTGATATTTATCATTTTTCCCCAACAATTGTTTATTGGTGTTTGGGCTGCCGAATCAATAGCATTGTACTCTTTTTCAATGGTTTCTTTGTGGATCTCGTATCATGCAATTTCATGAAGACTTACACCTGGTAGCATCGTTTGGTTCACTGATGTGTTCAATGGTAGTTTCTTTGATATTTATCATTTTTCTCTGACAAATGTTTGTTTGTGTTTGGGCTGCCGGATCGAAAGCATTGTGCTCTTTTTCAGTTGTTTCTTTGTGCATCTTATCTCATGCAATTTCAAACTTAAGCTTCCATCATGCTACACCTTGAGTTTGAGGGGGGATGTTGAAGTATATTAAGGCTCATTCCCAGTCTAGGCCCAAGTCTAATGCTTTGTGTTAATTCAGGGTTAAACTAGGGTTGGTCTCCTCTAAATATGTTGTTAATGAGTTCATTGTAATCAAAATATTATATGGTAAAAATCTAATCGTCAAGGACTTTCCTGTGTGGACGTAGGTCATCATGACCGAACCACGGTATCTCTTTGTTTCTGCTTTCTCTACTCTCTACTATTATTGTTTTCTATTTTCCTACACATAACACATTGCAACTTTAAGTTGTGGTATGCTTTAACCTGATGCTTTGTATTGGGCTATCATGCTTGGGTAGGCTTGTTAAGATGTGCTTGTTTTTTTAGATTCTCATTGCTGAGCAAGAATGTTAATGTTTAGTTCTATCTAAACGTTGTTTTTGACTCATTTTAATTGAGTTAAACGTGATGTTACAAAGCTGTGATTAATTCTGCACTATAAGAGTTATAAAGCTGAACCTAGCTTGCCATTATGTAGTGTATTTCCTCTATTTTTCAGTGAACTGTCTTCTTGAAATCAAATATTAAGGAATATAAGAGCACATGGAGCTATCCTTTGTCTATTGATAAGAAAAGTATATGGCATCATGTTAAATGTTCTTTCACTCTAATGGGTAAAATGCGATCAGTTTATAAGTGTAAGGTATTTGAAGGGGATATTTGCTAATTTCTCCCAATTAGAAGACGAAGGCCTTCTGCCACGAAGAAGACCTTCCTCTCTTTCATCTGATCCGCGCCCCTTCTACCGTTCACAACAGCCTAGTCACCAGGCTCAGATCCATCCTTATCTCCTACGGGAACCAAGTGAGACACCTCACCAAATCCACACCTCACCTAGAACAGGTGTCTTCCGAGAATCCAGGGGATGAAGCCCTCGCAGCGTCGCCCAGCACCTTGCACGAGCCAGCCACTGCTTGCCAGATGAAGGGCCAGAAACTCCCCAGGTGTCCCAAGATCGGACGACCTCCGGAAGGCCACGTGGGAGACCGAAATACATAAAGAGCCATCCTCCATCCGTACCCAGGTACACACAGTAGACTAAAAAATACAAAATATTGCTCTGCATTAAACCACCGGAAGGATTTTCGACTGACAAAGGCATCGGAGCCTCCTAGGCCGGCCCCAAACCGGTGCCCCTCCGATCCTCATATTTTCTTCTTGCAGGTCGTCTACTCCGCTGCTCGTCTTGACTGCCGTCCACTGATTCCAAGGTTACATCAGTTGGCGCCGTCTGTGGGAAAATCGCATATACTCGCCTTTCACCGCACCGATATAAAAGGACTGCATGGTCAGGACGCGATCGATGGAAGTACACGCCCAAACGCTCCCCTCCAGTAGCCAATCTCCCGAGGTGGCTGCGATGGAGAAACAAGTACGAGATCTCACTGCAAACCTTCAGGAACTCACTCGACAGAACCAGGTCCTTAACCAGAAGCTCTTGCAACAAGAGGCTGAGAAGCAGAAGACAAGGGACAAGGGAAAGAGTAAGGAAAGGGGGGATGCTGAGTCTCGACAAGAACAACAAGAAGAACAACAACAAGAACAACAACAGGAGCAACAACACGAGCAACGCCAAGAGCAGGAGGGTGAGACGAAGGGCAATAACACGAGAATAACCGTTGAGGAGTCATCGGCCAAGTGGGAACAAGAGCTGAAGGCAATGAGGATACAAATGGGTGAGATGAAGGACGAATTTAAAGGACGGACAACCAAGAATCTTGATGATCTTGTCCATACAACTGACTCGCCCTTCACAAAATCGGTAATCTCTTTTCCTCTACCATCTAAATTCAGAATGCCTTCCTTAGACACTTTTGACGGGTCAAAAGATCCCCTCGATCATCTGGAATCTTTCAAGACCGTGATGTGTCTTCAAGGGGTCCCAGACGAAATCATGTGTCGTGCTTTCCCCACCACCCTTAAGGGACCCGCTAGAGTATGGTTTAAAAAGATAACACCTGACTCGGTAGGATCCTTCGCTCAACTTAGTCGTTTGTTTTTCAACCATTTCATTGGTGCACAACGATACGGAAGACCTACCACGCACCTCCTGAATATTAAGCAGAAAGAAGGGGAAACTTTGAGATCCTACCTCACCCGGTTTAATAAGGAAACGTTATTAGGTTGACGGAGCAGACGACAAGGTGGTGTTGACTGCCTTCATCTCCGGTCTTCAGGCAGGAGATTTTCTGTTCTCGGTCTATAAAGATCCTCCAAGCACCATGACAGAGATGATGTATGAGGCTCAGCGGCATATGAATGGGGAAGAAGCCCTTCTGGCTCGAGACCAAACCGTAGGAAAGAAGAGGAAGTGGGAACATCCCGACCGCCCTGCGGAGCCCCATGATACGAAGGCCCAAAGCTCAGCGGAATAGAAACAGGAAACACGAGGATAGGAATGGAAGGGGATTCAATGAGAGATTCAACCACTTCACTCCCCTGAATGCTCCTGTAGACCATATTTTCATGCAAATAAGAAATGATCCGGCTTTGAAGTGGCCGGGGAAGTTGTTAACAGACCCCGACAAAAGGCCGAGGGACAAGTATTGCCGTTTTCATAGGGACCACGGCCATAACACAGAGGATTGTTACGACTTGAAGAGGCAGATCGAGGAACTGATCAAGCAGGGAAAGTTACAGAGATTCGTTGAAAGGGGGCAGAGAGAAGGCCGTCCTCAAGGGCCCCGCCAACAACGACCTCCAGTGGAAGTCCTTCCACGACCCCCCCCACTGGGAGAAATTCACGTGATAACCGGAGGAGTGGCGGCTGGAGGGACCTCGCATTCCTCACGAAAAGCTTATGCGCGCCAAATGCGCAATGTGTTGGTAACACAGAAGCTGGACAAAAAACCGAGGCTGGAAGACCTTCCCATTATTTTTGCAGAGGAAGATGCCCGCAAGGTCTTCCACCCTCATGACGATGCTTTGGTCGTCACTTTGGAGATTGCAGGCTACTCCACAAGACGGGTCCTGATTGACAATGGTAGCTCGGCGGATATTATCTACTTGACGGCCTTCCAGCAAATGAGAATTGATAAGGCCCAGCTGCGACCCATCGAGACCCCATTGGTTGGTTTCGCAGGAACCAGCGTCTATCCACTTGGTATAATCACCCTTCAACTCGTAGCAGGTACCTATCCGAAGCAAGTCACCAAGAAGGTCGACTTCTTAGTAGTAGATTGCCCTTCTGCCTATAACGTGATAATCGGACGCCCTACTCTGAATCGCCTCCGAGCTGTCACTTCGACGTACCACCTCTTGGTCCGTTTTCCAACAGAAAATGGGATAGGAGAGATGAGGGGAGATCAAGCAATGGCCAGAGAATGTTATCTAACCTCCACAAGCACAGAGCCGGTCCATCAAGCACTGATTGTGGAGGAACGGCAAAACATTGCTGAACCAACCGAAGCGCTAGAAGAGATCACACTAGTAGAAGGCCTTCCTAACGAAAAGAAGACAACACGGATAGGCACCTCCATAAAGGGAGAAGTACGAGATTCCATAATACGGTTTTTAAGGGAAAATGCCGATATTTTTGCCTGGAGCCATGCTGACATGCCAGGCATCAGCACCAAGGTAGTAGCCCATCAGCTAAATGTCAACCCCTCCTTCCAGCCCGTCAAGCAGAAGAGGCGGGTCTTCGCCCCTGAGAGAAACGCAGCTGTAACGGAAGAGGTAGATAAGCTGCTACGGGCTGGTTTCATAAGGGAAGTTTACTACCCGGAATGGCTTGCCAACGTTGTGATGGTCAAAAAAGCCACTGGAAAATGGCGAATGTGTGTCGATTTCACAGATCTCAAACAAGGCTTGCCCCAAGGATAGTTATCCCCTCCCAAGAATAGATCAACTAGTGGATTCTACTGCTGGACATAAATTACTTAGCTTCATGGATGCCTTCTCGGGCTACAATCAAATCCAAATGGCAGAGGAAGACCAAGAGAAGACGGCCTTCATCACTAGTAGGGGGCTTTTCTGCTACAAGGTAATGCCCTTTGGCCTTAAAAATGCTGGAGCTACCTACCAGAGGTTGGTAAACAAGATGTTCCACGACCAGATCGGAAGAAACGTGGAAGTATATGTAGATGACATGCTAGTAAAGAGCAAGAAGGATGACGACCATCTTGCTGATTTAAAAGAGACCTTCCAGGCGCTAAGAAGGTATAGCATGAAGCTAAATCCTGCCAAGTGTGTCTTCGGAGTCTCTTCCGGTAAGTTCCTCGGTTTCATGGTATCTCAACGTGGGATAGAAGCCAATCCCGGACAAAATCAAGGCCATCTTGGAAATGTCTCCTCCGAAGACCGTCAAAGAAGTTCAAAGCTTAACGGGGAAGGCAGCCGCCCTAAACAGATTCGTTTCAAGATCCACGGACAAGTGCCTCCCTTTCTTCAAAATTTTAAGGAAGGCCTTCAAGTGGACGGAAGAGTGTCAACAAGCTTTTGAAGAACTAAAGGCCTATTTGACTTCCCCACCTTTACTTAGCCCTGCCCAGACGGGGGAAGCGTTGTATCTGTACTTGGCCATATCTGCCTTCAGCGGTCAGTTCTGCTCTAATCCGCGAAGAGGAACACGTTCAGAAGGCCGTCTACTACACCAGTAGGGCCTTAAGGGGCGCCGAAGAAAGATACACCAACATGGAAAAATTGGCTTTTGCCCTACTGATTGCATCCAGAAAACTTAGGCCATATTTCCAAGCCCACTCAATCATAGTCATGACCGACTATCCAATCAGGAAGGCCATGAACAAGCCAGATGCGGCTGGAAGACTAGTACAGTGGTCCATAGAAATGGGTGAATTCGATATAGACTACAGGCCACGCACGGCAATAAAGGCCCAAGCTTTAGCCGATTTCATTGCAGAATTCACACACCCGTTGGAGGAAGGTGAGAAACCAGAAGAAGGTGAACCCTGGACGGTGAACATAGATGGATCATCCACCAAAGAAATGAGTGGGGCAGGAGTCATCCTAGTTTCCCCTGAAGGAGATAAATTTGAATACGCCCTTCAGCTTCGTTTCCATGCCACGAACAACGAAGCGGAATATGAAGCCCTTCTAGCCGGGCTAAGGTTATCCAAGGGCATGGGAATCAAGGCATTAACCGTCAAAAGTGACTCTCAGTTAATTGTGGGGCAAGTGAAGGGCGAATATGAAGCTAAAGAGGACAGAATGAAAAAATACTTGACGACCGTCAAGACGCTGTTGGCTCATTTCGAAAAGGTAGAACTGCTCCAAATCCCAAGGGAAGACAATGTCGCCGCCGATCGTCTAGCTAGATTGGCATCATCAGGAATTGAGATAGATGGCCTCATTGAGATCCAAGGAAGACCTTCCACGGAAGAGGAAATAGTGAACTCCATTGCCAACAATACGACATGGATGTCGCCCATAACCCGTTATCTCAGGGAAGGGACACTCCCGGCAGATAGAACAGAAGCGCACAAGCTCAGAATAAGGGCTTCTCATTTCCGGTTGCTGGGGGGCATCCTTTACAAGATGGGTTTTTCGCGACCCTACCTTAGATGTTTGTCACCTGAAGAGGCCAATTATGCTATCAGGGAAGTCCATGAAGGGATTTGCGGGAACCATTCGGGGGCAAGGTCGTTGGCACATAAACTCACAAGGGCAGGCTACTATTGGCCGTCTCTCCTACATGACGCCGCCCAGTATGTGAAGACTTGTGATAAGTGCCAACGTTTCGCCAACATTCCAAGGGTACCACCGGAGGTGAAAGTGCCACGTTTCGCCAACATTCCAAGGGTACCACCGGAGGAAACCACGCCCATAACCTCACCTTGGCCCTTCGCACAATGGGGGCTAGACATTATGGGGCCATTTCCGGTAGGGACGAAGCAAGCAAAATTCCTAGTGGTTGCAATTGATTACTTTACCAAATGGGTGGAGGCAGAACCCTTGGCAATAATTTCAGAAAAGAATGTCAAGAGTTTTGTCTGGAAGGCCGTCATCTGTCGATTCGGAATTCCGCGTGTCCTGATTTCCGACAACGGGAAGCAATTTGATAACGGACCCTTCAGGGAGATGTGCAATCAACTAAACATAAAGAACCACTATTCCTCCCCTAGACACCCACAAGCTAATGGTCAAGTCGAGGTTACAAACCGGACCTTGCTCAAGCAGATCAAGACCCGGCTTGAAGGGGCAAAGGGCATGTGGGTGGAAGAACTCCCAAGTATACTGTGGGCATACCGAACCACAGTGAGAACCCCTACAAGAGAAACCCCCTTCAAACTCACATTCGGCACAGAGGCTGTGATCCCAGTCGAAATCGGGCTAACCACCTTCCGGACGACCTTCCACAGAGAAGAAGAGAACGAAGGACAGCTTCGCCTGAACCTTGACCTTCTGGATGAAGCGAGAGGAAAAGCAGCACAAAGGATTGCACTTTACCAGGGAAGAATGGCTAGGTATTATAACACCAGGGTAAAGCTCCGACGCTTTGAAGTCGGCGACTGGGTCTTAAGGAAGGTCAGCCAAGCAACTAAAGACCCATCACAGGGAAAGCTAGGCCCCAACTGGGAAGGCCCTTACAAGGTCACCCAGTATTACCGAAGGGGCACCTATCACCTAGAGGACCGTCATGGAAAGAAGCTACCTCATCCTTGGAATGCTGAACACCTCAAGAAGTACTACCCTTGAGGTACGTACATTAGTCACCTTCCTTATGGTTAAGAAGTTTGTATACTTAAACAATGTCTTCTATCTATGAATTAAAGACCTTCCTCATTTAAATATATGTTCAAGTACATTTGCTATTGCCCGAATATTGTCGATCGTTACATTGAAGGGCGTCAACACAACCAGTATGCAAAAGTTAGACACCCATGAGGTGCACAAGTTAGACACCCACGAGGTGCAAATGTTAGACACCCACGAGGTGCACGTGAACAAGAAGACCTTCAAGAAAGCCCTTCTGTTTCTTATTAAGTTAGACACCCACGAGGTGCAAATGTTAGACACCCACGAGGTGCACGTAAAATGAGAAGACCTTCAAGAAAGCTCTTCTGTTCCTTATCAAATGTTAGACACCCACGAGGTGCACGTAAACAAGAAGACCTTCAAGGAAGCTCTTCTGTTTCTTATTAAGTTAGACACCCAAGGGGTGCGTATATAGAAGAAGACCTTCAAGAAAGCCCTTCTGTTTCTTATTAAGTTAGACACCCACGAGGTGCAAATGTTAGACACCCACGAGGTGCACGTAAAACGAGAAGACCTTCAAGAAAGCTCTTCTGTTCCTTATCAAATGTTAGACACCCACGAGGTGCACGTAAACAAGAAGACCTTCAAGGAAGCTCTTCTGTTTCTTATTAAGTTAGACACCCAAGGGGTGCGTATATAGAAGAAGACCTTCAAGGAAGCTCTTCTGTTTCTTATTAAGTTAGACACCCAAGGGGTGCGTATATAGAAGAAGACCTTCAAGGAAGCTCTTCTGTTTCTTATTAAGTTAGACACCCAAGGGGTGCGTATATAGAAGAAGACCTTCAAGGAAGCTCTTCTGTTTCTTATTAAGTTAGACACCCAAGGGGTGTGAATGTAGTAGAAGACCTTCAAGGAAAGCTCTTCTGTTTTAACATACCCCTAATGCAGAATTAAATTTCTTTGTGCCCAAATATGGTATATGGGCGCGAATATAGTAGAAGACCTTCAAGGAAAGCTCTTCTGTTTCTTATTAAGTTAGACACCCAAGGGGTGCGAATGTAGTAGAAGACCTTCAAGGAAAGCTCTTCTGTTTCTTATTAAGACATCCAAGGGGCGCATTTGAAGAAGGCCTTCAAGAGAGCCTTCCTGTTTCGTATCAAGTTAAGGCACCCAAGGGATATATCTATCAAAGGGGACCGTCAAGAACGTTCTCCCACGTATTGATTAAGTTGCTCCTATGCAAGAACGAGTGCTTTGATTTACAAGAATAAAAGGAAATACAGTAATTACTTCAAAAGAAATGACAGAAGAAAACTGCATAAGGACATAATTTCATTGAAAATATGGACCACACCCCTCCCACAAGGGGTAAACATGGCCCTAGCCAAAAGAGTATGATAAGTATGGGTCACACCCCTTCCACAAGGAGTAAACATGACCCTAACCGACAGATTGTGTTAAGTACCGGTCACACCCCTTCCAGTAGGAGTAAACATGACCTTGTTTAGAACATTGTTTGTTTCTTCAAAAGAAAAGCCTCCTAGTTGGACTATACATGGAGAAGATAAAACTAAGGCGCCTCTTTATCAGTTGAAGGGACAGTGGCCCCCTCATCCAGGGAAGCAGCTGGCTCTCCCGCAGAACCTGAGGCCAGACCGCCACTCTGGTCGCTACTAGGAAGAGCAGAAGGGACATCCGGCGGAATGGCTACCTGTTCCTTAGATTGGACGTCATCCCCTTCCTCTTCCTCCTCACTATCCCCTTCCGCAACAGTGGTTTCTTCGTCATCAATAATCTTCACTGTGGTCCAGTCATGGGCATCCCCGAAGGCTAGAGCAACCCTCTTCCTGAAATGCTCGAAACCTGCAACATAGTAGCGGCGAGTGTCATCCTCGAACTCCTCAGAAGCTTTAAACTCGTTGACGGCCGTCTCCCGAGCATTTAAGACCTGTTGCTGAAGGCCCACGGTCTTCCGCACTAGCTCGTCGCGCTCCTTCTCCAAAGCGGATAGACGGCCGTCCTTAGCTTTGAGGTCGGTTTCCAGCTTCTTCATTTGGCTCTTCAGAACTCCCCTTTCAGCATTAAGGGTTTCCATAGCCTCTTGATTGGCAGAGGATTGAGCATTGGCCTTCTCAAGATCTGCCTTAAGCTTCGCTGACTCACGTGCTGACATACGAACCCGGTTGCCCAAGACGAACACTTGTCCTGCAGCCTGAACTGGGAAAAGAAGGTCAGAAGAGAAGAAAATATGAGGAAGGTACATTTGAGAACAAAAGGAAAGGAAGACAACCTTCAAGGAATCCTGAATTGACAAACGTAGAAGATCCAAATCCTCTACATGATCATACACCTCCAAATCGACCTGCTCGTACATCTCCTTCACCTTGTCCATGGCCCTGGATGAGCTACTATAGATGGTTGGCTGAATCTCGTCAGCACTCACCTCCTTCCCCTTCAATGCCCTAACAGGAGAAGAAGGGATCTCATGGTACACATGGACCTTCTCTGCAGCCCTACCTTTTGCAGCAGGAAGAGGTTTTTCTTGACGACCTCCTTTCTTAGAGCTGGTGCCCTTCTCCATGGGCACCTTCTTCTCAGACTTGGCTCTCTTGGAAAAAAGAGCACTCGCGTCAGGAAGGTCATCCACCTTCTGCGCCGCCTCCCTCAGACGCTTACGCTCAGCTCTGGTAGTCATACCTGAAACAAGAAAAGGTATCAAGTAAAGACCGCACAAACCTTCATCTAAAAACTCAAACAAAAACGGGTCACCCACTTCGGTTATACGCCTGGATGGCCTTCAGAACCTCAGCGCTGGGTTCAGGACCCAAAGACCACTGTGCTAAAGTTATGGGAGATACAAGATCAAACAACTCCACTGCCCTTCCCTTCTGAAAGTCAGTGACCAGTGAAAGACGTTGTTTTAAACGCCTAGACAGGGAAGGACGGTGAAAAGCTGAAAAAAGGACAAAGTTCACTAAGTAAATCCCCAGAAGACCGTCAAGTGTAAATAAAAAAAAAGAGTGACAAAAAGGGAAAAGGAGGTAAGTGCACCATTGGCGTGGGGAATCCCCCAGGATCGACGAAGGCCGTAAAGCTTGCCTGCTTCCTCCCCCGGGGTAAACTCGAAATGACTACCACACAGGAAGAAGAACTTCGGCTTCCAGCTCCTATTGGAATTTGGGAGCTCCAAAATAAGCTTCGGCGACCCCCTATGGCGCATGAAGCCCCAAACCCCCGGCGTGGAAGGCATGTAAGTCAACTTGTACAAAAAGAAAAACTCGTCCACAGACAAATCATACTCCCCTTCACTGGCCATCTTCCACAAGAACCTGAAGGCCTGTCATGATTCGCCAGCCGTTTGGATTTAACTGGCTAGGGGATATACCGAGCCGATGAAGGACCTCTCTCTCGAAGGGCCTAAAGGGCAACCTTAAACCACCAGTTAGGCTATCCTCGTAGAGGGCAATGTCTTCCCCATTGGAGGAACACGCCCATTCGCCATCGTCAGGCAGTCTAAGCACTATGTTCTCAGGGATTTGATACCGGCCCCTTATTCTCACCACATCCTTATCTACTAGTTTAGAAGGGACCCCTTCGGCTATGAAGGGTTTATTCAGGTTTCGGACTGAAACGGGAACACGAGGCTCCTGGGACACGGAGTCTGATGAAGATGACTCGGCGGTCTCGGAAGACCGTCCCTGACTTCCAGGATCCTCAGATCCGGACATTGGCGTCAATGAATGCCCCCCACCAGAGGATGACGACTCCGAAGAGTCACCCACGCCTAGAGCCATAAAGACTCGGGATAAGGGTCCTAAAGGCAATGCAGCACTCAAACCTCGCCGCAAGAACCTACCGAAATAAAAAAGAAAGGGTAAAGGCAAGGCCTTTTGTTCCCCAAATCACTCGAAACACAACCACGGTACCACAAAAGAACAAATAGGAAAGAAGGAGAGTCGGCTTACCGATGAAGAAGCTGTGGCCGTGAACGAGGGTCTCTGAGAACGATCACCGGAGCACGAACTTCCCCGAAGTAGCAAAACCCCAACCCAGTCGAAAAGTGAAAAATGCAGAGAGCCAAAATTTTTTTGAAAAAAGACGAAGACACTGGCATAAATGGGACAGTTACGGCATTAAGGGCGGTTGTACCTTGGAGCGTGTACCCCTCCCCCAAGCGACACGTGTCCCAGCCAGATGGAAAACCGTCGTGTCCCATTATGGCCACGAAGCTCAAAAAAAGAAAAAGAGGAATGGGCGAAATTACTGGCCTAACCCCGACTCTTGATATTCCGAAGGCCGTCTGGGCAAAACGACCACGGAATAGGGGGGCAACTGAAGGGGATATTTGCTAATTTCTCCCAAGTAGAAGACGAAGGCCTTCTGCCACGAAGAAGACCTTCCTGCGAAGAAGACCTCTCTTTCATCTGATCCGCGCCCCTTCTACCGTTCACAACAGCCTAGTCACCAGGCTCAGATCCATCCTTATCTCCTACGGGAAACAAGTGAGACACCTCACCAAATCCACACCTCACCTAGAACAGGTGTCTTCCGAGAATCCAGGGGATGAAGCCCTCGCAGCGTCGCCCAGCACCTTGCACGAGCCAGCCACTGCTTGCCAGATGAAGGGCCAGAAACTCCCCAGGTGTCCCAAGATCGGACGACCTCCGGAAGGCCACGTGGGAGACCGAAATACATAAAGAGCCATCCTCCATCCGTACCCAGGTACACACAGTAGACTAAAAAATACAAAATATTGCTCTGCATTAAACCGGAAGGATTTCCGACTGACAAAGGCATCGGAGCCTCCTAGGCCGGCCCCAAACCGGTGCCCCTCCGATCCTCATATTTTCTTCTTGCAGGTCGTCTACTCCGCTGCTCGTCTTGACTGCCGTCCACTGATTCCAAGGTTACATCAGTATTAATTGTAGTTGTAATAATAAAAAAAATTCTATACTTTGATTTAAAATATAATTAGTTCTAGTGATCAAAATGGCATACATATGATACAATTAGTTGGGAGAGATACAAGCGAATGAGAGGAGTCTTGAAATGGCTTGCCATTCCTGTTTGAATGAGATGTTAAATCTCACTCCTTGATAGTTGCAGATATTAAAATTTTTGCAAAATTCTATAGAAAAACTAGTGAAAAAGAGAGTTTTTAAGTCCTTAATGTCTAGAAATAGCCAAATAAATGTTTTAGACTCTTGTATAAACCAAAGTGATCTTTCAAGCATAGATTTGAGGTCAATTTTGCTTAAATCCTATTCCTTTGGTTGGAATTAGAGAAATCCTAAATGTAGGGTTATGTTTAGGGCATGGTTTCTATGTTACAATTATAATTTCTTTCAATTCATTGATAAATCATGAAATTGAGGACTCAAATTGAATATTTAACGGTAGCTAGTTAACAAATCAGTAAATATCCTGCATATTAGGATTAGGGTTGGGTTAACTCAATTATTGGTCCCTAATACTTACATAGGTAGCACATTTGGTCCCTAATGTTTGAAACGTAACAATTGATCCTTAACATTTCAAAAAGGGCATTGTTGGTCCCTAGGAACCATTAGCGCTCATTTTTTAAACTTTAGAAACTAAAAATGAGCACTATTGGTCCTTAAATCACATCATTTAGGTACCAATAGTGCACATTTTTTGAAACTTTCGGGACCAATTCCATTCACATTACCTAAGAATAAAAAATTACTATAGGGACCAATTATGCTTACATTTTGACACTTGAGGACTAAAAATTACTATAAGGACTAATAGTGCACAATTTTGAAATGTTAAGGATCAATTGTGTCTGTTTCAAACATTAGGGACCAAATGTGCAATCTGTGTAAACGTTAGGGACCATTGGTGATTTTGTGTTTCGACTATCAATCTATTATATTGATTTCTCAAAATATTAGGTAATGGTCCCAATTAAAGATTTAAACTCCCAATTTGGTTAGAGTTTGACCAGAGTGAAGGGATTAAAGAAAATATGAGTTTTAGGTATTAGGTTTATTATGATAATTTGGGTTTTCCCAAACCAATAAGGGTTTAACCAAATTGGATACATTACTTTGTATTTGGGACATCTAATTAGGGTTTGGAAACACCAATTGGGCAAAACAACACGGAATTTGGAGTAATCAAAGAATTAAAATTGTTAAGATTAGGACTTAGGTTAAAGTTGGGGTTTTATTATGTTTTTAATACTTTTATGTCAAATTAAAGGTGTACGTATCAAATTAACATATCTAATTACAAGTTTGAACATCTAATTAGGTGAGGTGACCAAGGGTTATGATTAATTTAAATTTGTCTTAGGTTTAATATAAGAATTGTAGTGACAAAATGTTGTAAGTGAACAACTAATAAGATTTCAAACACTTAGTTGTTCTTGAGAAACTTTCTTATAGGGAATACGTCATAGGAGTCTTGAGTTCTCAAGAATAAAAATATGATCAACCACATCTAATAGAAAAATCATCAAATATCTATTTGTTAATATCCTATACTAAACCATCATACGATCTGTCTTAATATTGGCGGCCAAAATCATCAATAGCACAGGGGAGCTCTATAATTCTTGGGGATGCCTTGTGTGATTGTACTCTAAATTGTTGGGTTTTCTTTTATTAAGAAAAGTTAAAAATAATTCCATTTGAAAAGGGATAAGAATACTAGTAAAATTTATATTTGGGAGCATCAGATTGCAAATGATATATGCATTACAGTGCCTTTTTTCTTTTTCTTTTTTTTATTATTATCTTTTTGGATGAGGGAACCAATCATCTTTACCTTTTTTTTTCATCTTTCTTCTCCTATTTGCAAGACTAATTCAAACAATGAGTTAAAAAGGCACTTAGAATTACCCATAAGCGATTGGAATCATCTAATAAATATGTATTAAGTGTGAGAAAAGTAAAATATTCCCAGTTTATAAAACACTAGAGCCTATTCACAATTATTATGCATATCCCAGAAATTGCACATTTGCATTGCAATTTTCGTCCTTCATAGTTTCCCCATTCCGGAATGCAACATTTTCCTAAGTTTTCTTTTCATGTTTCAATTTGCTTTCTAGTTCATGCTCTAATAAATACTTGGATATCAACATCTCCTTTTAGCATCAACCTTCCTTTCTCCCAACTGCGTATTAAGATTAAGCTGACCTCCCATTCAACCCCCTCTTAGTTGAACATGCAGACACTGGACCAAAACAGTATAATGTCTCTACGTGGGGCATTCGAATGCACCCCTCAATTAATCAATTTAGCCAAAGAATACTATACAGATTCTTGTATCATTTTACTTAAACACCCCAATATGTCATAAATCTCCTCCACTTGATGGTGTGATCTATCTACAGAAACAAATCCATGGATCATCCCTTTAGCCTCAAAGCAACTCCACCCTAGTTTCTTCTTCAGATCCTTCTCATTCATTACTCTTCTTACTTCTTCAACTACATCCCATCGTCCAACACCTGCTTGTGCATTACTCAACAGTGTATGATACCCAACATTATCAGGTTCCAATTCCAAAAGCCTTTGTGCTGTATATTCCCCAAATTTTATGTCTCCATGAACTCTACAAGCCGCAAGAAGAGCACCCCAAATCCTACCATCAAGAAAAATCACCATTTTCACAATTATGGCTAAGGCATCTTTAAGCTTTCCATATCTACCCAAAAGATCAACCATGCAGGTGTAATGATCCAAATTAGGTTGAATACCAAATATCCATTTCATAGAATTATAAAATTCACACCCTTCTCTAACACGACCAGAGTGGCTACAAGCAGATAGTAAGCTCAAGAAGGTGACACTGTTTGGTTTTATTCTTTCCTTCAGCATTAGACCGAAAAGCTCTAGGGCTTCAGAACCAAGCCCATGAGTTCCAAAGCCTTCAATCATTGTTGTCTAGGCTACTAAATCTTTGACCAATATATTATGAAAAGACACTCTAGCAGAAGAAATGTTTCCGCATCTTATGTACATGTTTAAGATAGAGGCTTCCAGATATGTAGTTTCTTCCATTGTTCTGCAAAAAATGTTTCTTATAAAGTAGCCATGGATTGCCTTACCCAATTGCAGAGCCCCCAATTGGGTATATGCATCAAGAATGCTTCTTAAAATCTCAGCCCCAAGTTCAACATTTGCAGCTTGCATTTGATGGAACAAATTTATGGCATCCTTAACATATCCATTTTGAACAAAACCAGACATCATAGCACCAAATGTAACATTGTTTCTATAAGAAATTTTTCTAAACAACTGATCTGATATCTCAATTTTCCCACACTTGGCATAAAAATCCAACAAAGAAGTCAGCAAAACATCATCACAAAAACCTGCTTTAATGGATAAACAATGTATCTGTTCACTTGGAAAAAGATCTCTAGACTTTGCAAATGCTGATATAAGTAATGTTAAAGTCTCAATGCTAAGTCCAGCTATACCCTGCATTTCACTAAACCTATTCACTAACTTTTCAATATCCCCTTCCATGGAATAAAAAGAATTCAAAATACTCCAGGAAACATTATCCTTTATGTCAATCTAGCTGAAAAAGATTTCAACTTCTTCAACACTACCCATCCTAGTATACATTTTCAAAACTGAATTTTGTAAGGACCCATCACTTTCTAATCCACTCTTGATTGCATAACCATGAAGTTGCATCCCATGGATCAAACTTTCACCGGCACAACAAGCCTGCCACATTATAATCAAAGTCACTGAATTGGGTTCAGACTTTACCATCATTTCCCTAAACAATTCAAAAGCACTACCCACACTTCCCTCACAAACATACCCCGAAATCATCGACATCCAAGAAACCAAATCTCTCTGTGACATCTCATCAAACAGTTTATGAGCATAAACTACACACCCACATTTCACATAAACCTCAATCATGGTATTGCAAAAATACACATCAAATCCAAAACCCATTTTCTTTGACACACAATGAACCATCTCTCCATATATTACATCACTCTGAAGCGATGAAACAGCTTGGTTCACTATCGAAAACATGAAACTATCATAGGCAACACCCAAATGTCTCATTGTTTTATACAACAACAAAGCCGATTCAATAAGACCCAAATCAAGATGGGACTTCATGATCAAATTCCATGCTATAGTATGAGGTTCCTCTAAGGTGTTAAATACCCTGATGACACTGTCAATGTCATGGAACTGAGCGTACAAGCTCATGAGCTTTGAGATAACAGAGATGGGTTCCAAACCTTTTGAGAGAATGAGAGAAGCATGGGTTTGTCTTAGAGTTTGAAGGTCCTTGCATGAATGTAATAGCCATGAAGAAGAAGAAGAAGAAAAGGGTTTCAGTGTGAGATGGTGGTAATGAGTTTTCAGGTGATGGGTGTGAAGAAGAAGAAGAGGAAGTTGTGAGGAGAAGCGGAGACGATGAAAGATATGATGGAGAAGTGGGGGAATATTGACATTGAAGATTCAACAAAGCTGTGTTCTTCGATTGAATTGAGACTTATTTTGTTTTGAGTTTTGACAGGGAGAACCCGTCAAGTACTGTCCATTTTGAGAAGAGATGTAACTCCATATGAATTGGTAAGCTTTTAGCAGAAAAAGGATTTTATATATATATATATTAATAACGCAAGTATCCAAAGCTTCATTCCGACTAATCACACACTCTTTGAGTCTCCCGTCCTACATAAACCAGTTAATTATCAGACTTAATGGTCTTAAAGGTGACCCCAAAGGGATTCATTGTCATAAGGATTACGCAACTTATAGTTCCTTAAGTGCATATTACAACTTGTCCTACTATTCAAATATCAGTTTTTTGTAAGTTAATCCTCTATAAACCATCATTCCATCTTCTTCTTCTTCTTTTTTCTTATTTTTCTTAAAGAATGTTACATAAATGGTTTGATAAATGAAGGTATAACTGTTTAAGAAACATGAGACAATGTGGAAAAATCATGTAAATATAATGTGGTTAACTAAAGTTTAATTAAACGATACAACGTGAGGTATACACAACAATATAGTTCGACCACTAGATTAGTTGCTCTCCCCAACAGAATAATTTGTTGGTTATTGTGTGTGATCCTTGTGAACTATATCATACTCTGTTCTAGCATATTTGAGTAAGTTCTAAGAAACAAGCAATTGTGTATTATGAGTGTCAAATAAAATTACATGTGTGGAAATCTTTAGTATCTAATCCTTTGCTGAAAGATACAAAGGAATCATATTATAAATAACAAGGTTACATCAAGAATTGGTTTTGAGTGGATCCCATAAGGATACATCTTAAGTTAATAGCATTCTATGGTACTTGCAACAGCACCGGTCAGTGTTGCTTGGACTAAAAAGAAGCAAATGACCTTGTACCTAAAGCAAAATGAGAATTTTTTTTTTTTTGCTTCTGAAGTGCCAATTCAATCTCATCTGTTTGATTACTTGATAATCTAATTCACATCTCCATGAAAAACATTTTTTTTCTTCAGATTAGGTACCCACCGTGATACGATTTTGAACTTGTCGAGCCAGGTTAACCAAAATGCTTTATCAAAAACCACCTTCCATCTTCTGAAACCACATTTCTCCAAAGCATCTATTGCTATTATTGATATGCCCACTTTTTCTATAATCTACATTCACCACACGACAATCAAACTCGAGATTGCAACAACCAAACAATGAAACAGTGCCATTCTCTCTTGCTCACCAAAAACTTGAACCTCTAAATCCGACATAACATTACACTCTATTAGTAACAAAATCTTTCTTCAATCTGTTTATGGTCAGCCTGCCAAAAGTTTTGCCTGCTTTGTCACAGAATGATCAACACTTTCCCTTCTTAAATATCCTTGCTTACTTAAAACCTTGAAATCCAGTACATCTTATTCAAAGACAGCCTCTTTATTCTGTGTAACACTTTCACAAAGTCCCACAGCAGCCACTCCTACAACGAACAACCACAAATTCCAGTTAAAAGGAAACTAGTGTTAAATACTGACAATGAAAATTTTAATAAACAATAGAAAGAATTATATTCCATTTTCAAAAGCGCCAAACATAGATTAAACTCTAAAAGCAAAAGAGGTATTTACAAGTGAATGCAAGCATGTACACATACATTACCCTTCAAAATTTTTTACAAATAATGAATGTGCTTTAGACTTGAATTTGCATAACTTTGGTAACCCAATACATCACCAATCATACAATTACGAATGTAAACAAACCAAGCTAAGCCCAACTTCCTACTACTCAGACTCGACTCTTGCAAGAAATTAATTTTAGAGCTCAAGATTGGCTCGAGCTTGATTCCAGTCTCAATATTCTGGTTGGAGCTCAGCTCATGCAATACTCGACTGTCTTCCGCTACTTGCAAGCTCCAAAAAACTTCTAATTGCTAGCTGTTTTGAATTTTTAAACATCAAAAGCTGATCTCTACATCAAGGGTAAGGTTACTGCATAACTTAGGAAGCAACACCTGTAATGGCCTTTCTTCTCTCACGTGTCCATGGGGAGCATGGCAAATTATAATTTTTTTTTTTTCTTAAAAAAAAGCTCCTCAACAAGTGCTCTTCTTCTACCATGTGGTACCAACAGCTGCTAATTGGGAAGCATGGCTACTATTTTCATCTCTTGTTTGCAATTGGTGAACCACATTGGGAAAAATTCGTCTTATACAAGAAAAGCCCATAGCATTTTTGACGTGGTGCATCAATCCCACATAGACAGAAAACAGATAAATTGAGAAGAATCTGTTGTCTATGCTTGATTCCCAAAATGAAAGCATCAGATCAGTTTAAGAAGAAGAATATTCCCTCAGATCTATGATGGAGACCCTCTATCAAGCTAGCTCATGAGCTCACGAGCTGAGCATAATGATGCTTAAGCTCAGAACACAGTACAAGCTCAGGTCATTTTGCTTAACAAACGAGCCAAGCAAACTTTAATCAAGCTGCTTACGAGCAGCTTGGCTTATTTTATAGCCCTGCAGTACTTGAGAACAGCTCTTAACATGTACCTACAACAAGCAAGAAAAGAGTTGGAAAAACAGGTTTTATAGCATTAGTTCAAATAAAACCAGAAAGATCAAATGTAAGAGACACAAAACACTTGTTGAAGGTCGACTTCTTCCCTTTTTGTTCTTTGAATATATTCTTTATAGTTTTTCTTTTGACCTTCTTCCTCTTGTTCAGGTTGCAAGACAAATGTTCATCTTGGGCAACCGGATTCGTGTATCAGAACGTGAGTCTGTGAAGCTCAAGGCAGAGCTCGAGAAGGCCAAGGCTCAAACCCTTGCCCATCAAGAGACCGCAGAGGTCCTTAATACTGAAAGGGGAACTCTGAAGAGCCAAGTAAAGAAGCTAGAAACCGGCCTTAAAGCAAAGGACGACTGTCTGTCTGCTCTGGAGAAGGAGCGTGATGAGCTGTTGCAGAAAACCGTGGGCCTCCAATAACAGGTTTTAAATGCACGGGAGACGGCCGTCAATGAATTCAAGACTTCTGAGGAGTTCGAGGATGACACTCATCGCTACTATGTAGTAGGCTTCGAGCACTTCAGGAAGAGGGTTGCTCTTGCTTTTAGAGATGCTCAGGATTGGACCATGGTGAAAATCCTTGATGATGAAGAAACTACAGCTTGTGGAAGAAGATAGCAGGGGAGGAGGAGGAAGGGGATGATGTTCAGTCAAAGGAGCATGTAGCCATTCCGCCTGACGTTCCTTCTGCTCTTCATAGCAATGACCAAGGTGGTGGTCTGACCTCAGGTCCTACGGATGGTCAAGCCGCTTCCATGGATGAGGAAGCTACCATTCCGTCAATTGATAACGAAGCATCTTAGTTTTCTGTTTTCTTGTATAGTTCAGCTAGGAGGTTTTTTTGTTTTTTTGTTTTTAAAACAAATAATGTTGCTCTAACGAAGGTCATGTTTACTCCTGGTGGAAGGGGTGTGACCCGTACTTAAAACAATCTTTTGGCTAGGGTCATGTTTACTCCTTGTGGAAGGGGTGTGACCCATACTTGAACAACCTTTTGACCAGGGTCATGTTTACTCCTTGTAGAAGGGGTGTGACCCGTACTTTTAATCAAACTATGTTCACATGCTATTTATCTCTGCTATTTCTTCCGAAGTTGTCACTTTATTCCTTTCCATTCATGTTAAGCAAAACGTCGATTTTCACCTTGCGATGTTCACTGTGGTGTTAACGGCCTTCTGGCGGGGAGTGCGCGGCATGAAAGCAACTTGATAATATACAGAAGAACGTCCTTGATTCTTCTTCTATAAGACACCCCTTGGTCTTGATGATAGATAAAGAAACTTCTATCTTCTTCTAAGTGCACCCCTTGGGTGTCTAACTTGATGATAGATAGAGGAATGTGATTGACAGTCTTCTTCTATAGACACCCCTTGGGTGTCTAACGTTAGATAGAGGAACTTGACGGTCTTCTTCTATAAGTGCACCCCTTGGGTGTCTAACTTGATGACAGATAGAGGAACGTTTTTGACGGTCTTCTTCTATAAGTGCACCCCTTGGGTGTCTAACTTGATGACAGATAGAGGAACGTTCTTGACGGTCTTCTTCTATAAGTGTACCCCTTAGGTGTCTAACTTGATGACAGATAGAGGAACGTTCCTGACGGTCTTCTGTCGTAGATGCACCTCGTGGGTGTCTAACATTTGCACCTCTTGGGTGTCTGACTTGTGCACCTCATGGGTGTCTAACTTGCACCTCGTGGGTGTCTGACTTGTGCACCACGTGGGTGTCTAACTTGTACCTCGTGGGTGTCTGACTTGTGCACCTCATGGGTGTCTAACTTGCACCTCGTGGGTGTTTGACTTGTGCACCTCGTGGGTGTCTAACTTGCACCTCATAAGTGTCTGACTTGTGCACCTCGTGGGTGTCTAACTTATGCACCTCGTGGGTGTCTGACTTGTGTAAAAGAGCGATCTTCTTGAGGTCTTCCACTATGAATGCACCTCATGGGTGTCTGATTTTTTAGAGACACCTGTGAAGATAATGATTGATAATATTCGGGCAACAGCAAGCATATTTAGATAATTATTTAAGTGAAGACGGTCTTCTATTCATGGATAAAAGATATTGTTTGAGTATACAAACTTCTTTGTCATAAAAAGGTAACTGATGTACGTACCTCAAGGGTAGTATTTCTTAAGGTGCTCAGCGTTCCAAGGATGAGGCAGCTTCTTTCCATGACAATCTTCTAGATGATAGGTACCCCTTCGGTAATACTGGATGATCTTGTAAGGACCTTCCCAATTGGGGCCTAGCTTTCCCTGTGACGGGTCCTTAGTTGCTTGGGTGACCTTCCTTAAGACCCAGTCACCGACTTCAAAGTGCCGGAGCTTTACCTTGGTGTTATAGTATCTAGCCATTTTTCCTTGGTAAAGTGCGATTCTTTGTGATGCTTTTTCCCTTGTTTCATCCAGGAGATCAAGGCTCAAACGAAGCTGCCCTTCATTTTCTTCTTCTTTATGGAAGGTCGTCCTTAGGGTGGTTAGCCCGATTTCAACGGTTATCACAGCCTCTGTGCCGAAGGTGAGCTTGAAGTGAGTTTCTTTTGTTGGGGTTCTGACAGTGGTTCGGTATGCCCACAACACGCTTGGAAGCTCTTTCACCCACATACTCTTTGCCCCTTCAAGCCAGGTCTTAATCTGTTTGAGTAAGGTCGGTTTGTAACTTCGACTTGACCATTTGCTTATGGATGCCTGGGGGAGGAATAGTGGTTTTTTATGTTCAGTTGACTACACATTTCCCTGAAGGGTCCATATTATCAAATTACTTCCCATTGTCAGAAATCAGGACTCGCGGGATCCCAAATCGACAAATGACGGCCTTCGAGACAAAACTCTTGACATTCTTTTCTGAGATTGTTGCCAAGGGTTCTGCTTCCACCCATTTAGTAAAGTAGTCAATTGCAACCACTAAAAATTTTGCTTGTTTTGTCCCAACCGGAAATGGACCCATAATGTCTAGTCCCCATTGTGCGAAGGGCCAAGGTGAGGTTATGGGTGTGATTTCCTCCTGGTGGTACCCTTGGGACATTGGCGCAAGCGTTGGCACTTGTCGCAAGTTTTCACATATTGGGTAGCGTCATGTAGGAGAGACGGCTAGTAATAGCCTGCTCTTATGAGCTTGTGCGCCAAAGATCTTGCCCTTGAATGATTTCCGCAAATCCCTTCATGGACCTCCCTGATGACGTAATTCGCTTCTTCTGGCGACAAACATCTAAGGTGGGGTCGTGAAAAACCCATCTTGTAAAGGATGCCCCCCAGCAACCGGAAGTGAGAAGCTCTTATTCTGAGCTTGTGTGCTTCTGTCCTATCTGCAGGAAGTGTCCCTTCTCTGAGATAGTGGGTTATGGGTGACATCCACGTCGTGTTGATGGTGATGAAGTTTACTATTTCTTCTTCCGTGGAAGGTCTTCCTTGGATCTCAATGAAGCCATCTATCTCTATCCCTGACGACGCCAACCTGGCTAGACGATCGGCGGCTACATTTTCTTCCCTTGGAATTTGAAGCAATTCTACTTTCTTGAAATGTGTCAGTAGATCCTTGACGACCGTCAAGTACTTCTTCATTCTATCCTCCTTAGCTTCATACTCACCCTTGACTTGTCCTACAATTAACTGAGAATCGCTTTTGACTGTCAGGTTCTTGACTCCCATACTCTTGGATAATTTTAGTCCGGCTAGAAGGGCTTCATATTCCGCTTCGTTGTTTGTGGCACGGAAGATTAGCTGAAGGGCATACTCGAGTTTGTCTTTCTTAGGGGAGACAAGGATGACCTCGGCCCCGCTCATTTCTTTAGTGGATGATCCATCTATGTTCACCATCTAGGCCTCGTCTTCTTCCGATTGCTCATCTTCTTTCAGCAGGTGTGTGAATTCCGCAATGAAATCGGCCAAGGCCTGGGCCTTTATCGCAGTGCGTGGCTAGTAGTCTATATCAAATTCACTCATTTCTATGGACCACTGCACCAATCTTCCAGCCGCATCTGGCTTGTTCATGGCCTTCCTAATGGGATAGTCAGTCATAACTATAATTGTATGGGCTTGGAAGTATGGCCTAAGTTTTCTTGACGCAATCAGCAGAGCGAAAGCTAATTTTTCCATGTTGGTGTATCTTTCTTCGGCTCCTCTTAAGGCCCTACTGGTGTAGTAGACGGGCTTTTGAATGCGTTATTCTTCGCGGATCAACGCGAAACTAACTGCAGAAGCGGATACAGCCAAGTACAGATACAATTCCTCTCCTGTCTGGGAAGGGCTGAGTAATGGCGGGGAAGTCAAGTAGACCTTCAGCTCTTCAAAAGCTTGTTGACACTCTTCCGTCCACTGGAAGGCCTTCCTTAGGGTTTTAAAGAAGGGGAGACACTTGTCCGTGGATCTGGAAACGAATCTGTTTAGGGCGGCTGCCTTCCCCGTCAAGCTCTGAACTTCTTTGACGGTCTTCGGAGGACTCATTTCTAAGATGGCCTTAATTTTATCCGGGTTGGCTTCTATCCCGCGCTGAGACACCATGAAGCCGAGAAACTTACCGGAGGAGACTCCGAAGACACACTTGGCAGGGTTTAGCTTCATGTTGTACCTTCTTAGTGCTTGGAAGGTCTCTTTTAAATCAGCAAGGTGATCGTCATCCTTCTTGCTCTTTACTAGCATGTCGTCCACATACACTTTCACATTTCTTCCTATTTGGTCGTGAAACATCTTGTTTACTAGCCTCTGGTAGGTGGCCCCAGCATTTTTGAGACCAAAAGGCATTGCCTTGTAACAAAAAAGGCCCCTACTTGTGATGAAGGCCGTCTTCTCTTGGTCCTCTTCTGTCATTTGAATTTGATTGTAGCCCGAGAAGGCATCCATAAAACTAAGTAACTTATGTCTAGCCGTAGAGTCCACTAGTTGATCTATTCTTGGAAGGGGATAGCTATCCTTGGGGCAAGCCTTGTTTAAATCCGTGAAGTCGACAAACATTCGCCATTTTCCCTTGGATTTTTTGACCATCACCACGTTGGCAAGCCATTCCGGGTAGTAAACTTCCCTTATGAAGCCTGCCATCAGTAGCTTGTCTACTTCTTCCATTACAGCTGCGTTTCTGTCAGGGACGAAGACCCGCCTCTTCTGCTTGACGGGGGAGATGGAAGGGTTGACATTTAGCTTATGGGCTATTACTTCGGTGCTGATGCCTGGCATGTCGTCATGGCTCCACGCGAAGACGTCAGCGTTTTCTCTTAAGAATCGCACTATTGAATCCCGTATTTCTTTTGTCATAGAGGTCCCTATCCGTGTCGTCTTCTTTTCATTACCTTCTATTAGTACGATCTCTTCCAGCTCTTCGGTTGGCTCAGCAATGTTTTGCCGTTCTTCCACGATCAATGTTTGATGGACCGGCTCTGTGCTTATAGAGGTTAAGTAACATTCTCTGGCCATTACTTGATCTCCCCTCATCTCCCCTATGCCATTCTCTATTGGAAAACGGACCAGGAGGTGGTATGTTGAGGTGACGGCTCGAAGGCGGTTTAGAGTAGGGCGTTCGACTATCATGTTATAGGCGAAAGGGCAATTTACTACTAAGAAGTCGACCTTCTTGGTTGCTTGTTTTGAGTAGGTACCTGCTACGATTTGAAGGGAGATCACTCCAAGGGGATAGACACTGGTTCCTACAAAACCGACTAATGGGGTTTTGATGGGTCGCAGCTGATCCTTACCAATTTTCATTTGCTGGAAGGCCGTCAAGTATATGATGTCCGCAGAGCTGCCATTGTCAATCAGGACAAGTCTTGTGGAATAGCCTGCAATCTCCAATGTGACGACCAACGCTTCGTCATGAGGGTGGAAGACTTTGCGGGCGTCTTCCTCTGTAAAAGTAATAGGAAGGTCTTCCAGTCTTGGCTTCTTGTCCGTCTTCTGTGTTACCAGCACATTATGTATTTGGCGAGCATAAACTTTTCGTGAGGAACGGGAGGTTCCTCCTGCTGCCATTCCTCCGATTATCATATGAATTTCTCCCAATGGGGGGAGGGTCTTGGAAGTACTTCCATTGGAGGTCGTTGCTGACGGGCCCCTTGGGGACGACCTTCTCTTTGACCCCTTTCAACAAATCTTTGTAACTTTCCTTATTTAATCAGCCCCTCGATCTGTCTCTTCAGGTCGTAACAATCCTCTGTATTGTGGCCGTGGTCCCTATGAAAACGGCAGTACTTGTCTCTCGGCCTTTTGTCGGGGTCCGTCAACAACTTGCCTGGCCATTTCAAAGCTGGGTCATTCCTTATTTGCATGAAAATATAGTCTACAGGAGCATTTAGAGGAGTAAAGTGGTTGAATCTCTCATTAAATCCCCTTCCACTCCTATCCTCTTGTCTCCTGTTCCTGTTCCTCTAGGCTTTGGGCTTTGTCTCATGGAACTCTGTCGGACGATCGGCATGTTCCCATTTTCTCTTCTTTCCTGAGGTCTGGTCTCGAGCTTGAAGGGCTTCCTCCCCATTCATATGTCGTTGAGCCTCATACATCATCTCCGTCATGGTGTTCTGGGGATCTTTATAGACCGAGAATAGGAAATCTCCCGATTGGAGGCCAGAAATGAATGCTGTCAATACCAGTTTGTCGTCTGCCTCGTCAACCAGCAGCGTTTCTTTATTGAACCTGGTGAGGTAAGATCTCAAGCTTTCCCCTTCCTTCTGCTTGACATTCAGGAGGTGTGTGGTAGGTCGTCCACACCGTTGTCCACCAAGGAAATGGTTAAAAAACAAACAGCTAAGTTGAGCGAAGGATCCTACCGAGCTGGGTGTTAACTTTTTGAACCATATTCTAGCGGGTCCCTTGAGGGTAGTTGGGAAGGCACGACACATAATTTCATCTGGGACCCCTTGAAGGCACATCATAGTCTTGAAGGACTCCAGGTGGTCAAGGGGGTCTTTTGATCCGTCAAAGGTTTTCAAGGTAGGCATTCTAAACTTAGATGGTAGGGGAAAGGAGGTTACCGTTTTCGTGAAGGGTGAATCCGTTCCATGGACAAGATCGTCAAGATTTTTGGCTCCCCGTCCTTTAAATTCGTCCTTCATCTCCCTCATCTGTGCTTCATTGCTTTCATTTCTTGTTCTCACTTAGCCGTTGACTCTTCAATGGTCATTCTCGTATTCTCGCCCTTCGTCTCACCTTCTTGCTCTTGGCGTTGCTCTTGTTGTTGCTCCTGCTGTTGCTCTTGCTGACGCTCTTGTCGAGACTTAGCATCGCCTCTTTCCTTACTCTTTCCCTTGTCCTTTTCCTTCCCCTTCTCAGTCTCGCGCTGTAAGAGCTTCTGGTTGAGGACCTAGTTTTACCGGGTAAGTTCCTGAAGGTTGGCAGTGAGATCTCACACTTGCTTCTCCATTGCAACCACCTCTAGAGACTGGCTACTAGAGGGGAGTGCTTGAGCGTGGATTTCCATCAATTGCGTCCTTACCATGCAGTCCTTTTGTATCGGTGTGGTGAAAGGCAAAGATGCGCATTTCCCACAGACGGCGCCAACTGATGTTTCAAGGAAATCAGTGGACTGCAGTCAGGGCGAGCTGTGGAGCGGAAGACCTGCAAAAGCAAATGGGGTGATCGAAGTGGCACCGGTTTGGAGCCGGCCTAGGAGGCTCCAATGCTTTTGTTAGTCAAAGTTCACCAGAAAATATCCAGAGAGAGTGATTTGGTGTTTTAGTGTACTGTTCATACCTGAGTACGGAAAGAGAATGGCATTTTATGCCTTCTGGTCATCCACGTGGCCTTCCGGAGTCCGTTGGATCTCGGGACGCATGGAGGGTCTGTGGCCCTTCATCTGGCAGGTAGTGGCCAGCTTGTGCATAGTGCTGGGCAACACCGCGGGGGCTTCATTCCCAGGATTCGCGGAGGACACCTATGCATGATGAGGTGTTGATTTGGTGAGGTGTCTCGCTTGATTCTCGTAAAAGATAAGGACGAATCATGGTTTGGTGACTAAGCCATCGTGAGCAGTAGAAGGGAGTCAATCTTTCTGAGGGAGCGGATGGTCTTCATCTAGGAGTAGAAGGTCGTCATCCTTGACTTGGGAGAAATTGACAAATATTCCCTTCACAAGCAATTGTGTATTATGAGTGTCAAATAAAATTACATGTGTGGAAATCTTTAGGATCTAATCCTTTGCTGAAAGATACAAAGAAATCATATTATAAATAACGGGATTACATTAAGAATTGGCTTTGAGTGGATCACATGAGAATACATCTTAAGTTAATAGCATTCTATGGTACTTGCAACAGCACCGATCAGTCATGCTTGGACTAAAAAGAAGCAAATGACCTTGTATCTAAAGCAAAATGAGAATTTTTGTTATGCTTCTGAAGTGCCATTTCAATCTCAATTGTTTGATTACTTGATAATCTAATTCACATCTTCATGACAAACATTTTTTTGACTTCAAAATAAGTACCCACTGTGATACTGTTTTGAACTTGTCGAGCCAAAATGAAAAATTTAATCTTAATTAGCTCATAAAATCATCCTCAAAATCCATCTCATTTCTCAAAAACCATTTGCTGCACACAGTACAGTGTCTAATCCATATCTTCTCTGCCACCTTCCATCTTTAGGAACCACATTTCTCCAAAGCATCTATTTCTATTATTGATCCCACTTTTTCTATAATCTACATTCACCACGCAAACAACAAACTCGAGATTGCCACAGCCAAACAATGAAACAGTGCCATTCTTTCTTGCTCACCAAAAACTTGAACCTCTAAATCCAACATAACATTACACTCCATTATAACAGAATCCTCTTCAATCTGTTTATGGTCAGTCTGCCAAAAGTTTTGCCTGCTTTTTCACAGAAGGATCAAGACTTTACCTTCTTAAATATCCTTGCTTACTTAAAACCTTGAAATCCAGTACCTCTTATTCAAAGACAGCCTCTATATTCCGTGTAACACTTTCACAAAGTCCCACAGCAGCCACTCCTACAACGAACAACCACAAATTCCAGTTAAAAGGAAACAAGTGTTAAATACTAACAATGAAAATTTTAATAAACAATAGAAAGAACTATATTCAATTTTTAAAAGCGCCAAACATAGATTAAACTCTAAAAGCCAAAGAGGTATTTACAAGTCAATGCAAGCATGTACACATACATTACCACTCAAAAAATTTTCCAAATAATGAATGCGCTTTAGACTTGAATTTGCACACCTTTGGTAACCCAATACATTGCCAATCATACAATTAAGAATGTAAACTGATATGGATATTTTAGATCTTTTTCCTAAGTACAGAAGGACGACCGTCCAACGTCTAAAGAAGGAAGACCTTCCAAATACCCAGATGAAGGACGACCATCTCTGATGTATAACCAACAGCTCCAATAGTCCAAAACTCAATCCTCATCCATTACGGGAATCCCGCAAGACAGCTCACCGAGCTGATTCACCACCTGCAACAGGTGTCTTCCACGAATCTAGGGGACCAAGCCCATGCACGTCGCACAGCACTACCAACCAGACGAGTACCGGCCTTCCAAGTGAAGGGCTGTTAATGCTCCACATGTCTTCAGATCCAACGATCCCTGGAAGGCCACGTGCCATAAACAGAAGGTATATAAAGCCTTTTCTCTCTCCTCTCCTCAGGTATGAACAGTACAATTTTACTACAGAATTAAGCTCTCGAGTTTTCTCTGCCAACTAGTACTGACAAAGGCATCGGAGCCCCCTAGGCCGGCCCCAAACCGGTGCCCTTTTCCGATCAGTTTCTTTGTCTTGCAGGTCTTCCATCCCCAAGCTCGACTGATTGCAGTCACTGATTTTACAGCAACATCAGTTGGCGCCGTCTGTGGGAACGCGTTTCAGCTTTCACCACTCCTATACGAAAAGACTGCATGGTCAGGACGCGATCAATGGAAATTAATGCACAGTTGCTCCCTTCCAGTAGTCAATCTCCAGAAATGGCTGCAATGGAGAAGCAAGTGCGAGACCTCACGGCTAACCTTCAAGAGCTCACCCGGCAAAACCAGACCCTCAACCAAAAACTCCAACAGCATGAAACCGAAAAGGAGAAGCAAAGGGACAAAGGGAAGAGCAAGGAGAGAGGCGACGCCGAGTCTCGACAAGAGCAACAACAGGAGCAACAACAAGAGCAACAACAAGAACACCGCCAAGAACAGGAAGACGAGACAAAGGGTGAACACACAAGAGTGCCCTATGAAGAATCATCGGCAAAATGGGAACAAGAAATAAGGGCTATGAAGGCGCAATTGGGAGAAATGAAAGATGAATTTAAAGGAAGGGCGACCAGAAACCTGGACACCCTCGTACACAGAACGGACTCCCCATTCACGGAAAAGGTAATTTCTTTTCCCCTTCCATCAAAGTTTCGAATGCCTTCCTTAGAAAATTTTGATGGTACCAAGGATCCCCTCGACCATTTGGAGTCTTTTAAGACCATGATGTGTCTTCAAGGGGTTCCGGATGAGATCATGTGCCGTGCCTTCCCAACCACACTCAAGGGACCAGCTAGAATATGGTTTAAGAAGCTGATACCCGGGTCTGTGGGGTCCTTCGCTCAGCTAAGCCATTTGTTCTTCAATTACTTTATTGGTGGACAACGGTATGGAAGACCTACCACGCACCTTTTAAATGTCAGATAGAGAGAGGGCGAAACCTTGAGGTCTTATCTCACCAGATTCAACAAAGAGACTTTATTGGTGGATGGGGCAGATGACAAAGTGGTTCTGACAGCATTCATTTCCGGCCTCCAATCAGGAGATTTTTTGTTCTCAGTTTACAAGGATCCCCCTACCTCCATGTCTGAAATGATGTACGAGGCCCAACGATATATGAATGGAGAAGACGCCCTTCAAGCCCGAGATACGGGAAAGAAAAGAAGAAATGACTATGCCGACCGTCCAAATGAGACTCTTGAGTCGAAACCAAAAATGCAAAGGAATCAAGGCAAGAAACGAGAAGACAGGAATAGAAGGGGATCAAACGAGAGGTTCAACCATTTCACCCCACTAAACGCCCCTGTGGATCGCATATTCATGCAGATCAAGGATGATCCGGCCTTGAGATGGCCCGGAAAACTGCTCACAAACCCCGATAGAAGGGCAAAAGACAAATATTGCCGTTTTCATAGGGATCATGGTCATAATACAGAAGATTGTTACGACCTGAAACGGCAAATCGAAGAATTGATTAAACAAGGAAAACTGCAGCGATTCGTTGAGAGGGATCAAAGAGAAGGTCGTCCACCACAAGCACGGCCCCAAAGACCTCCAGTGGAAGACCGTCCTAGACCCCCGATGGGAGAAATTCACATGATAAATGGTGGAATGGCAGCAGGAGGGACCTCCCGTTCCTCAAGAAAGGCTTATGCTCGCCAGATACATAATGTGTTGGTAACACAGAAGGCCAACAAAACTCCCAGACTAGACGACCTTCCAATTACTTTCACTGAAGAAGACGCTAGGAAGGTCGTTCACCCTCATGATGACGCCTTGGTCGTCACTCTGGAAATCGCAGGTTATTCGACAAGACGCGTCTTGATCGATAATGGCAGTTCGGCGGATATCATTTACTTGACGGCCTTCCAACAAATGAGAATCGGCAAGGATCAATTACGACCCATTGAAACTCCACTGGTTGGTTTCGCAGGTAACCAGTGTTTACTCCACTAGGAATAATTTCTCTTCAAATCATAGCCGGCACCTACCCAAAACAAGCAACGAAAAGGGTTGAGTTCCTCGTGGTGGATTGCCCATCAGCCTATAATGTGATCATTGGACGCCCTACTCTGAACCGTCTCCGAGCCGTCACCTCAACTTACCACCTTTTGGTTCGTTTTCCAACAGAGCATGGTATAGGTGAGATGAAGGGGGACCAAGCCATGGCAAGGGAGTGTTACTTAACTTCTGTAAGTACAAATCAGGTCCACCAGACGTTGATTGTAGAAGAGCGACGGAACTTCGCTGAACCAACAGAAAAATTGGAAGAAATCACACTGACGGAAGGCAATGAGAAAAGGAAGACCAGAATAGGGACCACCATGCCAGCAGAAATACGAGGCTCGATAGTGCAATTCTTGAGGGAAAATGCGGATGTCTTCGCCTGGAGTCATGAAGACATGCCAGGTATTAGCACCGAAGTGATGGTCCACAAGCTAAATGTCAACCCTTCCATGCATCCCATCAAACAAAAGAGACGAGTCTTCGCCCCTGAAAGGAATGCAGCCGTCATGGCAGAGGTAGATAAGTTGTTGACGGCAGGCTTCATCAGGGAGGTCTATTACCCTGAATGGTTGGCTAATGTCGTCATGGTCAAAAAGCCCAACGGAAAGTGGCGGATGAACAACTTGAACAAGCTTGTCCCAAGGATAGTTATCCCCTTCCAAGAATCGATCAACTAGTAGACTCCACGGCTGGACATAAGCTACTTAGTTTTATGGATGCCTTCTCTGGCTATAACCAGATTCGGATGGAAGAGGAAGATCAAGAGAAGACGGCCTTCATCACAAGCCGCGGTCTTTTTTGCTACAAGGTAATGCCTTTCGGTCTTAAAAATGCCGGGGCCACTTACCAGCGACTGGTGAACAAGATGTTCCACGATCAAATAGGAAGAAATGTGGAGGTTTATGTGGACGACATGCTAGTCAAAAGCAAGGAAAATGAAGACCATCTCACAGATTTGAAAGAGACCTTCCAGGCCCTGAGGACCTACAACATGAAGTTGAACCCAGAAAAGTGTGCCTTCGGTGTATCCTCGGGTAAATTCCTGGGATTCATGGTATCTCAACGCGGGATAGAGGCCAATCCTGACAAAATCAAGGCCATTCTAGAAATGAGCCCCCCGACGACCGTCAAGGAGGTTCAAAGCCTAACAGGAAAAGCTGCCGCCCTGAACAGGTTTGTTTCCAGATCCACGGATAAATGCCTCCCATTCTTCAAGGTCCTCCGGAAGGCCTTCCAGTGGACAGAAGAATGCCAACGTGCTTTTGAGGAACTGAAGGTATATTTGTCTTCTCCACCACTTCTCAGCCCCTCAAAAACAGGCGAAGAGTTATATCTATACCTGGCCGTCTCATCATCTGCGGTCAGTTCGGCACTTATCCGCGAAGAAGAGCGTGTCCAGAAACCTGTGTACTACACAAGTAGAGCTTTGAAGGGAGCCGAGGAAAGATATTCCAATATGGAGAAACTGGCTTTCGCCTTGCTGATCGCATCAAGGAAACTCAGGCCATATTTCCAGGCCCACTCAATAGTGGTGTTGACTGATTACCCCCTCCGGAAGGCCATGAACAAACCTGATGCGGCTGGAAGACTGATTCAATGGTCCATTGAAATGAGCGAGTTTGACATTGACTACCGGCCTCGCACTGCGATAAAAGCACAAGCCCTGGCAGACTTCATCGCGGAATTCACACACCCATGGGAAGAAGAAGGTGAACCAGAACAGCTCGAGATCTGGACGGTGAACATTGATGGCTCGTCCACCAAAGAAATGGGTGGAGCAGGAATCATCCTCGTCTCACCAGAGAAGGATAAATTCGAGTATGCCATTCAACTACGCTTCCGTGCCACGAATAACGAGGCAGAATATGAAGCCCTTCTAGCCGGGCTGAAACTATCAAAGAAGATGGGAGTCAAGAATCTGACCGTCAAAAGCGATTCCCAGTTGGTCGTAGGACAAATAAAAGGAGAATACGAAGCGAGGGAAGACAGGATGAAAAAATATTTGAAGGTCGTCCAGACCTTACTCCCACACTTTGAGAAAGTGGAATTCGTCCAAATCCCAAGGGAAGAAAATGTAGATACCGACCGTCTAGCCAAATTAGCATCCTCAGGAGAAGAGTGCGACGGCTTCCTTGAAATACTAGGACGACCGTCCACTGAAGAAGAAACGATGAATGCCATCAAGGACAATGTCTCGTGGATGTCACCCATAGTCCGTTACTTAAAGGAAGGGAGGTTGCCCACAGATAAGATGGAAGCACGCAAGCTAAGGATAAGAGCTTCCCACTTTCAACTTTTGGATGGCATTCTCTACAAAATGGGCTTTTCTCGACCACACCTCAGATGTTTATCGCCAGAAGAAGCGAATTACGTCATCAGGGAGGTCCACGAAGGCATTTGCGGAAATCATTCGGGAGCCCGAGCTCTGGCACACAAACTCACAAGGGCAGGTTATTATTGGCCGTCCCTTCTACATGATGCCACACAATACGTGAAGACATGTGACAAATGCCAGCGCTTTGCTAACATCCCAAGGGCACCACCAGAAGAGATTACACCCATGACCTCCCCTTGGCCCTTCGCACAATGGGGACTGGACATCATGGGCCCATTCCCAGTTGGAACGAAGCAAGCCAAGTTCTTAGTGGTCGCCATTGATTACTTTACCAAATGGGTGGAGGCAGAGCCCTTGGCGACAATCACTGAGAAAAATGTCAAGAACTTCGTCTGGAAGGGCGTCATTTGTCGATTCGGCATTCCAAGAGTCCTGGTGTCTGACAACGGAAAACAATTCGACAACGGACCCTTCAGAGAATTGTGTGCTCAACTGAATATCAAAAACCATTACTCATCCCCCAGGCACCCCCAAGCCAACGGTCAAGTTGAAGTGACGAACCGGACCTTACTCAAACAGATCAAGACCCGGCTCGAGGGGGCAAAGGGCATGTGGGTAGAAGAGCTTCCAAGTATACTTTGGGCATACAGAACCACGGTCAGAATTCCAACCGGGGAAACTCCCTTCAAACTGACTTTCGGTACCGAGGCCGTCATTCCAGTCGAGATAGGGCTAACTACCCTAAGGACGACCTTCCACAAAGAAGAGGAAAATGAAGGGACAGCTTCGGCTAAACCTCGACCTCTTGGACGAAACTAGGGACAAGGCAGCACGTAGAATTACACTATACCAGGAGAAGATGGCCAAATACTACAACACCAAGGTAAAGCTTCGACGCTTTGAAATTGGTGATTGGGTCCTAAGGAAAGTCACCCAAGCAACTAAAGACCCGTCACAGGGCAAACTGGGTCCCAACTGGGAAGGGCCTTACAAGGTCATACAATATTACAGAAGGGGGACCTACCACCTAGAAGACCGTCATGGAAAAAAGCTTCCCCATCCCTGGAATGCTGAACACCTCAAAAAGTATTATCCTTGAGGTACACACCCCTAGTTACTTTTGCATTAAAGAAGTTTGTATTATCCAAACATTTTCTTTATCAATAATACGAAGGTCGTCTATCTATGCCTAATTTCCTAAACACACTTATTTACGATTGGAATATCATCATTCACCAAATACACAAACACCCATGAGGTGTAAAATCCAGTAGGGCGTCATTAAATAACGGGCCCCTCGGATGATAGGTCCAGAAGGGAGTCATCGAAACAGATGCCCCTCGGAGGACAGTCAGACACCCATGAGGTGCAATATCCAGAAGGGCGTCATTAAACGTCCCCTCGGAGGATAAGTCCAGAAGGGAGTCATCGAAACAGATGCCCCTCGGAGGACAGTTAGACACCCATGAGGTGCAATATCCAGAAGGGAGTCATCGAAACAGATGCCCCTCGGAGGACAGTTAGACACCCATGAGGTGCAATATCCAGAAGGGCGTCATTAAACAACGGACCCCTCGAAGGATAAGTCCAGAAGGGAGTCATCGAATCAGATGCCCCCTCGGAGGACAGTTAGACACCCACGTGGTGCATGTTACGAAAGAAGGTCGTCCAGAAGACGCCTTCCTTCCAAATTTATACAGTTAGACACCCACGTGGTGCATGTTATGAAAGAAGGTCGTCCAGAAGACGCCTTCCTTCCAAATTTATCAAGTTAGACACCCACGTGGTGCATGTTATGAAAGAAGGTCGTCCAGAAGACGCCTTCCTTCCAAATTTATCAAGTTAGACACCCACGTGGTGCATGTTATGAAAGAAGGTCGTCCAGAAGACGCCTTCCTTCCAAATTTATCAAGTTAGACACCCACGTGGTGCATGTTATGAAAGAAGGTCGTCCAGAAGACGCCTTCCTTCCAAATTTATCATATCAGACACCCACGTGGTGCATTTTATGAGAGAAGGTCGTCAAGAAGACTTCTTTCGAGTTTATCAAAACTAAACAGTACAAGAAGAATAACTCAAAGACAAAACCACAAAAGCAACTAGCATATAAGTGATCGTCGAGTTACACCCCTTCCACAAGGAGTAAACATAACTCGCATCACGAAGTTTTTTTACTACAAAAGCTTGAGTCACACCCCTTCCATAAGGAGTAAACATGACTTCAGTCGAGAGGTTTTTGTCCACAAAAGCATGGGTCACACCCCTTCCAGAAGGAGTAAACATGACCCCAGTCAGTACAACATTGTTTGTCAAAAGAAAAGCCAACATGGCAGCGTTTGCAAAATAAGTGTATCTACAAAGACATAGTTACTTAAACTAAGGCATAGAGCCTACTGAACTTCATCACCAACTGGTGGAGGATCAATCTGGTCGTCCACAGAAACAGCCTGGCCACCAACAGGACCAACCGCCGAGTCATCTCCTGGAAGGCCATCTGGGGTACTGGAAGGGACGTCAGACGGGGTAGCCACGCGCTCCTTCGACTGAACCACGTCTTCTCCCTCTTCATCCTCACTGCCTTCCTCCACGGCCGTTGTCTCCTCATCATCAAAAATCTTTACTATGGACCAATCCTGAACACCCCCAAAGGCAAGAGCGGCCCTCTTCCTGAAATGTTCAAAACCGGCAACATAGTAGCGACGGGTAGCCTCTTGGAAATCTTCAGAAGCCTTGTAATCTATGACGGCCGTCTCCTTTGCATCTGATATCTCTCCTTGAAGAGCCTCAGTCTTGTGCAACAACTCGTCACGGCCCGTCTCCAAAGCAGAAATGAGCTCGTCCTTCCTCTTGACGTCGGCTTCCAGCTGCTTTATCTGGCTCCTCAAACTCCCCTTCTCAGCCTTGAGGCCCTCTGCCGCCTTCTTGTGAGCCTGAGCCTGAGCCGTAGGCCTCTTCTAGATTCGCTTTGAGCTTAGCCAGCTCACCCCTTGACGAACGTAGTCTATTGCCCAATACAAACGTCGGGCCCGCAGCCTGGACGTTGAGAAAAGATGTAAAAAAAAAAATACATACTCTTATAAATAATCAAGAAGAGATATAACGAAGGGAGAGACGACCTTCAATGAGTCTTGAATTGACATACGAAGAAGGTCCATATCGTCAACCAAGTCATACACTTCCAGGTCAACCTTCTCATATAGCTTAGCCACCTTGTCCATTGCCCTGGACGAACTGTTATAAATGGTAGGGACGACATCGCCAGGAGCCACCCCCCTTCCTTTCAATGCAACGGGAGAAGGGGGAACTTCGTGATACACGTGGACTTTTTCAGGCGTCTTGACCTTAGCAGAGGGAAGTGGCTTATCTTGGTGACCACCCTTCCTTGGAGCTTTGTCCTTTTTCAATGAACGACCTTCTTCCCAGACTTCGCCTTTTTGGAAAAAAGTGCACTGGCGTCTGGAAGGTCTTCCAAATTTTGTGCCACCTCCCTCAAGCGTTTTCGCTCCGCCCTGGTCGTCATTCCTGCAAACATGGAAGGAAGTCAAACAAGAACCAGGCAAAGAAAAATACAAACATTTCAGAAGGAAGTCACTCACTTTGTTGGTAAGCTTTGATCGCTTTCTTCACCTCAGGACTGGGCTCAGGACCCAACGACCACTCAGCCAAAGTAAATGGTGAGAGAAGGTCGACTAGTCTCACTAGCTTTTCCTTCTGATACTCTGCAACCCTCAAAAGACGTTCTCTTAAACGAGGTGGACAGAGAAGGGCGGCGGAAAGCTGCAAAAAAGAAAGACGAAATAAATGCCTGGACGACCGTCAAAATAAAAATGAAAACCAAGGACAAGACGTAAGGCGTCAAGATTGCACCAGCTGTCAAGGGAATCCCCCAAGTACGACGAATGCCGCAGGGGTCTTCACCTACCGCCTCGTCAGGAGAAAACTCCCAACTATCACCACATAAAAAGAAAAACTTGGGCTTCCAGCTTCGGTTAGAGTTAGGAAGGCCAGGAATTAGTCTTGGGGATCCTTTGTGACATGTAAATGCCCAAATTCCGGGTGAAGCGGGTATATAGGCCAATTTATAAAGAAAGAGGAACTCGTCGACCGTCAACTCGTATTCCCCGTCACTGGCCATCTTCCAGAGAACTTGAAGACCTATGGTAGTGCGCCAGGCATTCGGATTTAACTGACTAGGGGCTAATCCTAGACGATGAAGAAGTTCCCTCTCAAAGGGTCTGAAAGGTAGTCTCAACCCAGCCGCTAGGTTATCTTCATAAAGGACGACGTCCTCCCCGTTGGACGAGCACGCCCACTCGCCCTTATCAGGTAACCGAAGCACTATATCTTCCGAGATTTGGTACCGTGTTCTTAATCTTTTGATATCCTTGTCTACAAACTTGGAAGACACCCCCTCAGCAACAAAGGATTTGTTTGGGTCCAGACCCGAAACGGGTAAAATGGCCCCCTGAGATGAGGAATCTGACGTGGACAACTCTACGGTCTCGGAAGACCGTCCATGACTACCAGAGTATTCAGATCCAGACACCGACCCCCTCTCACCCGAGGACGATGACTCCAAAGAGTCACTCACACTCGAAGACATCAGAAACCCAACACGACGGTTCTACAAGCAATGCAGCACTCAACCTCGCCGCGAGACCTACCGGAATAAAAATAAAAGAAACCCCTTTTTCTTACTCCCCGACTACACGAGAAAAAAACTAAAATGCTAGAAATACAGGAAAGAAAAAGAAAACAGAAAAAGGGAAGAAGTCGACTTACCGAAAAAGAAGAGAGTTGCCAATATAGAAGCCCCCGAAGAAAACCACCGGACCGAGCACTACCAAAATGGCAGAACCTCCAACAAGCACGGTGAGAGAGTGTGAAAAAAATGCCAACTTTTTTGAAAGAGAGGGAAAAATGACGAAATAAATGGGCAGGTTTGGCATTAAAAGGGACAGTTGGCATTGATACGTGCGTCCAGCCCTAAGCCAACACATGTCAGAGCAAATCGGAAACCATCCCACCTCTTTATGGCCACTACGCCCGAAACAAAGGGAGCAAGGAAATTACGTCCATGACCCTGACCCTTCATATTCCGAAGGTCGTCTAGCTAGACAACCACGGAATAGGGGGGCAACTGATATGGATATTTTACATCTTTTTCCTAAGTACAGAAGGACGACCTTCCAGCGTCTAAAGAAGGAAGACCTTCCAAATACCCAGATGAAGGACGACCATCTCTGATGTATAACCAACAGCTCCAATAGTCCAAAACTCAATCCTCATCCATTACGGGAATCCCGCAAGACAGCTCACCGAGCTGATTCACCACCTGCAACAGGTGTCTTCCACGAATCTAGGGGACCAAGCCCATGCACGTCGCACAGCACTACCAACCAGACGAGTACCGGCCTTCCAAGTGAAGGGCTGTTAATGCTCCACATGTCTTCAGATCCAACGATCCCTGGAAGGCCACGTGCCATAAACAGAAGGTATATAAAGCCTTTTCTCTCTCCTCTCCTCAGGTATGAACAGTACAATTTTACTACAGAATTAAGCTCTCGAGTTTTCTCTGCCAACTAGTACTGACAAAGGCAACGGAGCCCCCTAGGCCGGCCCCAAACCGGTGCCCTTTTCCGATCAGTTTCTTTGTCTTGCAGGTCTTCCATCCCCAAGCTCGACTGACTGCAGTCACTGATTTTACAGCAACATCATAAACAAACCAAGCTAAGCCCAATTTCCTACTACTCAGACTCAGCTCTTGCAAGAAATTATTTTTAGAGCTCGATTGGCTCAGCTCATGCAATACTCGACTGTCTTCCGCTCTTGCAAGCTCCAAAAAAACTTCTAATTGCTAGCTGTTTTGAATTTTTAAACTTCAACAGCTGATGGGCTCTACATCAAGGGTAAGGTTACTGCATAACTTAGGAAGCAACACCTGTAATGGCTTTTCTTCTCTCACGAGTCCATGGGGAGCATGGCAATTTTTATATATATATAAATTCTTAAAAAAAGGCTCCTCAACATGTGCTCTTCTTCTACCATGTGGGACCAACAGCTGCTAATAGGGAAGCATGGCTTTTTAAGACAGAGGAATGGCTACTATTTCATCTATTGTTTGCAATTTGTGAACACATAGGGAAAAAATTGTCTTATACAAGACAAGCCCACAGTATTTTTGATATGGTGCTTCAATCCCACATAGATAGAAAACAGATAAATTGAGAAGAATCTGTTGTCTATGCTTGATTCCCAAAATGAAAGCATCAGATCAGTTTGAGAAGAAGAATATTCCCTCAGATCTATGATGGAGACCCTATATCAAGCCAGCTCATGAGCTCACGAGCTGAGCATAATCTATAATATAAATTAAAAGGTGAAGCAGAGAGAAAGTGTTTGCCTCCTCCAAATACTGCCACATCAGCATCCCTGCACACACAAAAGTCTAAGTTATTTCTCAATCCACTCTCTCTGTTTCACGTCTCTCTCCTTGCTTCTCTCTGTCATCCTTCCCTATTTTTACTTTCTCTCTCACACGTACGTCTCATATCAATTCCCATTAATTTCCACTGTCTCTCTCTCACACGTCTGGCCTCATCTCTAACGCATCGCCTCTTCATCTCCTTTGCATTTTCATCTCCCACTCTTCTTTTTCAGGTGTTCATCCGTTACCCTCAAATCCCTTTGCGCCTCTTCGTTCGTTCCATCCACTGTTATGTTACGTCTTTTCCACTTCATCAATTTCAGAGACTTCTCTCTCATCAATTCTTTATTTAAGCCTCTCAGTCCTGGGTCTTTCTCAAATCCCCTCTCTAGGTCTTTGTCCTACTGCTTCTTTTGTTTTTTATGGATTCTCAAACGCATTCTACGTTGGATTTTTGTTTTCTTCTTTTTCTGATGATGACGCTTTACTGCCTCCTTTGCTTTTCTCAAATCCCTAAAGCAAGATAGTTGATGGATTTGAGTTTTGGTCGTGGCTTCACAAAGTTTGTCAAGCTGTCTCCCTTCAAATCCTCCGTGGCTTCTTCTTCTGATGATGATGAAGACGATGATTCTTCTCTCACCAGGTCTCTCTCACTATATGTTTTAGAATCACCGGGTCTTGCTCTCTTTTTTATGCTGGAATGCTTACTCTTTTGAATATTTTCTGATCATATATTGCAAATTTTCGTTGTAGGATGATGCTACGGGGGATTGGTGATTCATGAATCAAAATACATTCGTAGGTTACTGGCCAACGTCAATTTTCACAAGTTTGGCTGAGGTGCCATGTCATGGGGAGGTGAGGTTTACAGCCCAATAACAGAAGAAAGCCCTGCAATGGGGAGTGGCCATTTTACTACTTCAAAGTGTATGACAAAATGCCAGAGACAAATTGATAAAAGGGATTATAGGAACAACCATAATGTCCTCAATCAATTTGACTTATTATCATACTACATTCTACATTAGACAAAAAGGTTGATCACTACTTCATCCCATCTAACCTTTATCTTATGAGTTTGATCATGTGAACTAAAACTTATTGTTATCTCTACTGTTGTGTTATTGTGGAATATGATATAGACACCCTACTTGATTTAGTTATTAGTAACTATTAGTTTTGTTATGGAATATTTTTTAGCTGTTAGGCTCTATTTTAGTTTGATACTTTGGTCTGAATCAAAACTTTGGGATTGTAGGGTCAAAGTAGTGGTAGGGACTAGGGAGGGTCCTTGGGATATGGCTATTTTGAATTACCATTGGGCTCTATCATTTGCTTGGCCAACAATAGGCACAAAACCAACAGTATAGGTCATTACTCATTAGATAGCTCATGCTGCTTTCTTCTTAGTAGGATTGGTTTTTGTCTTATCAATCTTAGTTGATTTGTTTCAATTGCATTGGCACAACAGTGAGCCAAAGAACATAAATTTAGCTTCCTATCCCTACTTTTCACTTGGAGCCATATGGTTTGAGAATTCTACGCAAGGCTATCCCTAATTAGAATTTCACTTTGCTCAAATTCTTTTGATTGTAATGTAGTTTGCAGGTCCAGAGAGTTATTCATTAACTATAGAATCAGATACATTGTGGAGCAACAAATGAAGAAGAAATAATGAATTCTTTAAATCTTCTTACAAAAATCTCCGAAAATCACACATGCAATAATGATTTTGTAATATGAACAATACATTTTATAGAAACAAATTTGCAAACAAAGAGTAAGGATACACTTAACGTTCACTTTATGAGATGCTTGCTTTGCTTTGACTTGGTTTCTCTCAAGTACTATATGCATTTTGTTGCATTAAGTCTATCTACTGAGCCCTCTGTCTAGATAATGATTTTAAATATTAGGTTTTCCATTGGGAATCTCTACTTTCTGTTCATCATTATCTGGACAGCATTTCCTTCTGGAACTTCAATGATAATATTGCTATCAATTGAATAATTTTCTTTAAATTTCTATTTTCACACTAATTTTGAAGTAGATGTAGGTGTTGTTGACTACACCAACAGATATCTTATATACTTAATGACCATTTTTTTTTAGAACTGATCTTAAAATGAAAAGAAAAAGAGGGTTGCCTGAAATAAGTGTAGAAAATGCTATGGTGAAAGTGAAAGCATAAGTGTAGGAAATATGTGACTTTGCCTAAAGAGATTTAGCATCCAAAACTCTAGGTGTATATTTTAAAGATTGATTTCATTGCACAGAGTTAGCTGGTAAGTATTATAGTCATTTTTCATATCCATGTTGATCTTTGTGGAGATCTAAGTGGTAGTGTTGTTCTCATAATATGGGTGTCTTAAAGTGTATATTGGTTTTGTAATATTCCTCATTACCATTTTCTGCAGGATGAATATTTTGAAGTGATAAGTCAACAATAAAAACATGATGGATTTTTTTTTCTTTTGGTTAATAGGGGAAGTTAGAACATTTGAGTTTCTTTACTTTGGTTTGAATTGCATTAGTTGCTGTATAATTCTTTTTACTGCATTTTATGTTATTTTGGTAAAAATGGTGACATTGCCAGAACCAAATATTCTTTCGATGGGCATTGGTATGTAGCTTTAACTTGAAGAACACAATTTATTCCCCAACACTTCAGGCTTTAGTCTATTTGAGTTCTACATTATTTTAATATAATGAACCATTTATTAAAAACTTAAAAATATTATTATACTAAAAAACTTTTGGAGTTTGACCACTCCTTTTTGATGGGTTCATAACAGTGAATTGGTACTAAGTACTACTGGGAGTTTCATGATAGGATCAAAGGGTTTTTTTTTTTTATGTTAATTTTACATGCATGCGGTTATTTTATTTGTAATGCATATAGAAAAGGGGGAGGTATAAAATTTGTCATGGTTTGATAATTACAATTAAGAGATTCTTTAGCTAGAAAGAATTTTGTTAAGGGTAGGATACTAATCCAAATTGGAATTAATACAGTATAGGTCATTAGATAGCTCAAGTTGCTTCTTAGTTGATTTATTTCAATTGCATTGGCACAAAAGCGAGCCAAACAACTTAAATTTAGCTTCCTATCCCTACTTTTCACTTGAAGACATATGGTTTGAGAATTCTATGCAAGGGTACCCCTAATTAGTTTTTCACTTTGCTCAAATCTTCTCATTGTGATGTAGTATATAGGTGCAACATAAGCCAAAAAATCATATCACTTGCATCCCATATTGTGTTGGTGGAATTGCGCCTTCATTGACTATTGAATCAGATTACACTACGGAGCAACAGAACAAGAAGTAAAATAACAAATAAAGAATTCTTATAATATTCTTACATTTTTTCTTTTGAAAATTATACTTGCAATAATGGTTTTGTAATATGAACAATATATTATGAAACATTCACATACATTTTAGAGAAATAAATTTGCTAAATTTTGTGTACTTTTAAGGCTTATTTTCTAGCATAATTATAATATTTGTTAGATAGTAATTTTATTTTGTGTTTTATTTTATTATATGATTGCTCAATTTTTTATAATTTAAATGATATCTTGCAAAATGACTACGATTAGTATATTAGCAAAAATCAAATTTGGTATTCCAGAAGCTCTTTTTTGTGGAATACTAAATGGGTTTAGTGTTTCCAAAAAATAATTGACTTGAACTGACAATAGACTAAGTGATTGAATCCAAAAAAAAAAAAATCTTCACAATTTCATTTTCAATAGTTTTCCTGTGCATCCCACGGGTTTGCGACTAGTGATGCTTAAGCCCCAAACACAGTACAAGCTCGGGTCATTTTGCTTAACAAACGAGCCAAGCAAACTTTAATCAAGCTGCTTGCGAGCAGCTTGGCTCATTTTACAGCCCTGCAGTACTTGAGAACAGCTCTTAACATGTACCTACAACAAGCAAGAAAAGAGCTTGAAGAACAGGTTTTTTAGCATTAGTTCAAATAAAACCAGAAAGATCAAATGTAAGAGACACAAAACACTTCAGAAAACTTAAACCCAACCAAAAAAAAAATGAAGAAAAACCCCTACATTGAAGATGGACACTTAAAGCAACACACAAGGACAGAGTTCTCATTGACAAAATGGTTTTGTAATCCTATTCCATCAAAATATACTGAGCTATGAGATAAATCAAATGCTCGGGGTTGGGAAAACAAGGGATGCCTCTATCAATCAATTTCATCAGTTACGAAATAACCATCCAAACAGCTGGAGAAGGTTTGGATAATAACTGCGTGAATAAGTTTCTCTATTATGTTCTTATAATATAATTCCCACAAGGATTCATCACCACAGATAACAATGACATAAGTAGCAAAGGAAATCAATAAAGATGCAAACAATTTACACATCACCTACCTGGCTTCCTTTCAGGAAAGAAATACACAAGAATTTCTTGAACATGGTTCAGAACATCAGCAGCCTCCAGAACCAATGCCAATTACATAGAAAATTGCAGCAGAACAAGAAACATTCAGTCCACATCCACAAACGAAGTACAGTCAATGTCTTGCAGGGTGATTTTCCCCGTATATAAATCGTTTATGTGATCAGAACACAGAGGGAGGCATTTCCGATTAAGACTTTCATGAATTGCACCCATCCCTGAGACCCACTTCTCTTCAACAGATGGGTTCACATTCAAACGGTTCTGCAGTAACCGTACCCGATAAAAAACAGTATCCATTCTGTCACAGAAATGAGCGATACAGGAATATGAAGGCTCATCATAAGCCAACCGAATCAAAGCCAAAGATAAAGCCCCATCAACAGGCCTTGGATCCGAAAGATTTTGATCTCCCATCATTTTAACCTCTCTTTCCGTGGGGAAGTACACTTCTTCATTTCCATTCAAATCAGAGACCTTCAAATCTTTAGTGTAATGCTTAATGGCTTCAAGTTTGGTTGATTCATGCTTCTCTGCTAGAGTCAAAATGCAAGAGAATCTCAAGTGATAAGTTACTACAATTTTGACCATCTTGAAGTTGTGACAGCAGCAGAAGAAATCAAGCCACCTTCTCCCTACACCTGCATACCACTTGATAATATCAGTATCTTCAAGAGCAATGAGTAACTTGATCGGCCTAGGGCGACCCATGCTATTTGTAAAACCAGCCATCTTAACCGCCTTCCTAACTAGTTCTATTGGGGCATCAACTTTCACACACAGCCTCGTCAAATCCTCAACAGTGCGCTTAGCATATTTCCGTTCCTCTTCCTCCTCCATTCTCCTTTCTTCTTTCTCTAATGCCTTTCTAGCTTGGACCGGACTCAAATACTTGTCAACTTGCTCTTGGAACTTATCATAGGCTTCAACCAGCTCTTGTGGTAATTGATCTCTAATGTGTCTTAAAGAAAGAAAATCGCCTGCTGTTAGCTTCCGGTGCCATTCCCAACGCTCTTCCAAGGACCCCAAGAAATTTTGAACTACTTCATCAGCCCAAGTTGTGAAGATTTCTCGAACTTTGTTCTCAATTTGAAACTCAAATTTAAATCCATCACTTTGCTTCAACTTCTTAAATACATGCTGCAAGATCTTCATCCCCAGTTTCTTTCTATTCCTCTCTCTAGCATTTTTCAATTCTAAAGCTCTAACTTCCTTCTGCCTAAGGTACTTCTTCCTTGCCCTCATTGCTTTCTCCGTCATGGGAGGATGCAAAACTGAAGGTGGAACCGCCTGTAGTTCCATGCCTAGAAAACTAATATTCTCAGATACCGCACTATGAATAGCCGTCTTCATTTTATCCACCTTCAACTCCAAACTCCCTTCTAAATATTTCAAAGCCCAGTTCTTCAAATCCATGGTCAACATCTTTGAACCCGAAGTTATCACTAATATTTCATCCAGGTACCTGACCACAAACATCTTCACTGGCTTATAAAACATGCGAGACATTGAAACAAGCTCCTCCGATTCAAACTTTGGATTCTCCTGACTTTTCCGAAGACGCATATCTTGAATTTCTTTATCAAACCCATTAAGGTAAATATTAATCAAAATCGAACTCAACCCGCTTTCTTGAGGAAACCCCCTTCCTAAGTAACAACCACCCAATTCAATTCCCACCACCTCACACTCAAACAACCTCTTTATAATACCAATGAAAAAACCATCCTTTATTTTCTCTTCAATAAACAAACACAACTTATTTACATGCCTATCATCAAACTTTTCTCTATCAAATTTTCTCTATCAAATGTGACACTAAACCACCAACTAGGATTCTCTACCGAGTTCTTAAGGTACCGAATGGCCGTGTGGCGTCCCATACCGACACGCCCACCGTAAGAAAACGTTAGAAACCGTTCATCATACACAATTTCCAATACCATCCTAATAGCTTCAATCAAAACCTTTAATTTCAAGTTGGGCAAGACCAAGTTCTCACCTTTCTTTCTTGAGGGCACCATTGTGACACAACAACCTTCAACATCGAACCGATCCTCGCAGAGCTCGCGACCCATTTCTTCAATATCGAACCGCCTCGAGACAGAGTCGAGAAGGGACTGTGAGTCAGGGGAGTTGAGGGCATTGTTGGGTTGTGGGGTAGTGAGGTTTTGGCAAGCAGTGAGGAGGACATGGGGCAAAGCGATGACATTTGAGAGGAGATTGGAGAAGTTGCCATGTGAGTATTGGCTGAGAACTAAGGCTTTGAGTTGGGGTTTTGTGAGGGTTTTAGTGGGGTTTTAGTGGGGTTTTGGGTTTGGGTTTTGGGGTGTGGTGAAGGGTTTTGTAACAGAGTTGAGAATAGTTTGAGAGATGAAAGAATTGGAGGCCTGAATTCAAATGGGTTTATTCTTTTGAGGTGTATAAGCATTGAGACAATGTGAAGAGAAGTGAAAGCTTGGAAATTGTTTTTGGGGTTTAAGCTTTCTGCCCAAGTTCAAAAATGAGAGAGTAGCCAGGTCTTTGCAAATAGCAAATGTTTTTTTTTTCTTTTTTTCTTTTTTTCTTTTTTTTTTAATTATGAAATATTTTTGTCCCTGAACTTAAAAAGTTTATTTTTACACATGAATTTCATCCTTTAAAAAAAAAAATTGGGCGAAATTTATGTGTAAAAACAAACTTTTTCAAAATTCATAGACAAAAAACGAAATTTTTAAAGTTCAAGGACAAAAAACGAACTTCATGTAAAGTTTAGAGATGAAAATAATAGTTTAACTTTTTTCTTTTTTAATTATGTATTGAGACCTTTACTTGTTCTTTATTTGTTGAAATTAAACCAAAAACTTTCATAAATTTCAAATTAAACTCTACAATTTTAAAATCATTTCAATTTAAAACATATATAACTATTAACTCCCATCTCTAACTAAATCATACCATGTCTTTGTTATGCTTTTTTTTTTCTCTCAATTTAATTCATGTCTTCAGCTAAATATTCAATGTTCTAGTCAATATGGGTACAAGAAGAGCCCAACTTAGTATCTTTAAATAGAGAAATCAAGACCAAATTAAGATAATACGAATCAACCCCTTCTTCTTATGCCAAAGAAAAAAAATAAAAGAGGTCATATACAATAAAATAAAATAAAAAATGCCAACCATGGAGTAGGAGAAGGAAGCATCATGATAGTTGATACACCACATCGCTTGAAGAACGATTTGGTGTAATTGCTAGGATTTTAGTCAAGATAAAACCGATTAGACTCAATGTCACAAAAATCGAATACATCAGATCAATATCTTTAACTTTAAAATTATTATTCATATGATCTTAACAATCAAGATCCGTCAATTATCAATTTAAAACTTCTAATTGTTTCAAAAATTACGTCGTTTTCTTTTCCTCTTTTTTTTCCCCTTTAAAAAACAATGTAGTTTTAGGGTCTTAACAGTTCATCTTAACCAAAAGCTACAATTGACAACGATTTTAAAGTTAAAAGTTTACATTATAACTTTTCATATTATATAGACCAAAATAATAGCAATTCAAAATTAAAAGGCACAACAAATCTTTGAACTTTTTTCCCATTTATTTTAATAACTTAACTAGTATATTTAAATAAATCAACATCTTGTGGCATGTTCTTTTCCAATCCAATTGGAAACCAATCTTTTCTGGAATAAATATTGATAACCAATTTCTTTGATCAAGTATTGATAACCAATCTTCAAGCAGGCCTATATTAAAGCCTTTGAGCAAAAGCCCATATTAAAGCCAATGTATGTCTGTGTTTTCCAGACCCAGAGTGAGAGAAAGAGATTTGTATGTGTGTGTATTTCAGCAGCCCATGGGCTTGGACCTGCTGTAGAGGGTGTCATTGTAAATTGATTTTTCTTATTCAACCTATTGCACCATCAGTCACTAGAGTTTAATAAGAAACCATGCTCTTTACTATCAAACTAAAATGTCAATGTATTTCTTTTTTGTGTAGGCGGGATTCCATCACAAGTTTTTTATTCGACGATAAAAAAATTTACCAGTTAAATTAGCACCAAAACTCATATAGGAAATCATGTTTGAGACATGCATATAAGTTGTATGGAGTTTTTTTTTTTTTTTTTTTTTTTTTTTTTTTTTTCAAATAGGGAATGTAGACTAGAACATGGGTACTCTTTCACCAAGCAAAATCTTTTTATCTCCTACAGATTGAAATCAAAATCTCCTCTTATTAAAAGAGAAAAGGTATCAATCCGACTACAGTTTAGGAAGTGAGTTAAAAGATAATTATTTGAAAATGTCAATTCTTTTTTCTTTATTTCTTTCTTCACATAATGATGCTCACAAGTTTGTGGTCCAGACTACTTGACAAAATATGGTTAGCAGCATGTCTTAATCAATTTTATACAAAGCATTATAGAGTGCTTGTCCTTTTTCCCACTATCAAGTTAGATGAAGGGTGGGACTCTGGTGTCCAGAAAATGGTTAACCTCTTGTTGATTGATACCAATCACACTGAAAATTTCCTTTTCAAATGCAAGGTTGTTTTATTCACTTGAGTCCATCATTGTGTCAATAATGGAACTAGTACAAATTTACTTCATACCATGAAACCAAAATGTGGGTTGGCTTGATTTTGACTTGTCTTCAAAAAATCTTTCTAAAATGAAAAAATATCATGAAAAATTTCTTTCAAAATTTACTAGGATTAACCTGTCAAGTTGTCTGCATTATGATGTGTCCTCATTGGCCAATGATTTAACTCATTGTTATTCAAATTTGAAATAGAACAATATTTAAACTAGGTCCCCCCCTCTCTCTCTCCTCCCAAAAAAAAATCTAAGAGAAAGATTACCATTTTCAGAGTTCACTCTCAAGTCTCAAGTGAGCTTGAAGTCTTGAACTCATCTTAAGAGAGATAAGACACCCTTGAATTGAGCAAATTTGAACTCAAAATCTTCCCACGCATGTATTAGGTGGTTACCGCAAAGATAAATTTTGTGGGGGAGTCATCATAAATTTTGTGGTTAGTTGTAAAGATTCGAATTATAATTGGAAAATAGTAATGTTAGAGACACAATTTTTCTCACAACTTGTTAAGATGTTAAGTTGTAAGTGATGCAACAATATTACCTTCATATGATCCCACCACTAACATTACTTCTTTTATATATCAATCACAACATGCCACTTTAACAGTTGTGAAAAAAAAAATTGTAAATTTTATTGTGTCACTAGACTTATTTATATTAGAAAACTGCCAATGAATATAACTACTAAGGATTATGCATAATTTGCATCAATTGCAATACAATCATACAAAAGGAGAATCTAAAATTCATAACAAAATGTTGCACATGCATGATAATTCATAATTATTGGTTTCATTGTTACCTTCATAGAGGTCATAAAAAAATAAAAAATAAAAATAAATAAAACTTCTCGTGGTCTTATTTTACAAAATCCGAATTATTAAAGGGAAACAGGGAAATCGGCCACATTAAAATTACCTTTTGGGGAGGTCCGTTTGATATCCAAAAACTACTGACAAAATAAGGAAGAGGAAAAGGAAAGGAAAATAGGAGAAGGGAAAATTTCATCCCTTGTGTTGTTTAGTTGTCAAGTGAGACAAAATTATTTATGAAGGCCTATTTTTTTAAAAAAAATATATATTAAATTAAAATTTGAAGATTCTTTTCTGACCATGTTTTCTTCAAATTTGGGAGGAAAGACCACGAGAGGGGGGGACCTTCTTTAAATATTATTTCCCTTTAATAATTCGGATTTTGTAAAATAAGACCACGAGAAGTTTTTTTTTTTTTTTATTTTTTTATTTTTTTTTTTATGACATCTATGAAGGTAACAATGAAAGCAATAATTATGAATTATCATGCATGTGCAACATTTTGTTATGAATTTTAGATTCTCCTTTTGTATGATTGTATTGCAATTGATGCAAATTATGCATAATCCTTAGTAGTTATATTCATTGGCAGTTTTCTAATATAAATAAGTCTAGTGACACAATAAAATTTACAATTTTTTTTTTCACAACTGTTAAAGTGGCATGTTGTGATTGATATATAATAGAAGTAATGTTAGTGGTGACTGGTGGGATGGTAAACTATTTCCGAAAGAAAATACTATCACCCAACCAAACAAGAAAAAAAATTCCTTTTTCCCGGTCCTATTCCGTGTTTTTTACTTTTTCTCTGAACCAAAGTGTAAATACTAAATAATATATTGTCTTTCAAATAAAAGGTATACATTTTCAATTCTACTACATTTACTTTAAATTCAAATGAAGTATTTAAAAATGAGATATTGAGATTTCAAATAAAGTAAATTATAAGTTAAAAAAGTCATTAAAACTGTATACATTATTACATTAGCCTTTCTCATCAGGTCATATTTGAAGACATATTAAAATAAAATAAAAGAATAATAGAATAAGAGAGGTAACTAATAAACCTAAGACTAATATTTAGATATGAGTTCAAAAATGTCTGCATTTCCAAACAATTTTTAAAGTGTTGGATTCAATTTATACCCGATGTAACTTGAATGCGTGTTTTTTGACAAAATCTATCACTGAATTATATTGTCTCCTTGCATCCTCCATACTTACAAAATGTTAGATGATCAAAGATAAATAAATATCTCATATAGAAAATGTTTAAAATTTATGTTTTTTATTTATTTAAAATTACACACAAAACATGATTTAATAGATCGGATAGTACATAATACTATTTGATTAATGCGAAATTCTACGTGCATGTTAAGAATGAAGAGAACATATAATTCAATAGTGTGATTTTAAAATATTAATCAAATAAATCATTTTTCTTTGATTTAGCACCATTGACAACTCTGTTTGTTGGGTCTTTTTCCAAGATTATTGTGTGGACTTTATTGGGTTTGTCTTGTGCGATATACACTTGTGTGAGCTCCAAATACACACATTCCGTCCCTTGCAAAAGATACTCTATTCTTGCTCGATTTGCGTGGGCTCCAAGTACACGCACTCTGTACTAGCTCCAACTGCAAAGAGATCCTATATCCTATCCCTGAATTATATTGTCTCCTTCTATCCTCCACACTTATAGAATGTCAAGATAATCAAAGATCAATAAATATCTCATATAGAAAATGTTTAAAATTTATGTTTTTATTTTATTTTAAAATTAAACTCAAAATATAAGTTACATGTTAAGAATGAATAGAGCATATAATTCAATAGTGTGATTTTCAAATATTAATCCAATTAATCATTTTTTGTTTTTGTTGTTGTTGAGTCGACGATAGAAACACACGCACACACTACACTAAATATATAATTGGGGATTCGAACCCACGTCTAAAAGTTTAAGTGTATGGGTTTATACTCAGTTATGTTCTATTAATTTTTCAATATCTTTACTCTTTCTCCTATTTCCGCTCACACGCCAGTCTAATTGGTTCTCACCCATTTTTAAAATATAAAAGCAAGCAAAAGTCTTAAAATCCACCGTCTTGTCAATTTGTTCTGTTCACAAACAGAAAAGTCCAGCCAAGATGGTTCTGTCCTATAGAAAATTGATAGGGAAAAGCTGAGGAAGTTTCCAGGAAAGTGGAAAAACATGGAAAATGTCACAAGCAGGACAGCAACATTGGAAAAAACACCCTCTTATACAAGTCCATTTTCCTTTTGTCCAAACGAGACTATGTTATTTCCCTATGCCGGATTAATGTACATAATAAATAATGTTTAAATATCTGTCAACAATGTCATTTTCAGACTGTCAATATTCTCCCAATAGAAGATAGTGACTGTTGTTTTGTAGTGATTATGCAATTTCTTTATCATTCTTCCCCACTATACAAAGAAAAAACAATGCATTTTCCTTCCTATACAGCCGCATACTCCACGCCAAACCGCCCATTTTCCATGACTTTTCTTTTTGTTTTTTTTATCCAATCCAACAAACATAAACATGGGTTTTAAAGTATAAGACTATAGTTTTATTTGGTACTTGTCTACTTGACACATGAGGTTATACAAATAATTATTAACCCTCACTCATGTAGGCCATTGGATCGTTGATTTAATAAGTTTTGATTATTAAGAACTACTAGTCGCAAACCCATGCGATGCACAGAGAAACTACTGAAATTGAGATCTAAAATAATTGTTTTTTTATTTGTTTTGTTTTTTATTTTTTTTATTAAGCATGTCTTTCGTCTAATTATATGGATTTAAATTTCTTGCATTAAAAAAATTAGAAAAGAAAAATGTCGAAGATGCCAAATCTCAACCAAAAAATCATGTTTTGTGAACTTCTAGAGAGAGTAAAAAGGTTACTCCTTTTTTCTTAACTGTTTACATTGAAAATTGAAATACAGGAAAAGGGAAAGAGAGAACAAATAAAAGAAGTGTATGTTGGAGAAAATTTATTCCTATGTTTGTTAAGTAGATTGAAAAGTAGACATTGACGAAATATTATTCCCTTATTACAAAAGGTCGTAAACTCTATTCCCTCAATACAAAAGATTATAAAAGGCCGTAACTACATAAAGGTATAGAATTAAAAGGGCTCATGATAGTTAATGACCCAAAGATTTATATTTCTGGTGTATATCTAATCTAATGTTGTACAACATCCATTAGGTAAGACTATCAATATATATTGACAACAAAGATATTGTCATCAGGCCCCTTCTATTTAAACCCAAAAAGCATCAGTAACTCCCTCAAAACTAAAAGCCACCATAGCCTACAATTGTTCATTGTTTCCGCAACCAATATTTGGGTGACATTGTGACAATGAGAAAAATGAGCACATAAAAAGTTCTTCAATGCCTCAGATGTGAAGTTTACCAATTCATACTTACATAAGCTCCTTAAAAATGCTAGATTGATTTGCTTTTGAACATACCTACCTGAAATGCAAAAGATCATTTTAGATGATAATGTAACTTAGATATTCAAAAGAGAACTCACTAAAAATATCCAAGTGCAAAACCAATATACATCATAACGTCCACCAGTTATTGCAGAAAATAAATATTACTACCACTTAGTTTAAAGTATTCTACCATCAACAGTTTGTCAAATGGAGACATGCCATGCCGGTAAAGGAACTACGCTATCTTTTAACCAAAAATGTTTAATAGCTTGGAAAAAACAAAGAACACTAAGGATTACATATGAAAATATTTCTAGTCTATCTGCTTTTCCATTTCATCAACATGTCTTCCTTTCTTTTAGAATTTTTTCACAAAAAATATAAAAAAAATTTAATACTGGTAACGTCTAGAGATTGAATGTATAATAATTTTTCATCTAAAACCTATAAGGCTATAACCATTCAAAAAAAATTCATATAAAACTTCATATTCAAAGAAAAGTGTGAGATACTATATACCATAGTGAAATTTTTACACGGAAAATAAATTTAACAACATAACAGTGTAATTGTTTCATTAAGGGTTCACAACGAAGCCCAACAAAACCACGGCATCATTTAGGCAACGCATGTGTTGCTAGATATTTAGTCTTAATTACTTCACATGCTAAATAATATTTGACATTTTTTTTTTTTTTCTCGATGTGGCGGCTCACCCTTTCTCTTTTCCAGGGACTCACTCCTTTCTACAGATGCCCCACACCACCAAGAGATCACCTAATATCTATGCTAATGTATTGCAGCCACCACTAATCCTCTAACATCTCATTACCACACCACCTGCTGCCAAAGATAAGGAGGCTCCAAATATCCCTCCCTCTCACTGTTATGGTTGCCCCCCCCAAAAAAATTAAAAAATCCAATCTCCTCAATGGTTGTGTTCCTTGTTTTACAGTCTATTGTGAATACCTTACAATCTAATTGGTGCTTTGAGTTAATTTTCAAACCAGAAGCAAGGAGAGGTATCAAGATTTCAAAAAATTATTGGGGTACCTATAACATCAGGGCAGCAGTTAGTGAGCAAATGTGTCGGGATATAAGTGGTGCATGTGGTCAGCTGGTGGTTAACCTAATTGAAGGAACCAAAGAATTTCATATCCTCTCTGTCTTAGTTTTCAGCCCCTTGTTGCTTGTTGTCATGGCTATTTTTTGTTGGGCCCTGCTTTGTAAGAAATAAGATATTGGAACATATGTACAGAATTTACTTACTCACAAATTTCTTATCTATCTTGAATTCATTTGGACATAAGTTTTATTTCTACACATATGTGGCAATCTCTTTTGAGCTGACTAAATAAATAAATAAACTTTGCTTCATTACGTTTACCCTAGAACCTAGACCAAGTTGTAAACTAACTTAATAGTTCAAAGGAGACTTAACACATGCGTAAAAATGCAAATATCAGTTTTACAGAACTGGAAATTTCTATAAATAACCCATAAGGTTATTGCCAATGTAGCTAAATCAAGTAGGGTGTATATATCTATTCCGTGACAAAACTACAGGAGAGCCTAACAACTAAAAAATAACAAAAGGATGATATTATAAGTGCAGACAGTAAAACAACATGAGAGAAAAGCATAGAACACCTTTTAAAATGACATTTTTACATCCAATCTACCAAACCATATAAACCCCAATTCATCAAATAGAATAAAGGGGGAGGAGATTAGAATTCTATACCGCATATCATCATCAAAACAGAATATAAGGGGGGATTAGAATTCTCTGTCATTATTTTTCTATATTGGTTCCATGACAATAAATCAGTTCAATAATAATTTCCAAATTATTACGAAAATATTCAGTCACCTAAAACCAATTGTATGACTCTTGAAACCCAAATCTCCAAGTCCAAGCCAAGTCCAAGTCCAAGCCCAAGCCACTTTTCAGTTTGTCTCAAGCATTTTGTCAAACACTTTGACGACAATTTCTGTTGGCCTATCTTCGCATGAGATAAGGAAGTGCAGAGCTTTGCAATAGGGTACTGATTCTATTGTTTCTTTATTAAAGAATTCCAGAAACGATGAAACAGATTGAAGGATTGGGTTATGAATTTCATAATTTTATTTAAAAAGAAAATAGAAATTACGAAAAGAGAAAGACCTGGTGAGTGAGTTGGACAATACAACAACTGATTATCCTTACTCTCCCAATGCGCAAAGAAGAGGTTGCTATTAGAGATCATTGGCAGAAAGAATAGTGCATTTACTGCACACAGAGAATGGCAACAATAATGTTAGAATATGGAGAAATAGAACAGGCCAGCAGAGTGAGGAGGCTACTGTTACCACCTTTTTTGCAGCAAATACCAGATTGAAGGATTGGGTTATGAATTTCATAATTTTATTTAAAAAGAAAATAGAAATTACAAATATGCAAGTAGATAATAGAAAACTATTTGAAGAATAAAAGAGAGAAGAAAATAAAAAGTAAAAAATACCTTCAACGTTGCCAAGAAGGAATGAAATGTATATCATATTATGGATCTGAAGCACAGTTGCGTGAAGAAGATATAGCATTCGAAGCAGATTGGCATTGATGGAGGAGGGAGGGTAGACTTGATGGAGGACAAAAGCAGAGGTATATAATGAGATTTGGGTGATGCTTGAAAGAGCCGTTACACCGGTTCAGCTTCCTCTGTAACCTACGAGCTGTAACGGCAAGGTAGGATAAGGAACAATTAAGCCGAAGAGGGAAGAGACAGAGTCAAAGGCGTTAGAGAGTGCTTCAGGGAAGCCAGAAAATCTTTAATGTCAAACAAAGATTGTGGGTTAGGCAGTTAGGTGTAATGGGAAGATGAGGAGTCAAGATAGGGAAGAGAGAACTAAACCTTTCACCGGTAGGCAGAGGAGTCGTCTAAGGGAGGGAGCGAGAGAATATAATAATAAAAGCCCAGCCCAAAAAAAAAAAAAGTGGGCCGGATCTGGAATGTTATGAGAGAATTGAGAGGCATGAGATTTGGATTGATGGGGGAAGAGTGAATCTGACGTGGCAAGTTTGGGAGAAGACAAAAAACAATCTCTCAGCTTCACCTATTAGTTTATATAATAGATACGGCATGTGGGTTTGAAAGTGGAATTCCACAAAGAGTGTAATAAATGTGTACTTTCACATTAGTTTAAAAAACTAATGTTGATATTCAAAAAATATGTCTCAAACTAATATCGTTTGGGGTTATTCTCAAGTTTTTTCTCTTATGTCATATATTGACCCAAAAAAAAAATATATTAAAAATAGAACTAGAAATTGCTAGTGACAAGTTAATTTTAGTAAAAGTTTCAATGCAGTATAAATAAAAAAATAAAATAAAATAAAAATTATTGTGCTATAATACATTCTATAAAAAGATTTACGAAACTTTACCTAAAATTGCATTATGTCACCTTATTATGAAGTCAATTGCAATGCTTAAGGTTTAGCAATTGAACTCTTCAAACTATTGGGTCATTTGTGATGCAATACTAATACATATATTGACTAATGAAACAGAAATAATAATGTAATCTTTTTTTATGACAAATAATGTAATATAATTGTATGTTTGAATTTAATTAGAGAGCTTAATCTATTGTAGTTTTACTTATACTATAGGTAGTATAAGAATAAAAATAAAACTTACATGTCTATCTCATGCATGGAACGCCCCTTTCACAACATGTGGATCTCACAAGTGTATGAAGTCACCAAATATGAGAGGAATGCTCCATAAAACAGTTTTATAGAGATAGTTTTTCGTATTATAGACTCCAAACTGCGCCTCAAAAAATATACAAGGTTAATCGATATGAACTTAATAATATTAGTAAAATAAGTATTTGCTAGTACAGAGCAAACTTTGTATTGTTTAGAGGAAACTCCACCTTGTATAGGATAAATTATTCATGTTGATTCAGACTAAATTCTTCAATAACGTTTAATATATTATCAAAAAAGCTTACTTGTGAGTTGTGAATAATAGATGCATTAGAAAATCAAAACATGGCTTGATCAGTAGTGGGTCCACCTGGTCTCACATATAGCACCAAAAGTCCGAAACACCACGCCAAAGTTACGCGTGAAAAAATAAAAAAAGACAAAAAGTTAAAAAGAGAGTCAAACTACGCATTACGAAAAGCACGGGAGGTTTCTTCGAAATTTCCAAGATAGCTCTGAAAAGCAAGACTCATACTCAAGCTGTGTCTTTTCTTTTGCTCTCTCTCTGACTCTCTGACTCTGTTGAAACTTGAAAGTGAGATTGGCTTTGTGGGACTCCTCCACTTTGTGAACCGTCAGAGTTCAAGAATCAATTGGGCTTTCTCATATCAAAAATAGGTAAGATTTGACGGATCTGATGATGGAAAGATTCAAAACATTGCATCAAATAGTTTTTTTTGTTGAGTTGTAATTGACTTTTTTTTTTCTTTTTTTCTTTTTCATTTCATACAGATCTATATCGTGATCCAATATATACGTACTTATATATTTCCAATGGCTTTAATGGGCGTGACCGCTTCGTCGTCTTTCCCAAGTTCTTCTTCTACTGCACGATGGAAGTATGATGTCTTCCTCAGTTTTAGAGGCGAGGACACCCGCAACACATTTACAGACCTCATATATGATGCTTTGATTAAAATGGGCATTAACACCTTTAAGGACGATGAAAAACTTGAGAAAGGAAAGGCGATTTCATTTCTCTTCAAAGCGATAGAAGAATCGAGATTTGCTATCGTCATTTTCTCAAAAGACTATGCATCTTCAACTTGGTGCTTAGATGAACTTGCAAAGATCGTTCAGTGCGAGAAAGAGATGGGAATGACAATTCTACCTGTTTTTTATGATGTGGAGCCATCTGATGTACGTCCAGAAAAAAAGAAGGAACTTTTGCACTTGGCCTTAATTGAACTTGAAAAACGTTTCAAGGAGAACAAGGAAGGTGAAAACATGGAGAGCTGCTTTGACTCACGTGAGTTATATCTCTGGATGGCTTGTAATGGAATAGGTAATTTTCCTTGTTTGATATATTTATGTCTTGTTAATCAATGATTGATGACACACTTCATATATGTGACTCCATTTTGAACCTTAAGCAAATATACATACATATTTGTAGTTCTTTCAATCTTGTCTTGTGCCAATTAATTTACATAGTTTTGTTTCAGTACACAAAATATCTACCATATTTTCTTGCAACCTATTTATTGGTGGTTCAAAGTCATCACGTATTGTTCTCTACTTCTCTCTTCATTGCAGGCCTCTCTCACAAATTATCCAAGGCATTGTGGGACAGATATCGCGTCACTTGAGTTATGAATTCTCAGAAGTTGCGGAGGGCCTGGTAGGAATATACTCTCGAGTGGTGGAATTGGAGTCATGTTTAGCTGTAGGCGTAAACGATGTTCGCTTTATAGGGATTTGGGCTATGGGGGGAATGGGTAAGACAACTCTTGCTAGAGTTGTTTACCTTATGGTTTCTCAAGAATTTGAAGCTTGTAGTTTTATTGGTGATGTCAGGGATGTTTCGAAAAAAGAAGGTTTACTAAAATTGCAACAAAAACTTATTTCAGAAATTTTGAAGGAAACAACTTTGATTATAGAGGATACTTCTAAAGGAGTTCTCCTTATCAAGCGTAGGTTTCATCATAAAAGGATTATTCTTGTTCTTGATGATGTAGATCAATCAAACCAGTTAAAAATGTTAGCTGGGAAGCATGATTGGTTTGGTCCAGGCAGTAGAATTATCATAACAACAAGAAATGCACATTTGTTGAAGCAACATAAAGTAGATGAAATATATGAAGTTAAAGGATTGAATGATGAAGATGCTCATCATTTGTTTTGTTTGAATGCTTTTGGAAAAAGAGCATGTCCCAAATGATTACTTAGAACTGTCCAAAGATTTTTTAAATTATGCTGGTGGTCTTCCTTTAGCTCTTGAGGTTTTCGGTTCCTTTTTGTTCGGAAAAAGTATTGATGAATGGAAAAGTGCGTTAGAGAGGCTCAAAGAATTTCCTGAGAGAGATGTTATCCATGTACTTCAAATAAGTTTTGATGGACTTAATTCCCCCGTGAACGGAAATATTCCTACATATTGCATGCTTCTTCAATCATGAGAAGAAAGATCATGTCATAGAAATACTAGATAGTTCTTGGCCTTTACTCTCACATTGGATTGAGGGAACTCATTGATAAATCTCTCTTGAAAGTTTTGGATAATGATATATTGTGGATGCATGATTTACTTGAAGAAATGGGTAGGTACATAGTTCATCAAGAGAGTCCTGATCAGCCTGGGAAGCGTAGTAGACTGTGGCTTTTTAGAGACATTGACAACATATTGAAAAGAAATACGGTAAGAGGTTATTTAGAAAATTTGAGCTCATTTCTTATCTTCTTGTTTAACAAATTTAAAATTTGAATAGTTATGCTAATAATATATTTTGCAATTCACCAATTCATTCTTGATTATTAGGGAACAGAAGCAGTTCAAGCCATTGATGTGAATAGTTATCCTGAAAGAAAAGAAGGTACATTGGAACCCGGAGGCCTTTTCAAAGATGTACAATCTTAAATTTCTTAGAATTAAAAATATTCTGCCTTCGGCATGTCCCCAAACATCTTCCTAATGATTTAAGATTTCTTGATTGGAGTGAGTATCCTTCAAAATCTTTGCCATCAAGTTTCCAATTAAATGAGCTTGTTCAACTTCATTTACAATGACAGCAAAATTGAACGACTTTGGATTGGAATAATGGTAAGAGTGTTATTAAGTATCCTCGTAAACTTTGCTTTTAAATTTCAATTAACAGGTACTAGGACGCTAATTATTCTAACATTTTTTTTTTTTTTTTTTCTTTTAATAGAATTTTGACAAGTTGAAGTTCATCGATTTGGCTTTTTCTCTGAGACTGATTGTAACCCCTGACTTTACTGGAGTGCCAAATCTTGAGAAATTAGTACTTCAATATTGTAGGAAATTTACAGGAGCTTCACCCATCCATCAGAACTTCTCAAAAAGCTTATTCTTCTTGATCTACAATAGGGTTGCAGTAAACTAATTCATATTCCAAGAAAATTTGAAATGGAATGCTTACAACAAATTCCAGAATTTTGAATGGAATACATTGCTAAAGAGATTACAGTAATTGCCTTCATCAGTTGAAGGTTTGACTAGCCTTACTTCATTGGATCTAGCAGATTGCAAACATCTTGTGTGTCTTCCTAGCACCATTTGTAATTTGAGGTCGCTTGAAGATCTTTGTCTTTCTAGATGCTCAAATTTTGACAATTTGCCAGAGAATCTGGGGAATCTTGAAGGTCTGACGAATCTTAATTTGAGTGAAACATCTATAAAAGAGTTGCCTTCATCAGTTGAAGGTTTGACTAGCCTTATTTCATTGGGTCTAGCAGATTGCAAACATCTTGTGTGTCTTCCTAGCACCATTTGTAATTTGAGGTCGCTTGAAGATCTTTGTCTTTCTGGATGCTCAAATTTTGACAATTTGCCAAAGAATTTAGGGAATCTTGAAGGTCTGATGAATCTTAATTTGAGTGAAACATCTATAAAAGAGTTGCCTTCATCAGTTGAAGGCTTGACTAGCCTTACTTCATTGCATCTAGAAAATTGCAAACATCTTGTGTGTCTTCCTAGCACCATTTGTAATTTGAGGTCGCTTAAAGATCTTTGTCTTTCTAGATGCTCAAATTTTGACAATTTGCCAGAGGATCTGGGGAATCTTGAAGGTCTGACGAATCTTAATTTGAGTGAAACATCTATAAAAGAGTTGCCTTCATCAGTTGAAGGTTTGACTAGCCTTATTTCATTGGGTCTAGCAGATTGCAAAAATCTTGTGTGTCTTCCTAGCACCATTTGTAATTTGAGATTGCTTGAAGATCTTTATCTTTTTGGATGCTCAAACTTTGACAATTTGCCAGAGAATCTTGGGAATCTTGAAAGTCTGCTGAAGCTTAATTTGAGTAAAACATCTATAAAAGAGTTGCCTTCATCAGTTGAAGGTTTGACTAGCCTTACTTCATTGTATCTAGCAGATTGCAAACATCTTGTGTGTCTACCTATCACTATTTGTAATTTGAGGTCGCTTGAAGATCTTTGTCTTTATGGATGCTCAAATTTTGACAATTTGCCAAAGAATCTGGGGAATCTTGAAGGTCTGCTGAATCTTAATTTGAGTAAAACATCTATAAAAGAGTTGCCTTCATCAGTTGAAGGTTTGACTAGCCTTACTTCATTGTATCTAGCAGATTGCAAACACCTTATGTGTCTTCCAAGCAGCATTTGTAATTTGAGGTCACTTGAAGATCTTTGTCTTTCTAGATGCACAAATTTTCACAATTTGCCAGAGAATCTTGGGAATCTTGAAGGTCTGACAAAACTTAATTTGACGGAAACATCTATAAAAGAGTTGCCTTCATCAGTTGAAGGTTTGACTAGCCTTACTTCATTAGATCTAGCACATTGCAAACATCTTGTGTGTCTTCCTAGCACCATTTGTAATTGGAGGTCGCTTGAAGAACTTTGTCTTTCTGGATGCTCAAATTTTAACAATTTGCCAGAGAATCTGGGGAATCTTGAAGGTCTGATGGATTTTTATTTGAATCAAACATCTATAAAAGAGTTGCCCTCAACAGTTGAAGGATTGACTAGCCTTCTTCATTGCAAGTACAAAATTGCAAACATCTTGTGTGTCTTCCTAGCACCATTTGTAATTTGAGGTCGCTTAAACGTCTTTGTCTTTTTGGATGCTCCAATTTTGACAATTTGCCAGAGAATCTGGGGAATCTTGAAGGTCTGACGGATCTTAATTTGAGTCAAACATCTATAAAAGAGTTGCCTTCATCAGTTGAAGGATTGACTAGCCTTACTTCATTGGATGTAGAAAATTGCAAACATATTGTGTGTCTTCCTAGCACCATTTGTAATTTGAGGTCGCTTAAACGTCTTCGTCTTTCTGGATGCTCAAATTTTGACAATTTGCCAGAAAATCTAGGGAATCTTCAAGGTCTGACGAATCTTAATTTAAGTAAAACATCTATAAAAGAGTTGCCTTCATCAGTTGAAGGTTTGACTAGCCTTACTTCATTGGATCTAGAAAATTGCAAACATCTTGTGTGTCTTCCTAGCACCATTTGTAATTTGAGGTCGCTTAAACGTCTTTGTCTTTCTGGATGCTCAAATTTTGATAATTTGCCAAAGAGTCTGGGGAATCTTGATGGTCTGATGAATCTTAATTTGAGTCAAACATCTATAAAAGAGTTGCCTTCATCAGTTGAAGGATTGACTAGCCTTACTTCATTGAATGTAGAAAATTGCAAACATCTTGTGTGTCTTCCAAACACCATTTGTAATTTGAGGTCGCTTAAACATCTTCGTCTTTATGGATGCTCAATTTTTGACAATTTGCCAGAGAATCTGGGGAATCTAGATGGTCTGCCGAATCTTAATTTGAGTCAAACATCTATAAAAGAGTTGCCTTCGTCAGTTGAAGGATTGACTCGCCTTACTTCCTTGGATCTAGCAGATTGCAAACATCTTGTGTGTCTTCCTAGTACCATTTGTAATTTGAGTTGGCTTGAAGATCTTTGTCTTTTTGGATGCTCAAATTTTGACAATTTGCCAGGGAATCTGGGGAATCTTGAAGGTCTCATGAATCTTAAGTTGAGTAAAACATCTATAAAAGAGTTGCCTTCATCAGTTGAAGGATTGACTCGCCTTACTTCGTTGGATCTTGCAGATTGCAAACATCTTGTGTGTCTTCCTAGCACCATTTGTAATATGAGGTGGCTTGAAGATCTTTGTCTTTCTGGATGCTCAAATTTTGACAATTTACCAGAGAATCTGGGGAATCTTGAAGGTCTGATGAATCTTAATTTGAGTAAAACATCTATAAAAGAGTTGCCTTCATCAGTTGAACGTTTTACAAGCCTTACTTCATTGGATCTAGAAAATTGCAAACATCTTGTGTGTCTTCCTAGCACCATTTGTAATTTGAGGTCGCTTAAACGTCTTTGTCTTTCTGGATGCTCAAATTTTGATAATTTGCCAGAGAATTTGGGGAATCTTGAAGGTCTAATGAATCTTAATTTGAGTAAAACATCTATAAAAGAGTTGCCTTCATCAATTGAACGTTTGACAAGCCTTACTTCATTGGATCTAGAAAATTGCAAACATCTTGTGTGTCTTTCTAGCACCATTTGTAATTTGAGGTCGCTTAAACGTCTTCGTCTTTCTGGATGCTCAAATTTTGACAATTTGCCAGAGAATCTGGGGAATCTTGAAGGTCTAATGAATCTTAATTTGAGTAAAACATCTATAAAAGAGTTGCCTTCATCAGTTGAACGTTTTACAAGCCTTACTTCATTGGATCTAGAAAAATGCAAACATCTTGTGTGTCTTCCTAGCACCATTTGTAATTTGAGGTCGCTTAAACGTCTTTGTCTTTCTGGATGCTCAAATTTTGATAATTTGCCAGAGAATTTGGGGAATCTTGAAGGTCTAATGAATCTTAATTTGAGTAAAACATCTATAAAAGAGTTGCCTTCATCAATTGAACGTTTGACAAGCCTTACTTCATTGGATCTAGAAAATTGCAAACATCTTGTGTGTCTTTCTAGCACCATTTGTAATTTGAGGTCGCTTAAACGTCTTCGTCTTTCTGGATGCTCAAATTTTGACAATTTGCCAGAGAATCTGGGGAATCTTGATGGTCTGCTGAATCTTAATTTGAGTAAAACATCTATAAAAGAGTTGCCTTCATCAATTGAAGGTTTGACTAGCCTTACTTTATTGGATCTAGCAGATTGCAAACATCTTGTGTGTCTTCCTAGCACCATTTGTAATATGAGGTCGCTTAAATGTCTTCGTCTTTCTGGATGCTCAAATTTTGACAATTTGCCAGAGAATCTAAGGAATCTTGAACGTCTAACGAATCTTAATTTGAGTGAAACATCTATAAAAGAGTTGCCTTCATCAGTTGAAGGTTTGACTAGCCTTACTTCATTGGTTCTAAAAAATTGCAAACATCTTGTGTGTCTTCCTAGCACCATTTTTAATTTGAGGTCGCTTCGAGAACTTTATCTTATTGGATGCTCAAATTTTGACAATTTGCCAGAGAATCTGGGGAATCTTAAAGGTTTGTTGATGCTTAAATTGGTTGAAACATCTATAAAAGAGTTGCCTTCATCAGTTGCAGGTTTGACTAGCCTAACTTCATTGTATCTAAGAGATTGCAAACATCTTGTGTGTCTTCCTAGCACCATTTGTAATTTGAGGTCGCTTAAACATCTGAGTCTTTCTGGATGCTCAAATTTTGACAATTTGCCAGAGAATCTTGGGAATCTTGAAGGTCTGCTGAAGCTTAATTTGAGTAAAACATCTATAAAAGAGTTGCCTTCATCAGTTGAAGGTTTGACTTGCCTTACTTCATTGTATCTAAGAGATTGCAAACATCTTGTGTGTCTTCCTAGCACCATTTGTAATTTGAGGTCGCTTAAACATCTGAGTCTTTCTGGATGCTCAAATTTTGACAATTTGCTAGAGAATCTGGGGAATCTTGAAGGCCTGCTGAAGCTTAATTTGAGAAAAACATCTATAAAAGAGTTGCCTTCATCTGTTGAAGGTTTGACTAGCCTTACTTCATTGGATCTAGTAGATTGCAAACATCTTGTGTGTCTTCCTAGCACCATTTGTAATTTGAGGTCGCTTGAAAATCTTTATCTTTTTGGATGCTCAAATTTTGACAATTTGCCAAAGAATCTTGGGAATCTTGAAGGTCTGCTGAAGCTTAATTTGAGTAAAACATCTATAAAAGAGTTGCCTTCATCAGTTGAAGGTTTGACTTGCCTTACTTCATTGTATCTAGCAGATTGCAAACATCTTGTGTGTCTTCCTAGCACCATTTGTAATTTGAGGTCGCTTGAAGATCTTTATCTTTTTGGATGCTCAAATTTTGACAATTTGCCAGAGAATCTTGGGAATCTTGAAGGCCTGCTGAAGCTTAATTTGTGTAAAACATCTATAAAAGAGTTGCCTTCATCAGTTGAAGGTTTGACTAGCCTTACTTCATTGTATCTAGCAGATTGCAAACATCTTGTGTGTCTTCCTAGCACCATTTGTAATTTGAGGTCGCTTGAAGATCTTCATCTTTTTGGATGCTCAAATTTTGACAATTTGCCAGAGAATCTTGGGAATCTTGAAGGCCTGCTGAAGCTTAATTTGTGTAAAACATCTATAAAAGAGTTGCCTTCATCAGTTGAAGGTTTGACTAGCCTTACTTCATTGTATCTAGCAGATTGCAAACATCTTGTGTGTCTTCCTAGCACCATTTGTAATTTGAGGTCACTTGAACATCTTTGGCTTGGTGGATGCCCAAATTTTGAAAATTTGCTAGAGAATTTGGGGAATCTTAAAGGTTTGTTAAAGCTTAATTTGGTTGAAACATCTATAAAAGAGTTGCCTTCATCAGTTGTAGGTTTCACTAGCCTAACTTCATTGTATCTAGGAGATTGCAAACATCTTGTGTGTCTTCCTAGCACCATTTGTAATTTGAGGTCGCTTAAACATCTAAGTCTTTCTGGATGCTCAAATTTTGACAATTTGCCAGAGAATCTAGGGAATCTTGAAGGTCTGCTGAATCTTAATTTGAGAAAAACATCTATAAAAGAGTTGCCTTCATCTGTTGAAGGTTTGACCAGCCTTACTTCATTGGATCTAGCAGATTGCAAACATCTTGTGTGTCTTCCTAGCACCATTTGTAATTTGAGGTCGCTTGAAGATCTTTATCTTTTTGGATGCTCAAATTTTGACAATTTGCCAGAGAATCTTGGGAATCTTGAAGGTCTGCTAAAGCTTAATTTGAGTAAAACATCTATAAAAGAGTTGCCTTCATCAGTTGAAGGTTTGACTTGCCTTACTTCATTGTATCTAGCAGATTGCAAACATCTTGTGTGTCTTCCTAGCACCATTTGTAATTTGAGGTCGCTAGAAGATCTTTATCTTTTTGGATGCTCAAATTTTGACAATTTGCCAGAGAATCTTGGGAATCTTGAAGGCCTGCTGAAGCTTAATTTGTGTAAAACATCTATAAAAGAGTTGCCTTCATCAGTTGAAGGTTTGACTTGCCTTACTTCATTGTATCTAGCAGATTGCAAACATCTTGTGTGTCTTCCTAGCACCATTTGTAATTTGAGGTCGCTAGAAGATCTTTATCTTTTTGGATGCTCAAATTTTGACAATTTGCTAGAGAATCTTGGGAATCTTGAAGGCCTGCTGAAGCTTAATTTGTGTAAAACATCTATAAAAGAGTTGCCTTCATCAGTTGAAGGTTTGACTAGCCTTACTTCATTGTATCTAGATGATTGCAAACATCTTATGTGTCTTCCTAGCACCATTTGTAATTTGAGGTCGCTTGAAGATCTTCGTCTTTTTGGATGCTCAAATTTTGACAATTTGCCAGAGAATCTTGGGAATCTTGAAAGTCTGCTGAAGCTTGATTTGAGTAAAACATCTATAAAAGAGTTGCCTTCATCAGTTGAAGGTTTGACTAGCCTTACTTCATTGTATCTAGCAGATTGCAAACATCTTGTGTGTCTTCCTAGCACCATTTGTAATTTGAGGTCACTTGAACATCTTTGGCTTGGTGGATGCCCAAATTTTGAAAATTTGCCAGAGAATTTGGGGAATCTTAAAGGTTTGTTAATGCTTAATTTGGTTGAAACATCTATAAAAGAGTTGCCTTCATCAGTTGTAGGTTTCACTAGCCTAACTTCATTGTATCTAGGAGATTGCAAACATCTTGTGTGTCTTCCTAGCACCGTTTGTAATTTGAGGTCGCTTAAACATCTGAGTCTTTCTGGATGCTCAAATTTTGACAATTTGCCAGAGAATCTGGGGAATCTTGAAGGTCTGCTGAATCTTAATTTGAGAAAAACATCTATAAAAGAGTTGCCTTCATCTGTTGAAGGTTTGACTAGCCTTACTTCATTGTATCTAGATGATTGCAAACATCTTATGTGTCTTCCTAGCACCATTTGTAATTTGAGGTCGCTTGAAGATCTTTGTCTTTTTGGATGCTCAAATTTTGACAATTTGCCAGAGAATCTTGGGAATCTTGAAAGTCTGCTGAAGCTTGATTTGAGTAAAACATCTATAAAAGAGTTGCCTTCATCAGTTGAAGGTTTGACTAGCCTTACTTCATTGTATCTAGCAGATTGCAAACATCTTGTGTGTCGTCCTAGCACCATTTGTAATTTGAGGTCACTTGAAGATCTTTGTCTTGATGGATGCTCAAATTTTGACAATTTGCCAGAGAATCTGGGGAATCTTGAAGGTCTGCTGAAGCTTAATTTGAGTAAAACATCTATAAAAGAGTTGCCTTCATCTATTGCAGGTTTGACCTGCCTAACTTCATTGTATCTAATGTATTGGAAACATCTTGTGTGTCTTCCTAGCACCATTTGTAATTTGAAGTCGCTTGAAGATCTTTGTCTTTATGGATGCTCAAAGTTTCACAATTTACCAGAGAATCTTGGGAATCTTAAAGGTCTGCTGAAGCTTAATTTGAGTAAAACATCTATAAAAGAGTTGCCTTCATCAGTTGAAGGTTTGACTAGCCTTACTTCATTGTATCTAGCAGATTGCAAACATCTTGTGTGTCTTCCTATCACCATTTGTAATTTGAGGTCGCTTGAAGATCTTTGTCTTTTTGGATGCTCAAAATTTGACAATATGCCAGAGAATCTTGGGAATCTTGAAGGTCTGCTGAAGCTTAATTTGAGTAAAACATCTATAAAAGAGTTGCCTTCATCTATTGCAGGTTTGACTAGCCTTACTTCATTGGATCTAAAAAATTGCAAACGTCTTATGTGTCTTCCTAGCACCATTTGTAATTTGAAGTCACTTGAAAATCTTTGTCTTTATGGATGCTCAAAGTTTGACAATTTGCCAGAGAATCTTGGGAATCTTAAAGGTCTGCTGAAGCTTAATTTGAGTAAAACATCTATAAAAGAGTTGCCTTCATCTATTGCAGGTTTGACTAGCCTTACTTCATTGGATCTAAAAAATGGCAAACATCTTGTGTGTCTTCCTAGCACCATTTGTAATTTGAAGTCGCTTGAAGATCTTTGTCTTTATGGATGCTCAAAGTATGACAATTTGCCAGAGAATCTTGGGAATCTTAAAGGTCTGCTGAAGCTTAATTTGAGTAAAACATCTATAAAAGAGTTGCCTTCATCAGTTGATGGTTTGACTAGCCTTACTTCATTGGATCTAAAAAATTGCAAACATCTTGTGTGTCTTCCTAGCACCATTTGTAATTTGAAGTCGCTTGAAGATCTTTGTCTTTATGGATGCTCAAAGTTTGACAATTTGCCAGAGAATCTTGGGAATCTTAAAGGTCTGCTAAAGCTTAATTTGAGTAAAACATCTATAAAAGAGTTGCCTTCATCAGTTGAAGGTTTGACTAGCCTTACTTTATTGTATCTAGCAGATTGCAAACATCTTGTGTGTCTTCCTAGCACCATTTGTAATTTGAGGTCGCTTGAAGATCTTTGTCTTGATGGATGCTCAAAATTTGACAATTTGACAATTTGCCAAAGAATCTGGAGAATCTTGAAGTTCTGCTGAAGCTTAATTTGAGTAAAACATCTATAAAAGAGTTGCCTTCATCAGTTGCAAGTTTGACTAGCCTAACTTCATTGTATCTAGCAGATTGCAAACATCTTGTGTGTCTTCCTTGCACCATTTGTAATTTGACGTCGCTTGAAGATCTTTGTCTTGATGGATGCTCAAATTTTGACAATTTGCTAGAGAATCTTGTGAATCTTAAAGGTCTGCTGAAGCTTAATTTGAGTAAAACATCTATAAAAGAGTTGCCTTCATCAGTTGAAGGTTTGACTAGCCTTACTTCATTGTATCTAGCAGATTGCAAACATCTTGTGTGTCTTTCCTAGCACCATTTGTAATTTGAGGTCGCTTGAAGATCTTTGTCTTGATGGATGCTCAAAATTTGACAATTTGACAATTTGCCAGAGAATCTGGAGAATCTTGAAGGTCTACTGAAGCTTAATTTGAGTAAAACATCTATAAAAGAGGCTTAAAATCCTCAATTTGGATGGTTGCAAGAGGCTTCAATCATTGGAAACTGTTCGCTCAACTGTGGCTTTTGTAAGTGCAAACTATTGTACCTCATTGGTGAGATTGCCAGAACTACAAAATGACCCCTTCAGGTCATATCACACTGAATTGTGTTTCAAGTGTCTCAACTGCTTCAAATTGGTTGACAATATTCAAAGCGACAATAACATGCTTCAGGTCTCTCTCTCTCTCTCTATATATATATATATATATATTCTAAACATAATGCTTGGTATATTTCACGGACAAAGTGGTAAACTACCAAACAGATTAGATATTATTATTTCTGGAAGTGAAATTCCAATATGGTTTAGCGAAGAAAGTATGGGTCGTAAAGTGAGCATAATAGTGCCTTCTTATCAAATCCATGAGCTGATGGGAATTGCTTTCTGCGTTGTTTTTGTACCCAACAAGTGTCATCAACACCCTAGAGATTGTCAACTTTCATGTTCGTTTGAACTCAATGGATGTAAAATGGAATCTCTTGATACTAAACTTAAGGAAGACTATGGTAAAATTGAATTGCATCGCCTATGGCTGCTCTATTTGTCTTATCCCTATTTTGATCCCATTAGTGAAAAAATATTGAACGGTCAACTTGAGATTGAAATATCTACTCGGAGCTTGGAGGTGAAGAAAGTTGGAGTCCATTTGGTATATGAGCAAGACATCGAAGATCCCAATCAAACTATGGCACAGTGCAACAACTACAACATGTTCAATGGTGATCTAGGTGTTCTCCATCATGATCTTGACAATTTAGCCACAAAAAGTACTAGAAATAAGCGAAGCCGTGATGAGGATGATGGGGCTGGACCTATTGGAGAAGGCTACTCTAAGAAGGAATCACAGCCAAAGAGGATTCAAAGGGAATTTTTTGACTTCTTTACCTGTAAGTCATCATCTTTCTTCATACAATTACAAAACTTGTATTATTTTTTTTGCCTGCACATTTACTAGCAGTTTTTTCTTTAATTTTAACTTCAAAACATTGTGTTGGCACTCATATCTAAATTGCCTCAAACTTAAGAATAATACAAACTTTTTCTTGTTGTATTGTTGGTGCACTTTTATTTAATGGAAGGAGCGGATCAAATGTCCAAGAAGCTTGAAGTGTATCGTGGCAGTAGGAGGGATAGTTACCAGAGCGACGTCGAAGAATTAGCCAAGGAGGGTTGTCTCACACCCACCTGGGCTCTTGCTAAAGTGGTAAAGGACTCAAAATGTTCAATCCTTTAAATTAATTGTCAAATGTCTCTTAATATTGTTTAAATCATTTCTTCTTTGGTGTCTAGCAAATATAATGCTTTGTTAAACTTCAATCATTTTTTCTTTGGTGTCCTGCAAATGTAATGCTTTGGTAAAGAGGTCAAGGACTCAAAATGTTCAATCATTTTTTCTTTTTTTCCTGGACATGCTTGTTGTCGATTAGAACCACTGCTGATGGGACTGCTTGTTCTATCGAAGATCAGAAGGCCTTGAATGACTTTGCACTCAAGGTTGGTTTTAATTCCAACTCATCTTTTTTATTCAAAATTTATGAATTTAGTGCACTGTTTGGCAATTTTTGGAGCTGAAATTGAGATATGATTTGGAGGTGAGTTTTATCATTTACGCTCTAATTGGTTGTTGCACTGAGGGCCTAATTGTTGATTAATATTCTCAATTTGGTTGAAATATTTTTTATTTTGTGTTTTTAACTGTCCAGATGCTCTGAAATTCTAAAGTTAGATGCTTTGAGTTGTCTTTATGTTCTGTTTGGTTGCTTGGAAAAAGGTAGGAAACAGAAAAAATAATTAAAGGGTTTCGATTAATATTGGCTTCTTTCAATTGGCACCTGAGAATTGGAGAAAAAAGCATAATCAAGGAGTGGAAGTTCCATTTGATAGGTTTCTATGAACTCCACGAAGGAGGACCAATAACAGGTGTCCTGTGCTAGGATGCACCGGTACGGCAATTTTGGCCGAGTACCAGCACCGGGTACGTCAGGGGTACGGGTACGCGTACCATACGGGTACAAAGGTACCCAACGCGTACCAAAGGGCAAAATTGAAATTTCAAAAATATGGGTATGTATGGGTACGTGAGGGGTACGTAAGGGTACCGTATGGGTACGTATTTTGGGTAAAACAATATAAAAACCCACCAAAAAATACTATTTAACCTATTTTTCTTTCAATCTCTCATCTCACCCCCCAATCCATCGCCGGAGCTACAGAACCAGCAACCAAAAAAGCAAAAAACCCACAGAAGAAAGTAGAAAACTAGAAAGTCAGAGTCTTGATTCACCACTCACCAGTCACCACCCACCAGTGCAACACCACCGGTGCTCCTCGCTTCACGGCTTTCTCTCGGCGTCGCATCATCACAGCAGCCCGTAGGTTTGCTGTTCTTCTTTTTCCTCTCTTTTTTCTTCTGCTGCTTTTTACTGAAGTAAACTAAGAGTCTTTTTTCTTCTGCTACAATCAGCCCGTAAACTCAAAAAAGCACTAAAGTCTTTACTAAAGTCTAAACTCAAAACTTTTTAGATTTTTAGTGCTGGCCAGCTGTGGTCCATATACCAGAGTACCAGACCAGCCAGCCAATGGTTGATTACACGTGATTTAGTTGTGGTCCATATACCAGACCAGTTGTGGTCCAATATCCAAAAGTAGACTAAGACCACACGTGATTTAGTTTTTTGTGTGACACGTCCATTACTTGATTATTTGCACTGTTGGATATTGGTTTTGTTTTGTGTGTTATTTTGTTCTTTTGCTTTACAGTTTATCATGGTTGCTGGCTGTAATATAGTAAAATTGTAACGTAATATTCAGCAACCATGCTGTAATATAGTAAAATTGTAACGTAATATTGGCTCAATATTGGTTGCTGACTTGTTGACAAATCGATATGGGGTCTTGTGCACTTGGTTTTATTTTATTTTATTTTTTTTATACATGTTGGCTGCCATGGTCCCATGATAGACTTTGTTTTTTATTTTTTATTATTTTTTTTTCTAACTTGGTTTTGGTTTTGTTTGTTATTCAATTAATTAATTTTTTAATTTGAAATATTTGTAGGTAAAATGAGCACAGAAAAAATAACTGATAAATATGCCAATAGTCAGTTAAGTGAAAATGATACTCGGTGTCCTCTATGGAGATTTGTTACTAAGTTGGATAAAGCAAGTGGTGGTGGTGGAAATATTAATTTTAAATGTAATTATTGTGGTGACACTTTCAAAGGCTCTTATTCTAGGGTGAAGTGACTCCGATTCAAACTTTGGATTCTCCTGACTTTTCCGAAGACGCATATCTTGAATTTCTTTATCAAACCCATTAAGGTAAATATTAATCAAAATCGAACTCAACCCGCTTTCTTGAGGAAACCCCCTTCCTAAGTAACAACCACCCAATTCAATTCCCAGCACCTCACACTCAAACAACCTCTTTATAATACCAATGAAAAAACCATCCTTTATTTTCTCTTCAATAAACAAACACAACTTATTTACATGCCTATCATCAAACTTTTCTCTATCAAATGTGACACTAAACCACCAACTAGGATTCTCTACCGAGTTCTTAAGGTACCGAATGGCCGTGTGGCGTCCCATACCAACACGCCCACCGTAAGAAAACGTTAGAAACCGTTCATCATACACAATTTCCAATACCATCCTAATAGCTTCAATCAAAACCTTTAATTTCAAGTTGGGCAAGACCAAGTTCTCACCTTTCTTTCTTGAGGGCACCATTGTGACACAACAACCTTCAACATCGAACCGATCCTCGCAGAGCTCGCGACCCATTTCTTCAATATCGAACCGCCTCGAGACAGAGTCGAGAAGGGACTGTGAGTCAGGGGAGTTGAGGGCATTGTTGGGTTGTGGGGTGGTGAGGTTTTGGCAAGCAGTGAGGAGGACATGGGGCAAAGCGATGACATTTGAGAGGAGATTGGAGAAGTTGCCATGTGAGTATTGGCTGAGAACTAAGGCTTTGAGTTGGGGTTTTGTGAGGGTTTCAGTGGGGCTTTTGGGTTTGGGTTTTGGGGTGTGTTGAAGGGTTTTGTAACAGAGTTGAGAATAGTTTGAGAGATGAACGATTTGGAGGCCTGAATTCAAGTGGGTTTATTCTTCTGAGGTGTATAAGCATTGAGTCAATGTGAAGAGAAGTGAAAGCTTGGAAATTGTTTTGGGGGTTTAAGCTTTCTGCCTGAGTTCAAAAATGAGAGTAGGTCTTTGCAAATAGCAATTTTTTTTTTTTTTAATTATATATTTAACCCTTTACTTGTTCTTTATTTGTTGAAATTAAACCAAAAACTTTCATAAATTTTAAATTAAACTCTACAATTTTAAAATCATTTCAATTTAAAACATATATAACTATTAACTCCCATCTCTAACTAAATCATACCATGTCTTTGTTATGCTTTTTTTTCTTTTCTTTTTTCTCTATTTAATTCATGTCTTCAGCTAAATATTCAATGTTTTAGTCAATATGGGTACAAGAAAAGCCCAACTTAGTATCTTTAAATAGAGAAATCAAGACCAAATTAAGATAATA
>OU015761.1:63707843-63741826 GCA_907173295.1 Fagus sylvatica | reverse complement strand
AGTAATTGGGCTTATGGTCCCCTACATCCCAATTAAAAAAATATATAGAGATAAAGTATCATATTAAGATATGATTTTTATAATAAAGTCTAAGTTTTTTTTTTCATTAAATAGATTCGCAATTTTATTAGTGATAAAATTATATATACTAATTACTTAAATTAATTGGACATTCATAAAATTAAAATGAACACATAATTATCCTAACAATTATCTCTCAGAAAATAAAAGAAAAACAAAATTAAGTCTTTATTTTTTGCTCCTTACTCATAATAATAATAATAATAATAATAAACTCTCTTTGGTGCTTCGGTGCTTCCATTACTGCGGACTCTAGACCGGCCGGCGGTAGCAAGGCACACAATCCCTGCCACTAGGGGCAAGGCATGTGTAACCTTGATTGGGCTAGCCCAATCAAGTTTTTTTTTTTTAGCTAATTTTTTTTTTTTAAAAAAAATTTATAGCAAAATTTTTAATTTTTTAAATAGTCCTAACCCTAACCCAGTTTAAATTCCAATCACAAACACCAGTCCTAACCCAGTCCAATTCCAACGTACCCTAAAATAATTCTTGACTTTGACCCTGCATGTCACCTCCTTGAAAAATCATGCCATGATAACTAGTTAACTAATATGTCCTTGCTCTCTCTTTCTCAGCTCTTCCCCTTCAGCCTTTACCCAAATTTCCCAAATTCTTCTAAGTTCTCTCTATCACCAAGTATACCAAACTCTAAAAGAACAGCTTACTTCTCAATGATGTGTAAAATGTTATTGAAACTAATTTTCTCCGAGAAAACATATGGTGGTCACAGTTTTGATGTTTTTTTGTCATCCAAAACAAACAAATTTTTGTTTTCCATTTTAGGTACAAATGGATGTATATGAAACTATATATTTTCTTTTTTCATATTGATGTGCATAATATACTGATGTATGTCCACATTAGATGGTGTGTGGACAACTGCACATCGTGATGTGAAACAATTAATATTTAGGCCTTCTAACGAAATGTGGCATATAAAAAGAAGTAAAAAAAATTATTTTGTTACTAATTAATTTTAGTTTTGGGCCCAAGAACAAATTTCTAGAGGAGCTCAAGCTAAAGAAGCCAAATTTGTGTCCTGGCAAACGTATGACTCACTTACCCTAGCTAACACATGGCCCAACAGGAAAGAACAGAGTGATGTACTTATCTGCATTTTCCTGCATGTCAGTTCATATTGCTTAAGACATCATATTAAGCTTTTCAGCAGATGGGTAGAAGTTAAAAGCTTGGATTTTAGTCACCCTTCTATGAGTATATAGTAATTAATTAATTAAGCTCAACCCTAGATATCATGAAGGGATTTTTTTTTTCTTTTTCTCTTTTTAATTGTGATAAGCAATGAACTTAACTTTCTAATAACTTTGAGAAGGAGATGTGATTCGGAAGATCATATAAAATGACCTTTGCTCATTCGGGAAACTATTTTGACTGAACTATAAAAATGAGATGGGGTTACTTAATAAAATAATCAAACAGTTTATTGAATGGTTAGTGCATTTAGTTATATTAATCATTTTCAATAAGTTTTTTTTTTCTGACTGCATGTGTCTATTACTTTATTGGCATGGTTTTCTACAAAGATTCCCGTCTTGATACGTTAGTATATAATACTATAAAATGATATTCCAGTAAATGGTACGTATTTCTTCTATAAGTACGAATATAAGAATGTGGAACAAAGAATGTCTCAACGAAGTTTTGATTTTCTAATGCATCTATTATTCACAACTCACAAGTAAGCTTTTTTGATAATATATTAAACGTTATTGAAGAATTTAGTGTGAATCAACATGAATAATTTATCCTATACAAGGTGGAGTTTCCTCTAAACAATACAAAGCTTGCTCTGTACCAGCAAATACTTATTTTACTAATATTATTAAGTTCATATCGATTAACCTTGTGTATTTTTTGAGGCGCAGTTTGGAGTCTATAATACGAAAAACTATCTTTATAAAACTGTTTTATAGAGCGTTCCTCTCATATTTAGTGGTTCTATATACTTGTGAGATCCACATGCTGTGAAAGGGGCATTCCATGCATGAGATAGACACGTAAGTTTTATTTTTATTCTTATACTACCTATAGTATGAGTAAAACTACAATAGATTAAGTTATCTAATTAAATTCAAACATAAAATTGTATTACATTATATGTCATCGAAAAAGATAACATTATTTGTGTTTCATTGGTCAATACATGTATTAGTACTGCATCACAAATGACCCAATAGTTTGAAGAGATTGATTGCTCAACCTTTAAGTATGAGGAAAGCATTGCAATTGATTTCATAATAAGGTGACATAATGCAATTTTACCTCAAACATTCTCATTTATTATTATTATATATATTTTTTTGATAATTCAATAGTCGGAGAGATGAAAACAAGTAATGACTAAGCGAGAAGGCTGTTGACAATGTTTTTACTTTTTAAGTGCATTTCTTTTTATGGTTTTAGCCTTTTAGGTAAAGTTTCGTAAATCTTTTTATAGAATGTATTATAGCACAATAATTTTTATTTTATTTTATTTTTTTATTTATACTGCGTTGAAACTTTTACTAAAATTAACTTGTCACTAGCAATTTCTAGTTCTATTTTTAATATTTTTTTTGGGTCAATATATGACATAAGAGAATAAACTTGAGAATAACCCCAAAGGATATTAGTTTGAGAAATATTTTTTGAATATCAACATTAGTTTTTTAAACTAATGTGAAAGTACACATGTATTACACACTTTGTGGAATTCCACTTTCAAACCCACATGCCGTATATTTCTTAATAATCAAAACTTATTAAATCAACGATCCAATGGCCTACATGAGTGAGGGTTAATAATTATTTGTATAACCTCAAGTGTCAAGTAGACAAGTACCAAATAAAACTATAGTCTTATACTTCAAAACCCATGTTTATGTTTGTTGGATTGGATAAAAAAAACAAAAAGAAAAGTCATGGAAAATGGGCGGTTTGGCGTGGAGTATGCGGCTGTATAGGAAGGAAAATGCATTGTTTTTTCTTTGTATAGTGGGGAAGAATGATAAAGAAATTGCATAATCACTACAAAACAACAGTCACTATCTTCTATTGGAAGAATATTGACAGTCTGAAAATGACGTTGTTGACAGATATTTAAACATTATTTATTAGGTACATTAATCCGGCATAGGGAAATAAAATAGTCTCGTTTGGACAAAAGGAAAATGGACTTATATAAGAGGGTGTTTTTTCCAATGTTGCTGTCCTGCTTGTGACATTTTCCATGTTTTTCCACTTTCCTGGAAACTTCCTCAGCTTTTCCCTATCAATTTTCTATAGGACAGAAACATCTTGGCTGGACTTTTCTGTTTGTGAACAGAACAAATTGACAAGGCGGTGGATTTTAGACTTTTGCTTGCTTTTATATTTAAAAAATGGGTGAAGACCGAATACACTTCCCTATATACATAACATATGAGTGGAAATCCCACGTTATCGAAATTCATAAATTTAAACTTTTGGACGTGGGTTCGAATCCCCAATTATATATTTAGTATAGTGTGTGCGTGTGTTTTTATCGTCAACTCAAAAAAAAAAAAATGATTAATTGGATTAATATTTGGAAATCACACTATTGAATTATATGTTCTCTTCATTCTTAACATGTAACTTATGCTGTGTGTTTAATTTTATAGTAAAATAAAAAACATAAATTTTAAACATTTTCTATATGAGATATTTATTGATCTTTGATCATTTTGACATTCTGTAAGTGTGGAGGATAGAAGGAGACTATATAATTCAAGGATAGGTACAGGATCCCTTTGCAATTAGAGTAGGGACAGGGTGCGTGTACTTGGAGCTCACGCAAGTGTATATCGCACAAGACAAATCCAATAAAGTCCACACAATGATCTTGGAAAAAGACCCAACAAATAGAGTTGTCAATGGTGCTAAATCAAAGAAAATGATTTATTGGATTAATATTTGGAAATCACACTATTGAATTATATGTTCTCTTTATTCTTAACATCCACATTGAATTTCACATTAATCGAATAATATTATGTACTATCCGATCTATTAAATCATGTTTTGTGTGTAATTTTAAATAAATAAAAAACATAAATTTTAAACATTTTCTATATGAGATATTTATTTATCTTTGATCATCTAACATTTTGTAAGTATGGAGGATGCAAGGAGACAATATAATTCAGTGATAGATTTTGTCAAAAAACACGCATTCAAGTTACATCGAGTATAAATTGAATCCAACACTTTAAAAATTGTTTGGAAATGCAGACATTTTTGAACTCATATCTAAATATTAGTCTTAGGTTTATTAGTTACCTCTCTTATTCTATTATTCTTTTATTTTATTTTAATATGTCTTCAAATATGACCTGATGAGAAAGGCTAATGTAATAATGTATACAGTTTTAATGACTTTTTTAACTTATAATTTACTTTATTTGAAATCTCAATATCTCATTTTTAAATACTTCATTTGAATTTAAATTAAATGTAGTAGAATTGAAAATGTATACCTTTTATTTGAAAGACAATATATTATTTAGTATTTACACTTTGGTTCAGAGAAAAAGTAAAAAACACGGAATAGGACCGGGAAAAAGGAATTTTTTTTCTTGTTTGGTTGGGTGATAGTATTTTCTTTCGGAAATAGTTTACCATCCCACCAGTCACCACTAACATTACTTCTATTATATATCAATCACAACATGCCACTTTAACAGTTGTGAAAAAAAAAATTGTAAATTTTATTGTGTCACTAGACTTATTTATATTAGAAAACTGCCAATGAATATAACTACTAAGGATTATGCATAATTTGCATCAATTGCAATACAATCATACAAAAGGAGAATCTAAAATTCATAACAAAATGTTGCACATGCATGATAATTCATAATTATTGCTTTCATTGTTACCTTCATAGATGTCATAAAAAAAAAAATAAAAAAAAAATAAAAACTTCTCGTGGTCTTATTTTACAAAATCCGAATTATTAAAGGGAAATAATATTTAAAGAAGGTCCCCCCCTCTCGTGGTCTTTCCTCCCAAATTTGAAGAAAACATGGTCAGAAAAGAATCTTCAAATTTTAATTTTAATATATATATTTTTTTAAAAAATAGGCCTTCATAAATAATTTTGTCTCACTTGACAACTAAACAACACAAGGGATGAAATTTTCCCTTCTCCTATTTTCCTTTCCTTTTCCTCTTCCTTATTTTGTCAGCAGTTTTTGGATATCAAACAGACCTCCCCAAAAGGTAATTTTAATGTGGCCGATTTCCCTGTTTCCCTTTAATAATTTGGATTTTGTAAAATAATAAGACCAACGTTTTTTTTTTTTTTTTATTTTTTATTATTATTATTTTATTTTATCTATGAAGGTAACAATGAAAGCAATAATTATGAATTATCATGCATGTGCAACATTTTGTTATGAATTTTAGATTCTCCTTTTGTATGATTGTATTGCAATTGATGCAAATTATGCATAATCCTTAGTAGTTATATTCATTGGCAGTTTTCTAATATAAATAAGTCTAGTGACACAATAAAATTTACAATTTTTTTTTTCACAACTGTTAAAGTGGCATGTTGTGATTGATATATAAAAGAAGTAATGTTAGTGGTGGGATCATATGAAGGTAATATTGTTGCATCACTTACAACTTAACATCTTAACAAGTTGTGAGAAAAATTGTGTCTCTAACATTACTATTTCCCAATTATAATTCGAATCTTTACAATAACCACAAAATTTATGATGACTCCCCCACAAAATTTATCTTTGCGGTAACCACCTAATACATGCGTGGGAAGATTTTGAGTTCAAATTTGCTCAATTCAAGGGTGTCTTATCTCTCTTAAGATGAGTTCAAGACTTCAAGCTCACTTGAGACTTGAGAGTGAACTCTGAAAATGGTAATCTTTCTCTTAGATTTTTTTTTGGAGGAGAGAGAGAGGGGGGGACCTAGTTTAAATATTGTTCTATTTCAAATTTGAATAACAATGAGTTAAATCATTGGCCAATGAGGACACATCATAATGCAGACAACTTGACAGGTTAATCCTAGTAAATTTTGAAAGAAATTTTTCATGATATTTATTTCATTTTAGAAAGATTTTTTGAAGACAAGTCAAAATCAAGCCAACCCACATTTTGGTTTCATGGTATGAAGTAAATTTGTACTAGTTCATTATTGACACAAGATGGACTCAAGCGAATAAAACAACCTTGCATTTGAAAAGGAAATTTTCAGTGTGATTGGTATCAATCAACAAGAGGTTAACCATTTTCTGGACACCAGAGTCCCACCCTTCATCTAACATGATAGTGGAAAAAAGGACAAGCACACTCCATAATGCTATGTATAAAATTGATTAAGACATGCTGCTAACCATATTTTGTCAAGTAGTCTGGACCACAAACTTGTGAGCATCATTATGTGAAGAAAGAAATAAAGAAAAAAGAATTGACATTTTCAAATATTTATCTTTTAACTCACTTCCTAAACAGTAGTCGGATTGATACCTTTTCTCTTTTAATAAGAGGAGATTTTGATTTCAATCAGTAGGAGATAAAAGGATTTTGCTTGGTGAAAGAGTACCCATGTTCTAGTCTACATTCCCTATTTGAAATTGGAAAAAAAAAAAAACTAAAAAAAACTTACTAGTTAATGCATGTCTCAAACATGATTTATATATGAAATCATGTTTGAGACATGCTAATTTAACTGGTTTTAAATTTTTTTATCGTCGAATAAAAAACTTGTGATGGAATCCCGCCTACACAAAAAAGAAATACATTGACATTTTAGTTTGATAGTAAAGAGCATGGTTTCTTATTAAACTCTAGTGACTGATGGTGCAATAGGTTGAATAAGAAAAATCAATTTACAATGACACCCTCTACAGCAGGTCCAAGCCCATGGGCTGCTGAAATACACACACATACAAATCTCTTTCTCTCACTCTGGGTCTGGAAAACACAGACATACATTGGCTTTAATATGGGCTTTTGCTCAAAGGCTTTAATATAGGCCTGCCTGAAGATTGGTTATCAATACTTGATCAAAGAAATTGGTTATCAATATTTATTCCAGAAAAGATTGGTTTCCAATTGGATTGGAAAAGAACATGCCACAAGATGTTGATTTATTTAAATATACTAGTTAAGTTATTAAAATAAATGGGAAAAAAGTTCAAAGATTTGTTGTGCCTTTTAATTTTGAATTGCTATTATTTTGGTCTATATAATATGAAAAGTTATAATGTAAACTTTTAACTTTAAAATCGTTGTCAATGTAGCTTTTGGTTACGATGAACTGTTAAGACCCCAAAACTACATCGTTTTTTAAAAGGGAAAAAAGAAAAAGAAAAAAAAAAGAAAACGACTTCTAATTTTGAAACAATTAGAAGTTTTAAATTGATAATTGACGGATCTTGATTGTATAAGATCATATGAATAATAATTTTAAAGTTAAAGATATTGATTATGATGTATTCGATTTTTGTGACATTGAGTCTAATCGATTTTATCTTGATTGAAATCCTAGCAATTACACCAAATCGTTCTTTGAGCGATGTGGTGTATCAACTATCATGATGCTTCCTTCTCCTACTCCATGGTTGGCATTTTTTTTTTCTTTTTTATTGTATATGATCTCTTTTACTTTTTTCTTTGGCACAAGAAGAAGAGGTTGATTTGTATCATCTTAATTTGGTCTTGATTTCTCTATTTAAAAATACTACGTTTGGTTCTTCTTCTACCCGTATTGACTAGAACATTGATGATTTAGCTGAAGACATGAATTAAATTGAAAAAAAAAAAAAAAAAAGCATAACAAAGACATGGTATGATTTAGTTAGAGATGGGAGTTAATAGTTATATATGTTTTAAATTGAAATGATTTTAAAATTGTAGAGTTTAATTTAAAATTTATGAAAGTTTTTGGTTTAATTTCAACAAATAAAGAACAAGTAAAGGGTTAAATACATAATTAAAAAAAAAAAAAAAAATTTGCTATTTGCAAAGACCTACTCTCATTTTTGAACTCAGGCAGAAAGCTTAAACCCCCAAAACAATTTCCAAGCTTTCACTTCTCTTCACATTGTCTCAATGCTTATACACCTCAGAAGAATAAACCCACTTGAATTCAGGCCTCCAAATTCTTTCATCTCTCAAACTATTCTCAACTCTGTTACAAAACCCTTCACCACACCCCAAAACCCAAACCCAAAACCCCACTAAAACCCTCACAAAACCCCAACTCAAAGCCTTAGTTCTCAGCCAATACTCACATGGCAACTTCTCCAATCTCCTCTCAAATGTCATCGCTTTGCCCCATGTCCTCCTCACTGCTTGCCAAAACCTCACCACCCCACAACCCAACAATGCCCTCAACTCCCCTGACTCACAGTCCCTTCTCGACTCTGTCTCGAGGCGGTTCGATATTGAAGAAATGGGTCGCGAGCTCTGCGAGGATCGGTTCGATGTTGAAGGTTGTTGTGTCACAATGGTGCCCTCAAGAAAGAAAGGTGAGAACTTGGTCTTGCCCAACTTGAAATTAAAGGTTTTGATTGAAGCTATTAGGATGGTATTGGAAATTGTGTATGATGAACGGTTTCTAACGTTTTCTTACGGTGGGCGTGTCGGTATGGGACGCCACACAGCCATTCGGTACCTTAAGAACTCGGTAGAGAATCCTAGTTGGTGGTTTAGTGTCACATTTGATAGAGAAAAGTTTGATGATAGGCATGTAAATAAGTTGTGTTTGTTTATTGAAGAGAAAATAAAGGATGGTTTTTTCATTGGTATTATAAAGAGGTTGTTTGAGTGTGAGGTGGTGGGAATTGAATTGGGTGGTTGTTACTTAGGAAGGGGGTTTCCTCAAGAAAGCGGGTTGAGTTCGATTTTGATTAATATTTACCTTAATGGGTTTGATAAAGAAATTCAAGATATGCGTCTTCGGAAAAGTCAGGAGAATCCAAAGTTTGAATCGGAGGAGCTTGTTTCAATGTCTCGCATGTTTTATAAGCCAGTGAAGATGTTTGTGGTCAGGTACCTGGATGAAATATTAGTGATAACTTCGGGTTCAAAGATGTTGACCATGGATTTGAAGAACTGGGCTTTGAAATATTTAGAAGGGAGTTTGGAGTTGAAGGTGGATAAAATGAAGACGGCTATTCATAGTGCGGTATCTGAGAATATTAGTTTTCTAGGCATGGAACTACAGGCGGTTCCACCTTCAGTTTTGCATCCTCCCATGACGGAGAAAGCAATGAGGGCAAGGAAGAAGTACCTTAGGCAGAAGGAAGTTAGAGCTTTAGAATTGAAAAATGCTAGAGAGAGGAATAGAAAGAAACTGGGGATGAAGATCTTGCAGCATGTATTTAAGAAGTTGAAGCAAAGTGATGGATTTAAATTTGAGTTTCAAATTGAGAACAAAGTTCGAGAAATCTTCACAACTTGGGCTGATGAAGTAGTTCAAAATTTCTTGGGGTCCTTGGAAGAGCGTTGGGAATGGCACCGGAAGCTAACAGCAGGCGATTTTCTTTCTTTAAGACACATTAGAGATCAATTACCACAAGAGCTGGTTGAAGCCTATGATAAGTTCCAAGAGCAAGTTGACAAGTATTTGAGTCCGGTCCAAGCTAGAAAGGCATTAGAGAAAGAAGAAAGGAGAATGGAGGAGGAAGAGGAACGGAAATATGCTAAGCGCACTGTTGAGGATTTGACGAGGCTGTGTGTGAAAGTTGATGCCCCAATAGAACTAGTTAGGAAGGCGGTTAAGATGGCTGGTTTTACAAATAGCATGGGTCGCCCTAGGCCGATCAAGTTACTCATTGCTCTTGAAGATACTGATATTATCAAGTGGTATGCAGGTGTAGGGAGAAGGTGGCTTGATTTCTTCTGCTGCTGTCACAACTTCAAGATGGTCAAAATTGTAGTAACTTATCACTTGAGATTCTCTTGCATTTTGACTCTAGCAGAGAAGCATGAATCAACCAAACTTGAAGCCATTAAGCATTACACTAAAGATTTGAAGGTCTCTGATTTGAATGGAAATGAAGAAGTGTACTTCCCCACGGAAAGAGAGGTTAAAATGATGGGAGATCAAAATCTTTCGGATCCAAGGCCTGTTGATGGGGCTTTATCTTTGGCTTTGATTCGGTTGGCTTATGATGAGCCTTCATATTCCTGTATCGCTCATTTCTGTGACAGAATGGATACTGTTTTTTATCGGGTACGGTTACTGCAGAACCGTTTGAATGTGAACCCATCTGTTGAAGAGAAGTGGGTCTCAGGGATGGGTGCAATTCATGAAAGTCTTAATCGGAAATGCCTCCCTCTGTGTTCTGATCACATAAACGATTTATATACGGGGAAAATCACCCTGCAAGACATTGACTGTACTTCGTTTGTGGATGTGGACTGAATGTTTCTTGTTCTGCTGCAATTTTCTATGTAATTGGCATTGGTTCTGGAGGCTGCTGATGTTCTGAACCATGTTCAAGAAATTCTTGTGTATTTCTTTCCTGAAAGGAAGCCAGGTAGGTGATGTGTAAATTGTTTGCATCTTTATTGATTTCCTTTGCTACTTATGTCATTGTTATCTGTGGTGATGAATCCTTGTGGGAATTATATTATAAGAACATAATAGAGAAACTTATTCACGCAGTTATTATCCAAACCTTCTCCAGCTGTTTGGATGGTTATTTCGTAACTGATGAAATTGATTGATAGAGGCATCCCTTGTTTTCCCAACCCCGAGCATTTGATTTATCTCATAGCTCAGTATATTTTGATGGAATAGGATTACAAAACCATTTTGTCAATGAGAACTCTGTCCTTGTGTGTTGCTTTAAGTGTCCATCTTCAATGTAGGGGTTTTTCTTCATTTTTTTTTGGTTGGGTTTAAGTTTTCTGAAGTGTTTTGTGTCTCTTACATTTGATCTTTCTGGTTTTATTTGAACTAATGCTAAAAAACCTGTTCTTCAAGCTCTTTTCTTGCTTGTTGTAGGTACATGTTAAGAGCTGTTCTCAAGTACTGCAGGGCTGTAAAATGAGCCAAGCTGCTCGCAAGCAGCTTGATTAAAGTTTGCTTGGCTCGTTTGTTAAGCAAAATGACCCGAGCTTGTACTGTGTTCTGGGCTTAAGCATCATTATGCTCAGCTCGTGAGCTCATGAGCTGGCTTGATAGAGGGTCTCCATCATAGATCTGAGGGAATATTCTTCTTCTCAAACTGATCTGATGCTTTCATTTTGGGAATCAAGCATAGACAACAGATTCTTCTCAATTTATCTGTTTTCTATCTATGTGGGATTGAAGCACCATATCAAAAATACTGTGGGCTTGTCTTGTATAAGACAATTTTTTCCCTATGTGTTCACAAATTGCAAACAATAGATGAAAATAGTAGCCATTCCTCTGTCTTAAAAAGCCATGCTTCCCTATTAGCAGCTGTTGGTCCCACATGGTAGAAGAAGAGCACTTGTTGAGGAGCCTTTTTTTAAGAATTTATATATATATAAAAATTGCCATGCTCCCCATGGACTCGTGAGAGAAGAAAAGCCATTACATTTACAGGTGTTGCTTCCTGAGTTATGCAGTAACCTTACCCTTGATGTAGAGCCCATCAGCTGTTGAAGTTTAAAAATTCAAAACAGCTAGCAATTAGAAGTTTTTTTGGAGCTTGCAAGTAGCGGAAGACAGTCGAGTATTGCATGAGCTGAGCCAATCGAGCTCTAAAAATAATTTCTTGCAAGAGCTGAGTCTGAGTAGTAGGAAGTTGGGCTTAGCTTGGTTTGTTTACATTCTTAATTGTATGATTGGCAATGTATTGGGTTACCAAAGGTGTGCAAATTCAAGTCTAAAGCACATTCATTATTTGCAAAAAATTTTGAAGGGTAATGTATGTGTACATGCTTGCATTGACTTGTAAATACCTCTTTGGCTTTTAGAGTTTAATCTATGTTTGGTGCTTTTGAAAATTGAATATAGTTCTTTCTATTGTTTATTAAAATTTTCATTGTCAGTATTTAACACTTGTTTCCTTTTAACTGGAATTTGTGGTTGTTCGTTGTAGGAGTGGCTGCTGTGGGACTTTGTGAAAGTGTTACACAGAATATAGAGGCTGTCTTTGAATAAGAGGTACTGGATTTCAAGGTTTTAAGTAAGCAAGGATATTTAAGAAGGTAAAGTCTTGATCCTTCTGTGACAAAGCAGGCAAAACTTTTGGCAGACTGACCATAAACAGATTGAAGAAGATTCTGTTACTAATGGAGTGTAATGTTATGTCGGATTTAGAGGTTCAAGTTTTTGGTGAGCAAGAGAGAATGGCACTGTTTCATTGTTTGGCTGTGGCAATCTCGAGTTTGTTGGTTCGTGTGGTGAATGTAGATTATAGAAAAAGTGGGATCAATAATAGTAATAGATGCTTTGGAGAAATGTGGTTCCTGAAGATGGAAGGTGGCAGAGAAGATATAGATTAGACACTGTACTGTGTGCAGCAAATGGTTTTTGAGAAATGAGATGGATTTTGAGGATGATTTAATGAGCTAATTAAGATTAAATTTTTCATTTTGGCTCGACAACCTGGCTCGACAAGTTCAAAACAGTATCATGGTGGGTACTTATTCTGAAGTCAAAAAAATGTTTGTCATGAAGATGTGAATTAGATTATCAAGTAATCAAACAGTTGAGATTGAAATGGCACTTCAGAAGCAGAAAAAAATTCTCATTTTGCTTTAGATACAAGGTCATTTGCTTCTTTTTAGTCCAAGCACGACTGACCGGTGCTGTTGCAAGTACCATAGAATGCTATTAACTTAAGATGTATTCTCATGTGATCCACTCAAAGCCAATTCTTAATGTAATCCTGTTATTTATAATATGATTTCTTTGTATCTTTCAGCAAAGGATTAGATCCTAAAGATTTCCACACATGTAATTTTATTTGACACTCATAATACACAATTGCTTGTTTCTGAGAACTTACTCAAATATGCTAGAACAGAGTATGATATAGTTCACAAGGATCACACACAATAACGAACAAATTTTGCTGTTGGGGAGAACAACTAATCTAGTGGTCGAGCTATATTATTGTGTATACCCCACATATTATCATTTAATTAACATTTAGTTAACCACATCATATTTACATGATTTTGCCACATTGTCTCACGTTACAGTTAAACCTTCATTTATCAAACCATTTATGTAACAATCTTATTTTTATATACTTTTGTTTTTTTAAAGAAGATGGAATGATGGTTTATACGGAGGATTAACTTACAAAAAACTGATATTCAAGTTGTAGGACTTAAGGAATTGTAAGTTGTAATATGCACTTAAGGAATTGTAAGTTGCGTGTTCGAATCCTTATGACAATGAATCCCTTTGGGGTCACCTTTAAGACCATTGAATCTGATAATTAACCGGTTTATGTGGAATGGGAGACTCAAAGAGCAGTGTGATTATTCGAAATGAAGCATTAGATACTTGCGTCATAAAAAATAAAAAAAGAAAAAAAAAAGAAAAAAAAGAAAACTCCTTTTTATGCTAAAATCTTAGCAATTCATATGGAGTTACATATTTTCCATTTAAGAGTTCTGATTTCAGAGGCCTAAAAAATTTATACATTTTTTTTTTCTTTTTTCTTTTTTCTTACAAGAATAGGTACAAAATATAACATTCAATTCTTATTTATTCAACTAAATTGACACTCAAATAAATATTAAAAAAAAATGTTGGATAAAACAAAAATTGTCATTAAATTTGTAAAAGAATACAGTTCTGTTTCCCGGACAGTGCTAGACGGGTTCTCCCTCTCAAAATTCAGTCGAAGAACACAGCTTTGTTGAATCTTCAACGTCAATATTCCCCCACTTCTCCATCATGTCTTTCATCGTCTCTGCTTCTCCTCACAACTTCCTCTTCTTCTTCTTCACACCCATCACCTGAAAACTCATTACCACCATCTCACACTGAAACCCTTTTCTTCTTCTTCTTCTTCATGGCTATTACATTCATGCAAGGACCTTCAAACTCTAAGACAAGCCCATGCTTCTCTCATTCTCTCAAAAGGTTTGGAACCCATCTCTGTTATCTCAAAGCTCATGAGCTTGTACGCTCAGTTCCATGACATTGACAGTGTCATACGGGTATTTAACACTTTAGAAAAACCTCACACTATAGCTTGGAATTTGATTATTAAGTCCCATCTTGATTTGGGTCTTTTTGATTCGGCTTTGTTATTGTACAAAACAATGAGACATTTGGGTGTTGCCCATGATAGTTTCACGTTTCCGATAGTAAACCAAGCTGTTTTATCGCTTCAGAGTGATGTAATATATGGAGAGATGGTTCATTGTGTGTCAACGAAAATGGGTTTTGGATTTGAAGTGTATTTTTGCAATACGATGATTGAGGTTTATGTGAAATGCGGGTGTGTAGTTTATGCCCGTAAACTGTTTGATGAGATGTCACAGAGAGATTTGGTTTCTTGGACGTCGATGATTTCGGGGTATGTTTGTGAGGGAAGTGTGGGTAGTGCTTTCTATTTGTTTAGGGAAATGATGGTAAAGTCTGAACCCAATTCAGTGACTTTGATAATAATGTTGCAGGCTTGTTGTGCCGGTGAAAGTTTGATCCATGGGATGCAACTTCATGGTTATGCAATCAAGAGTGGATTAGAAAGTGATGGGTCCTTACAAAATTCAGTTTTGAAAATGTATACTAGGACGGGTAGTGTTGAAGAAGTTGAAATCTTTTTCAGCAAGATTGACAGAAAGGATGATGTTTCCTGGAATATTCTGATTTCCTTTTATTCCATGAAAGGGGATATTGAAAAGTTAGTGAATAGGTTTAGTGAAATGCAGGGTATAGCTGCACTCAGCATTGAGACTTTAACATTACTTATATCAGCATTTGCGAAGTCTAGAGATCTTTTTCAAGGTGAACAGATACATTGTTTAGCCATTAAATCAGGTTTTTGTGATGATGTTTTGCTGACTTCTTTGTTGGATTTTTATGCCAAGTGTGGGAAAATTGAGATATCAGATCAGTTGTTTAGAAAAATTTCTTATAGAAACAATGTTACATTTGGTGCTATGATGTCAGGTTTTGTTCAAAATGGATATGTTAAGGATGCCATAAATTTGTTCCATCAAATGCAAGCTGCAAATGTTGAACCTGGGGCTGAGATTTTAAGAAGCATTCTTGATGCATATACCCAATTGGGGGCTCTGCAATTGGGTAAGGCAATCCATGGCTACTTTATAAGACACATTTTTTGCAGAACTATGGAAGAAACTACATATCTGGAAGCCTCTATCTTAAACATGTACATAAGATGCGGAAACATTTCTTCTGCTAGAGTGTCTTTTCATAATATATTGGTCAAAGATTTAGTAATCTGGACAACAATGATTGAAGGCTTTGGAACTCATGGGCTTGGTTCTGAAGCCCTAGAGCTTTTCGGTCTAATGCTAAAGGAAAGAATAAAACCAAACAGTGTCACCTTCTTGAGCTTACTGTCTGCTTGTAGCCACTCTGGTCTTGTTAGAGAAGGGTGTGAAGTTTATAATTCTATGAAATGGATATTTGGTATTCAACCTAATTTGGATCATTACACCTGCATGGTTGATCTTTTGGGTAGATATGGAAAGCTTAAAGAGGCCTTAGCCATAATTGTGAAAATGGTGATTTTTTCTGATGGTAGGATTTGGGGTGCTCTTCTTGCAGCTTGCAGAGTTCATGGAGACATAAAACTTGGGGAATATACGGCACAAAGGCTTTTGGAATTGGAACCTGATAATGTTGGGTATCATACACTGTTGAGCAATGTACAAGCAGGTGTTGGACGATGGGATGAAGTTGAAGAAGTAAGAAGAGTAATGAATGAGAAGGATTCTGAAGAAGAAACCAGGGTGGAGTTGCTTTGAGGCTAAAGGGATGATCCATGGATTTGTTTCTGCAGATAGATCACACCATCAAGTGGAGGAGATTTATGACATATTGGGGTGTTTAAGTAAAATGATACAAGAATCTGTATAGTATTCTCTTGCATTTTGACACTAGCAGAGAAGCATGAATCAACCAAACTTGAAGCCATTAAGCATTACACTAAAGATTTGAAGGTCTCTGATTTGAATGGAAATGAAGAAGTGTACTTCCCCACAGAAAGAGAGGTTAAAATGATGGGAGATCAAAATCATTCGGATCCAAGGCCTGTTGATGGGGCTTTATCTTTGGCTTTGATCAGGTTGGCTTATGATGAGCCTTCATATTCCTGTATCGCTCATTTCTGTGACAGAATGGATACTGTTTTTTATTCGGGTACGGTTACTGCAGAACCGTTTGAATGTGAACCCATCTGTTGAAGAGAAGTGGGTCTCAGGGATGGGTGCAATTCATGAAAGTCTGAATCGGAAATGCCTCCCCCTATGTTCTGATCACATAAACGATTTATATACTGGGAAAATCACCCTGCAAGACATTGACTGCACTTCGTTTGTGGATGTGGACTGAATATTTCTTGTTCCGCTGCAATTTTTTACGTAATTGGCATTGGTTCTGGAGGCTGCTGATGTTCTGAACCCTGTTCAAGAAATTCTTGTGTATTTCTTTTCTGAAAGGAAGCCAGGTAGGTGATGTGTAAATTGTTTGCATCCTTGTGGTGATGAATCCTTGTGGGAATTTTATTATAAGAACATAATAGAGAAATTCATTCAGAGTCATTATCCAGACCTTCTCCAGCTGTTTGGATGGTTATTTCATAACTGATGAAATTGATTGATAGAGGCATCCCTTGGTTTCCCAACCCCAAGCATTTGATTTATCTCACAGCTCAGTATATTTTGATGGAATAGGATTACAAAACCATTTTGTCAATGAGAACTCTGTCCTTGTGCATCGCTTTACGTGTCCATTTTCAATGTAGGGGTTTTTCTTCATTTTTTTTGGTTGGGTTCAAGTTTTCTGAAGTGTTTTGTGTCTCTTACATTTGATCTTTCTGGTTTTATGTGAACTAATGCTATAAAACCTGTTCTTCCAACTCTTTTCTTGTTTGTTGTTGGTACATGTTAAGAGCTGTTCTCAAGTACTGCAGGGCTGTAAAATAAGCCAAGCTGCTCGCAAGCAGCTTGATTAAAGTTTGCTTGGCTCGTTTGTTAAGCAAAATGACCCGAGCTTGTACTGTGTTCTGAGCTTAAGCATCATTATGCTCAGCTCGTGAGCTCATGAGCTAGCTTGATAGAGGGTCTCCATCATAGATCTGAGGGAATATTCTTCTTCTCAAACTGATCTGATGCTTTCATTTTGGGAATCAAGCATAGACAACAGATTCTTCTCAATTTATCTGTTTTCTGTCTATGTGGGATTGATGCACCACATCAAAAATGCTGTGGGCTTTTCTTGTATAAGATGAATTTTTCCCAATGTGGTTCACCAATTGCAAACAAGAGATGAAAATAGTAGCCATTCCTCTGTCATAAAAAGCCATGCTTCCCAATTAGCAGCTGTTGGTCCCACATGGTAGAAGAAGAGCACTTGTTGAGGAGCTTTTTTTTAAGAAAAAAAAAAAATTATAATTTGCCATGCTCCCCATGGACACGTGAGAGAAGAAAGGCCATTACAGGTGTTGCTTCCTAAGTTATGCAGTAACCTTACCCTTGATGTAGAGCCCATCAGCTTTTGATGTTTAAAAATTCAAAACAGCTAGCAATTAGAAGTTTTTTGGAGCTTGCAAGTAGCGGAAGACAGTCAAGTATTGCATGAGCTGAGCTCCAACCAGAATATTGAGACTGGAATCAAGCTCGAGCCAATCTTGAGCTCTAAAATTAATTTCTTGCAAGAGCCGAGTCTGAGTAGTAGGAAGTTGGGCTTAGCTTGGTTTGTTTACATTCGTAATTGTATGATTGGTGATGTATTGGGTTACCAAAGGTGTGCAAATTCAAGTCTAAAGCACATTCATTATTTGTAAAAAAAATTTGAAGGGTAATGTATGTGTACATGCTTGCATTGACTTGACAATTAATCTTCATTTTTGAAGGGTAATGTATGTGTACATGCTTGCATTGACTTGTAAATACCTCTTTTGCTTTTAGAGTTTAATCTATGTTTGGCGCTTTTGAAAATGGAATATAATTCTTTCTATTGTTTATTAAAATTTTCATTGTCAGTATTTAACACTTGTTTCCTTTTAACTGGAATTTGTGGTTGTTCGTTGTAGGAGTGGCTGCTGTGGGACTTTGTGAAAGTGTTACACAGAATAAAGAGGCTGTCTTTGAATAAGATGTACTGGATTTCAAGGTTTTAAGTAAGCAAGGATATTTAAGAAGGGAAAGTGTTGATCATTCTGTGACAAAGCAGGCAAAACTTTTGGCAGACTGACCATAAACAGATTGAAGAAAGATTCTGTTACTAATGGAGTGTAATGTTATGTCGGATTTAGAGGTTCAAGTTTTTGGTGAGCAAGAGAGAATGGCACTGTTTCATTGTTTGGCCGTTGCAATCTCGAGTTTGATGGTCGTGTGGTGAATGTAGATTATAGAAAAAGTGGGCATATCAATAATAGCAATAGATGCTTTGGAGAAATGTGGTTTCTGAAGATGGAAGGTGGTTTTTGATAAAGCATTTTGGTTAACCTGGCTCGACAAGTTCAAAACAGTATCACGGTGGGTACCTAATCTGAAGAAAAAAAATGTTTTTCATGGAGATGTGAATTAGATTATCAAGTAATCAAACAGATGAGATTGAATTGGCACTTCAGAAGCAGAAAAAAATTCTCATTTTGCTTTAGGTACAAGGTCATTTGCTTCTTTTTAGTCCAAGCACCACTGACCTGGTGCTGTTGCAAGTACCATAGAATGCTATTAACTTAAGATGTATCCTTATGTGATCCACTCAAAACCAATTCTTGATGTAACCTTGTTATTTATAATATGATTCTTTTGTATCTTTCAGCAAAGGATTAGATACTAAAGATTTCCACACATGTAATTTTATTTGACACTCATAATACACAATTGCTTGTTTCTCAGAACTTACTCAAATATGCTAGAACAGAGTATGATATAGTTCACAAGGATCACACACAATAACCAACAAATTTTGCTGTTGAGGAGAGCAACTAATCTAGTGGTTGAACTATATTGTTGTGTATACCACTATACCTCACAGTGTATCGTTTAATTAAACTTTAGTTAACCACATTATATTTACATGATTTTTCCGCATTGTCTCATGTTTCTTAAACAGTTAAACCTTCATTTATCAAACCATTTATGTAACATTCTTTAAGAAAAATAAGAAAAAAGAAGAAGAAGAAGATGGAATGATGGTTTATAGAGGATTAACTTACAAAAAACTGATATTTGAATAGTAGGACAAGTTGTAATATGCACTTAAGGAACTATAAGTTGCGTAATCCTTATGACAATGAATCCCTTTGGGGTCACCTTTAAGACCATTGAGTCTGATGATTAACCGGTTTATGTGGGACGGGAGACTCAAAGAGTCTGTGATTAGTCGGAATGAAGCTTTGGATACTTGCGTTATTAATATATATATATATAAAATCCTTTTTCTGCTAAAATCTTACCAATTCATATGGAGTTACATCTCTTCTCAAAGTGGACAGTACTTGACGGGTTCTCCCTCTCAAAACTCAAAACAAAATAAGTCTCAATTCAGTCGAAGAACACAGCTTTGTTGAATCTTCAACGTCAATATTCCCCCACTTCTCCATCATGTCTTTCATCGTCTCCGCTTCTCCTCACAACTTCCTCTTCTTCTTCTTCACACCCATCACCTGAAAACTCATTACCACCATCTCACACTGAAACCCTTTTCTTCTTCTTCTTCTTCATGGCTATTACATTCATGCAAGGACCTTCAAACTCTAAGACAAGCCCATGCTTCTCTCATTCTCTCAAAAGGTTTGGAACCCATCTCTGTTATCTCAAAGCTCATGAGCTTGTACGCTCAGTTCCATGACATTGACAGTGTCATCAGGGTATTTAACACCTTAGAGGAACCTCATACTATAGCATGGAATTTGAACATGAAGTCCCATCTTGATTTGGGTCTTTTTGAATCGGCTTTGTTGTTGTATAAAACAATGAGACATTTGGGTGTTGCCCATGATAGTTTCACGTTTCCGATAGTGAACCAAGCTGTTTCATCGCTTCAGAGTGATGTAATATATGGAGAGATGGTTCATTGTGTGTCAAAGAAAATGGGTTTTGGATTTGATGTGTATTTTTGCAATACCATGATTGAGGTTTATGTGAAATGCGGGTGTGTAGTTTATGCCCGTAAACTGTTTGATGAGATGTCACAGAGAGATTTGGTTTCTTGGACGTCGATGATTTCGGGGTATGTTTGTGAGGGAAGTGTGGGTAGTGCTTTCGAATTGTTTAGGGAAATGATGGTAAAGTCTGAACCCAATTCAGTGACTTTGATTATAATGTTGCAGGCTTGTTGTGCCGGTGAAAGTTTGATCCATGGGATGCAACTTCATGGTTATGCAATCAAGAGTGGATTAGAAAGTGATGGGTCCTTACAAAATTCAGTTTTGAAAATGTATACTAGGATGGGTAGTGTTGAAGAAGTTGAAATCTTTTTCAGCTAGATTGACATAAAGGATGATGTTTCCTGGAGTATTTTGATTTCTTTTTATTCCATGGAAGGGGATATTGAAAAGTTAGTGAATAGGTTTAGTGAAATGCAGGGTATAGCTGGACTCAGCATTGAGACTTTAACATTACTTATATCAGCATTTGCAAAGTCTAGAGATCTTTTTCAAGGTGAATAGATACATTGTTTATCCATTAAAGCAGGTTTTTGTGATGATGTTTTGCTGACTTCTTTGTTGGATTTTTATGCCAAGTGTGGGAAAATTGAGATATCAGATCAGTTGTTTAGAAAAATTTCTTATAGAAACAATGTTACATTTGGTGCTATGATGTCAGGTTTTGTTCAAAATGGATATGTTAAGGATGCCATAAATTTGTTCCATACAATGCAAGCTGCAAATGTTGAACCTGGGGCTAAGATTTTAAGAAGCATTCTTGATGCATATACCCAATTGGGGGCTCTGCAATTGGGTAAGGCAATCCATGGCTACTTTATAAGAAACATTTTTTGCAGAACAATGAAAGAAACTACATATCTGGAAGCCTCTATCTTAAACATGTACATAAGATGCGGAAACATTTCTTCTGCTAGAGTGCCTTTTCATAATATATTGGTCAAAGATTTAGTAGCCTGGACAACAATGATTGAAGGCTTTGGAACTCATGGGCTTGGTTCTGAAGCCCTAGAGCTTTTCGGTCTAATGCTGAAGGAAAGAGTAAAACCAAAAGATCTTCACTGGAGAAAGGAGAATAATCCCAACTCAGCTGAATAATCAAGCAATATAGTTTCCCCAGCTTAAAAAAATCGAATATTATCTAGGCAAGGATTAAGGATCGTATAAACAATATCAAAACATAATACATAATGATATAAAATGTCAAAAACCTCAAGTAATTTTCAATATCATAGCAAAATTTCAATTAATTTTTTGTTCACTAGTCAAACAACGCTCCTTTGAATTACAATCATCAGATATAACTCAGAATTGATTACAGTCATGAGTTCACAATAAATATCATCCTCACCTAAATTCAAAGTGAATAATATTAGAACTAATAATTTCAACCTATGAGTGAATTTTACAAAGTCTTACCACAAACAGAACCTTCTCTTACTAACATTTTCCTCAAGTCATTTAATTACAAACATTGTTTATTGCCTATAACATTAAATTTGTGAATATTCCACTAAACAAAACTGTAAAAAATTGAAGGTGGTAAATGTTAATGAAACATTTATTTGACAAGAGTTGAAGAATAAGTCATTGAAACAAGAGGCAGGAATAGGCTTGAACTCATAAGGACCTTCCTTTGCTCCCCAAAACTGTACCAAGTAAAACAAAAGCACTCCCATTAAATTTTTTTGCTTTAATCTCAACCAAAACTAATGTTGTTAAATGTTCATGAAGGTAATATAGTTGAAAGCAAATTAGACTACAAAAACTGACTTGATTTCTGTTGTCATCATAGCCCCTGTCACAGGTATGTATCTCATTATACATTGCAAGTTCCGAATTACAGTACATCGCTCCATTCTGTCATGAAGGAAGAAAAGCTATCACCAAATTGTTGTAACATCACAAGTTGAGGAGAAATCAACTCAATTCCATGGGTTTCACAGCAAAAATTACCCATGAATTATGAAACACACCAGGTGGAGTTGAACCTTCATATAAGCAGCGATTTCCACGCTCACAATATTTAAGATATAATGTCGTCAAATGCTCTGCAATGTCCTGCACACGCACAACAAATTTAAAGAAACTCAGCCAAAAGTTAGAATTTGAAAGCATCAAGATGAATATATGTAATCTCAAACTCAGGCATGAAACCTAGCTGGCAAGGTTAGTGTAGGACTTTACATCAAGAATCCTAGGTTATGAGTTTTCCCAAACTAAATCATTCACCTAAGAAAAAGCATATAATTATTCCATGGGCTTGACTAATAGGCAGTTCAGCCTTGTGCTGTTCTCACGCCATGGGTGAAATCAGCCTATGCTACATCAGAGATTTTTTCACCTACTGCATCATGGGCATGTTAGAGCATTATGACAACAAGGGGCACTATCCTTACTTCAGCAATTTGGAGGGTAGAGGACGGAAGCACTATTCGTATACACCATGAACTATGGCAAAAAAATGAAGGGAAATACTGCTGGGAACCACAGACACCCTAGACAAAGTTGCTGACCTGATCAACAATGAAACAAAAAATTGGAATCTTTCCCTATTACATTCCTTGTATGAAAGAAGTGATGCTTTGCAAATTGCTCAACAACCAATACCTTTCTTTAACCCAAAGGACACCTTAATATGGCGCCCATATACCTCATCAGGAGAGTTTGCAGTAAAAAAGGGCTACCATTTACTGAGTCAACAACAAAACAGTGGAACTCAAAATCACACAGCTCAAAGCCAATATCATTGGCAGTGAAATCTGAACTACATAACAGAAATACAAGTTTGGACTTAACTTGTGGATTTTGTCAACAGGCAGATATTTTAGAACATCTCTTTTGGTATTACGAAACACCTAGACTGTTATGGTTTGCATCTCCAATCACACTCAAAACAGATGAACTCCTGCACTTATCACTTCAGCAGTGGTTTATCTCCTTGTTACAAAAACAAGAGAACTACCCAGACCAATGGACTCTTTGGTCACAACCACAAATACAAACTCGGTATGCTTCTTGCTTATATGATTTATGGACTAATGCCCATTGTGATGCGCAACAGGAAGGGCAATTGAATAGAATCATAGATAGTACAACACAGAGCTAGACAAAAAGAGAAAACAGACTGGGGAGCTGCTGCACAAGTAAAGGACAGGCAAGGAAATGTTATGTTTCAAAGAGTTTTCACATGGACAGTACAACAAAGAGCTACATCAATCTTAATGATCAGACAATCCTTATTCCATCTAGCAAGTTTGAACCTCAAAGGGTTATTATCCTAAGCACATCCAGAGATGTTTGTCAATAAGGAGAAACACACAAGGAAGGTCATTTTTTTTTTTATAAGTAAGAAGTTTTATTCCAAAAAACGCTTAAAGTGCATAAAGCATGCACTCAAAGCAAGATTACAAGAGAATGTCAGAATTATTACAAGCAAAAGACTCTAAAAACTCCCCCACTGAAGGAGAAGCCGTAAGCCCCCAAGCCCTAGACCAATCAAACAAAGAAACAAAAAAGAGCTCTATAACTTTCGCCAGAGGGGTCTCCAAGTTCTCAAAGGTGCGCATGTTCCTTTCTTTCCAAATAGTCCACATAAGGCAAGAAGGGATTAGATTCCAAACACCCGAGGACTTCTTCCCAAACCAATTCCACCACCCAACTAACAACTCTGAAACATGAAGCGGAATCACCCAATCAATCCCCACACACTTGAAGACAAAAGTCCAAAGCTGCCTTGCAAACCAGCAATGAAGCAACAGGTGGTCCACCGTCTCCTCCGCATTTTTGCACATGCAACACCAGCTCGCTAACACAAAGCCCTTCTTCTTCAAATTTTCACAAGTGAGAATCCGACCCCAAGCTGCTGTCCACATAAAGAAGGCAACCCTTGGGGGGGCCTTCACCCTCCAAATACATTTCCAAGGAAAGCAAATTCCTGGAGGATTATGCAACACTTGATAGAATGTTCTAGAAGCAAAGATACCCTCCCTAGAAGGGCCCCACACTAACTTGTCCACCTCATCACTCCGGGGAATGTGGGAATGAAGAATGGATAAGAAAGCCGCCACCTGATCCATCTCTCAATCATTACAATCTCGCCCAAAAAGAACATTCCAAACCCGGGGTTGACTCGAACCTTGAGGAACTAAAACCTCAGCAACGGTGTCATTCTGGTTCAAGGAAAACTCATACAATCTCGGGAAAAGCTCTCTCAAGGGCCTATCCGAACACCAACGATCATGCCAGAAAGAGACCCGAGAACCCAAGCCTACCTCAAAGTGAGTATGTCTGGAGAATGCCTACCATCCCTTACATATGTGCTTCCATAACCCACAACCATGAGAGCCCCTTGGAATGTTAGAGAACCAACCACCCCTACCCACTCCATACCTGGCAACCACCACCCTCCGCCAAAGATGCGACTCCTCCAACCCAAAGCGTCATAATCATTTCCCTAAAAGAACTCTATTAAAGGGGATCAGATGACGAACACCTAGACCTCCCTGAGGAATAGGAGAACACACCCTATCCCAAGCTACTAGATGACATTTCTGCTCCTCCCCCATCCCACCCCAAAGAAAGTTCCGTTGAAGGCTTTCAATCCTCTTAGCCACGCTGACCGGAATGGGGAACAGGGATAAATAATAAGTGGGCAAGCTAGACAAAGTGCTCCTGAGCAAAGTCAACCGCCCCCCTTTGGACAAGTACATCTTTTGCCAACCAGCTAAACGACGCTCAACCTTCTCAATAATGGGATTCCAAATCTCCAAAGCTTTATATGGAGCCCCCAGAGGCATTCCAAGATATTGCATCGGAAGAGAGCCAATCAGACAGTAGAGAAGCTCAGCCATAGCACTCAGGTCAGGCACCTCCCCAATAGGAACCATTTCGCTTTTGGTCATATTCACTTTAAGGCCGGTGACCGCCTCAAAGCAAGTGAGAACCATGCGAATATAAAGGATCTGCTCCGGATTCGCATCACAAAACAATATTGTATCATCAGCATACAGAAGATGGGAAACACAAACCCTAGAATGCAGCTCTCTGCCCACCTGAAAACCTTGAATAAAGCCCCTCTCGACCGATCTCCTAAGCATACGGCTGAGGACCTCCATGATCACCAAGAAGAGTAAAGGGGACAAAGGATCACCTTGCCTCAGCCCTCGGCTGTTATCAAAAAAACCAGTAGGAGAACCATTTACAATCACTGAGAAACGAACTGTAGATATGCAAGCTCTCATCCAACTAATCCATTTAGACCCAAATCCCATCATATCCAAAAGAAAATAAAGGCAATCCCAATTGACGTGATCATAGGCCTTCTCAATGTCTAGTTTGCAAATGAGACCTGGAATGTGACTTTTCAGCCGGCTATCCAAACACTCATTAGCTATGAGCACCGAGTCCAAGATCTTCCTACCACCCACAAAAGAGTTTTGAGACTCCGAAATGATACCATCGAGGACCAAAGCCAATCTATTGGCCAACACTTTGGCTAATAACTTATACATGCACCCAACCAAGCTAATAGGCCGGAAGTCTCGAATATTCACCGCATTATTCTTCTTAGGAATCAATGAGATGAAAGTTGCATTTAGAGATCTTTCAAACTTACCATACTCATGAACCTCCCCAAAGTAAGCCATAACATCCGCCTCAACAGTCCTCCAGCACTTCTGAAAAAAGGCCATGGTGAAACCATCAGGCCCAGGGGCTTTATCCCCCTCCAGATTCTGAAGAACCTGAACCACTTCCTCTCTATCAAAAGGTCTTTCCAACAAATCCCGATCAATGGGGTCAATAGAATCAAAGTCAAGCCCATCTGCCTCCGGTCTCCAGGTCTCACTCTCTTGATAAAGAGAATGATAAAATTGCTCCACCTGAGTTTTAATATCTTCCCTGTCCTCAAAAACATGACCATCAACCTCCAAAATACCCAGATAGTTCCTTCTTCTGTTCGAATTAGCCACATGGTGAAAGAAGCTAGTATTATTATCCCCTTCCTTGAGCCACAGGGCTCGAGACTTCTGTCTCCATGAGGTTTCCGCCATGTGAGCAAGCTGGACCACTTCACCCTTAAGCAACTCCCGCATATTCTGCTCATCCTCAGATAAGCCCTCCTGCCCCTCTTTCACATCCAAATCCAAAATTTCCTTCATCCGGCTAGTCTTCTTATGGTGAACATCCCCAAAAGTATCTCTGTTCCACTTTTTCAAATCCTCCTTTAGAGCCTTAAGCTTGCATGCAAGCACAAAACTCGACAAGGAAGGTCATATGCTGGATCAACCACGGAATGTGGCAAGATTTGCTTGTTTTGAAGACATATGCTGATATGCAGCACTAGTTCATTTCTATCATGTGTCTCCTACTCTGCTACAGCATACCAAATACTTAGCCAGATATGCAGCAGAATTTTTGAATTTGACATAGGCTTCTACTGTTTTGTATTGTATGGACTATGACTTACTCAAAGATCTTTCACTTGTATTTATCTTTGGTGTCAAATAAAAAAATTATTCACTTTGTTTTCTTTTATTACCAAACAGAAAAAAGTTGTGCAAACTTCAATTTACTTTTCTATTACCTTTCTTTTTCTAACTTCATCAATTGCATGTAGGTTTAATACTACTATAAAGTCTAAAAAGTTGTTCAAAATCAACATCTGAACCGAGCGAGGTTACTGTTCGAAATTTCTTCAATATGAATCATAGACCCAAATGCCAGCAAGGTATAAAAAATAGAAAACATTATATATGTCTGACTGTTGGAAAAAGATAAAAACAACAATTATATTAATTAAAAAAAAAAACTTTTACATAGGGAAGAGAAATTTCAATATGTATTTGTAATTTTATAGAAGTTTAACAGAGCATTACATTTGCAGGACACCAAAAGCAAACATGATTTAATAAAAAAATAAGCGCCATTTGACAGTTAGTTTAAATGCTTGACCATTTTTAGTCCTTGACCACTTTAGCTCTTGCCCAGGTGGGTGTGAGAGGAGGGACCTTACTTGGCTAATTCTTCAACGTCGCTCTGGTAACTATCCCTCTTACTTTCCATTAAATAAAAGTGCACCAACAAGACAACAAGAAAATTTTGTATCATTCAAACCTGATGAAAACTGAAAAACAGAAGAAGAAGAAGAAGAAGAAAGATGATCGATGTAATTTAAACTAGACTTTAACTTACAGGTAAAGAAGATAAAAAGTTCTCTTTGCTAAATTCCTCAAAGTCTTTGAATCCTCTTTGGCTGTGGTTCCTCAATAGAATAGCCTTCTCCACTAGGTCCAGCCCCATCATCTTCATCATGGCTTCGCTTGTTTCTAGTACCTTCTGAGGCTAAATCATCAGGATCATGATGGAGAAGACCCAGAACCTCATAGAGTGTGCTTCTGTTGTTGCTGCACCGAGTCATAGTTTGATTGGGATCTTCGATGTCCTGCTCATGTTCTGAACGGACCCCAATTTTCTCCACCTCCATGCTCTCGGTAGATATTTCAATCTCAAGTTGACCTAATCCATTCGCACCAATTTGACTCAATGCTTCTTCCCAAACCTATATCATATGTATGTCATTCCGATCACTACAAGTAATTATATCTTAAGTCAAAGCAAAGCAGGAATTTTATTATGTATGTCCTTCCGATCACTACAACTACGACTAATACCTTATGCTTGTATTTTAATCGCATTTTACCAATTAGAGAGAAAGCACATTTAAGTATTTAACATGATGCTATATACTTTTCTTATCAATAGACAAAGGGATAGCTCCATGTGCTCTTATTCCTTAGTATTTGATTCCAAGAAGATAGTTCACTAAAAATAGAAGACATACACTGCAAGATGGCAAGCTAGGTCCGACTTTATAACTCTTATAGTGCAGAATAAATCACCACAGAGTAACCCCACATTGAACTCAACTAAAATGAGTAAAAAACAACTATAGATAGAAATAAAAATTAACCTTCTTGCTCAACAATGAGAAACTAAAAAAACAAGCACATCTTAACAAGCCTTCCCAAGCATGACATCCCAATACAAAGCATCATGTTAAAGCATACCACTGCAACTTAGAGTTGCAATGCATCATCCCTAGCATCTCAAGGTGTCTTCAAGCTGGGAATTTCTTCTCGCACACTCTGATGTCGTTTTATCAGCAATGATGAAGAACACTGCAATTGATGCTGTTGACCAATTACAAAATTACACTATCAGAAGTGGGGAGTACAAATCAACAAATGAAGCTTATTTCAAGATTATTCTTTTGTAAATTCTTTTATAAGATACTACTTTTAAACTTCTTTAGAATATTGATAATGGCAGCATATAAACAAGAAAAACTTGACTTCATCCATAGAATGTGTATTTTTAAACTATGTGGTTGCAGAAGCAGAATACCCTAAAACTAAAATGCAATGTTCCAAACCCATAATAATAACGAGAAGGTTCACTAGAAACCAGCAGATACAATAAGTGCTTGAGCGGTATAATTGAGGTTTGCCTTTGCCCAAGGAATCACACAAACTACAGCCAACTAAGACATGAACAAGAAACATTAAAAAAATAAATTGATAAATTAATAAAAAAAAGAAAAAGAAAAAGAAAAAAAGATGAGCTGCATGTATGGGAAAAAATAGAAATATGTGGACTAAACAGGAACGAATGACATAATTCACTAAAATGAGATTTCTCAGCATATGCACATCTTTATCATCATCATCACATTTAATGAATTATTATTAACCTAATTGCTTTTTACCTATAAATTTGATGATTTATTTACTCTAATTGCTCTAAAAGAAGGTAAAAGTAACAGGTAACGTGCAGCAGCTTTGTCATCCATAGCTAAAGTAGCCACAAGCCAAAGAGTTTCAATGATCCAGATAACTTATTCACATAAGGGAAACAAGAGCTCAAAAAGATATAGAAACTAAGGCCTTTGTTCAAGCATATAGTAGATGAACTATGATCAGCAACATTTCCTAAAAGCAATATCTAAAATGTTTGATTCATTCTTCACAAGTGATAAAGGAGTCCCTATAACCTCATTTTCCCACCAATATGACCTCCAAAAACAAGGTAGATTAGAAATTAGAAACAAAGAAAAGGTCCAGCACAATTTTTTTTAAGTAAAAGATGACTATCACATACTGTTGGCACAGCATTGGAAACACACACGATGGAAGCATTCTTGAATCCTTCACGAACACTTTCTGCAAATTACGCATATATGCATATGTAAGTCATTCTGATGATCATATTCTGTAAATGTAAAAGAACAAATAATTATATAAACACTGGCTCTGTACAAGCTACTAAAAAAAATAGGGTCAAGGCAATTGACAGAAATATAATTTTGGATGTTAAAGTTTTCATTAATTAGCACCCAAGAAAAGAGATATTCCACCCAACCAAACTTAGATACATTTACTACACAGTTGACTTAATTTTTTTCTCACACACACACACTCATTTCCATTGAATTTACCTGCCAATAAGGGGAAACAAACCCTCTAACCAGTTTTGTGAAAGCTACGGAAAAATATAAATAAAAAAATAATTACCATTTTACTTTTACATATTTACCTCAACTTAACCAAGCAGTTGTGTCAAACTTAAACCCTTTGATAATACTTTCTTTTCTCCAATTATCAGGTCCCAATCGACAGAAGCCAATATTAATCGAAACCCTTTAATTACTTTTCTGTTTTCTACCTTTTTCCAAGCAACCAAACAGATCATAAAGACAACTCAAAGCATCTAGCTTTAGAATTTCAAAGCATCTGGACAGTAAAATAAAAAACAAAAAACCAACTAATTTGATCCTAAATGATACAACTCACCCCCAAATAATTTCTCAACTTCAGCTCCAAAAATTAACAAACAATGCATTAAATTAATAAATTTGAAATAAAAAAAGATGAGTTGGAATTAAAGCAAACCTTGAGTGCAAAGTCTAGCGTTCAAGGCCTTCTGATCTTCTATCGAAGAAGGAGTCCCATCGGCAGAGATTCTAATCGACAAAAATTGCATGTAGGTGTAGAATGACCCTACTTTTCCTACTTTTCTTTTTGTAACTTCCATTTCATGAAGTTGTGCAAATCATGGTCCAATATCAACATCTCTCTGATCGAAATTTCTTCAATATGAATCATAGCCCGAAATACCAGCAAGGAAAAAAAAAACATTATATATGTCTGACTGTCGGAGAAAAAGAAAAAGAAAAAACAATTACATTAATACAACAGACCTTTACATAGGAAAGAGATATTTCAATATGTTTAACAGAGCATTACTTAATCAATAATAAGAGCAATTTAAATGAGTAAAAGTATGAAGAAAGATGATGACTTACAGGTAAAGAAGTCAAAATATAAATAAAAAGGATGCATAAGGGTTTAGTCATCATAAAAATCACATATACATTCACCAAAAGCAAGGAAAAAAAGAAGAAGAAAAGGAATTGAAGGGTGGACCTGGCTAAAGGAACTGTGGGTATTGTTTAGATTTCAAATCCCAACAATGTTGAAAGAATGAAGCAGAGGAACCCAAAGAATATGCAGAGGAAAAGGTAATCAATGAAGACAAAGAATTTCGTTGACCCATGATTCCTTTTCTTGTAAGAAGAAGAAGAAGAAGAAAGATGATCGATGTAATTTAAACTAGACTTTAACTTACAGGTAAAGAAGAGAAAAAGTTCTCTTTGCTAAATTCCTCAAAGTCTTTGAATCCTCTTTGGCTGTGGTTCCTCGTTAGAGTAGCCTTCTCCACTAGGTCCAGCCCCATCATCCTCATCATGGCTTCGCTTATTTCTGGTACCTTCTGCAGCTGAATCGTCAGGATCGTGATGGTGCTGTTGTTGTTGCACTGTGCCATCTTCGATGTCTTGCTCATGTGTCAAACAGACCCTAATTTTCTCCACCTCCAAGCTCTGTTGTGGATTCAAAAGGTTTGATACTTCAATCTGAAGTTGATTTAATCCATTGTTTGATAATTCCGATCTAAAGGCTTGGTAAGTATTGGACAAATAGTTATGGGACACATAGATCAGCCAAACGTGAGGCGATTCAATTTTACCATATTTTTCGTTAAATAAAAGGTAATCTAGATCAATCGCACAATCTCCATTGACTTTTAACGAACATTGAAGATGACACTCTCCAGGGTATCGATGAAACTTACCAAAAAGAACACATATCTTAATTGACCATCCATCATACCTATACCTATAATAAGAAGGCATTTGTATGTTCACTCTACAACCCCTACTTTCATAGCTAAACCTTTCATTGCTAAACCATTTCGGAATTTCACTTCCGGGCATAATCATCATATAAGCTCTGTCTGGTATTGTACATCTTTGTCCCTGAAATATATAAAGCATGATGTTTAGAACTAAGAGAAAGATGAATTATAAAAAATAAAAATAAATAAATAAATTTTGAGAGAGACCTGAAGATTTTCCATCAATTTGAAGCAGTTGAGACAGTGTAAAGTGAATCGGGTGAAAGTAACCCCGCATGGATCCCTTTCTCCTGGCAATTTCTTCAGTGAGATATTGGTACAATAGTTTACATTTACATGAAAAGTAGTTGACGGAATATCTGGTAATGCTCGAAGCCTCTTGCAACCCTCCAAATTGAGCCATGTAAGATGAGGGACTTCAGAGATGCTTTCAGGAAGGGAATCAAAATTATTTCCAGATAGATCTAATTTATATAAAGAGGATAAGCAGCCAATATCATTGGGGAGTTCCCAAATATTGCAGTCACGAAGATCCAATTCTTCTAAAGAAGTCAAACCTGATAAGGAAGGCAATGTAAGACCCACGAGACCATGACTTGTTGAATTGGGATCAAATGAATATGCTGGCTTTTTAAAATGTAGTTCTTCGAGATTTTCAAGGAGAACAATGGAGGAAGGCACATTTTTTATAGTGGTTCCACTACATTTAAGTGTTTTCAGACCTTTAACATTCCCTATGTTCTCTGGCAAGTTTTCCAATTTTGAGCATCCAGAAAGATTAAGATATTCAAGAGACTTCAAATTACAAATGGTGCTAGGAAGACACAAAAAATCTTTGCATTCTTTTATTTTCAAATAAGCAAGACTAGTCAAATGTCCAATTGATGATGGCAGCTCTTTTATAGCTGCTCCACTCAATTCAAGTGTTTCCAGACCTTTAACATTCCCTATGTTCTCTGGCAAGTTTTCCAATTTTGAGCATCCATAAAGATCAAGATCTCTAAGAGACTTCAAATTACAAATGGTACTAGGAAGACACAAAAGATCTTTGCATTCTTTTATTTTCAAATAAGCAAGACTAGTCAAATGTCCAATTGATGATGGCAACTCTTTTATAGCTGTTCCACTCAAATCAAGATCCATGAGACCTTCCAAAATTCCTAAGTTCTCTGGCAACTCGTCCAATTTTGAGCATCCAAAAAGAGCAAGAACTCGAAGAGACTTCAAATTACAAATGGTATTAGGAAGACACAAAAGATCTTTGCATTTTCTTATTTTCAAATTAATAAGACGAGTCAAATGTCCAATTGATGATGGCAGCTCTTTTATAGCTGTTCCACTCAAATCAAGATCAAAGAGACCTTCCAAAATTCCTAAGTTCTCTGGTAAGTCATCCAATTTTGAGCATCCAGAAAGATTAAGAGTTTCAAGCGATTTCAAATGTTCAATTGAGGAAGGCAACTCTCTTATACTTGTTTCATCCAAATAAAGACACTCCAAACCTTTGATATTCCCCAAATTCTCAGGCAAATTGTAAAATTTTGAGCATCCAAAAAGACTAAGATATTTAAGTGACTTCAAACTACAAAAGGTATTAGGAAGACACACAAGATTTTTGCAATTTTTTAGAATAAAAGTTCTAAGGCCAGTCAAACGTTCAACTGATGAAGGTAGTTCTGTAATAGCAATGCCTTGCAAGGAAAGATATTGTAAGCATTCCATGTTTCCCACAAATTCCGGAATTTTCTTGACGTTTGAACAACCAAAAAGATTAAGAGTCTTAAGAGACTTCATTTCAAACTTGCTTGGAAGACGACTTAGTTTTTTGCACCCTTTTAGATTCAGAAGAATAAGCTTTTTATGAATTCTGGTGGATGGGTGAAGCTCCTGTAAATTGCTACACCTTTAAGAATTAATTTCTCAAGATTTGGAATTCCAGTGACATCTGGGATTTCAATCAGATTCGAGGAGTCGGTCAAATCAATGAACTTCAACTGGTCACAAATCTATTAAAAAAAAAAAAAAACATTGTTAGAATAATTATCTTCCTAGTCTCTGTTTATTGAAATTGAAAAGCAAAGTTGTACAAGGAAAGCACTCTTACCTTCATTCCTATCCAAAGTCTTTCAATATTGCTATGTGGCAAATGAAGTTGAACAAGCTCATTCGGGTGGAAACTTACTGGCAAGCACTTTGAAGGATACTTACTCCAATCAAGAATTCTTAAATTATTAGGAAGATCTTGGGGGCCATGTTTAAGGCAAATATTACGAATTCTAAGAAATTCTAGATTGCACAACTTTGAAAAGGCCTCGGGGTTCCAATCTACCTCATTTTCTTCAAGATA
>OU015761.1:63676938-63707743 GCA_907173295.1 Fagus sylvatica | reverse complement strand
TGAGTATTTTATTTTTATATGTAGGTTTACTTTTTTCTTTTCTTTTTTTTCTTACATGTAAAGTGTATATATATATATATATATATTATATATATATATAGAAGGCCTCATATTTTTTTTTTCGTATTGCTACGAGGTCCATAATTTCCAAGGTCGGCCCTGGCCTTGAGACCGAGTCAAGAAGGGGCTTTGAGTCAAGGGAGTTGAGGCATTGGGTTATGGGGTGGTGAGGTTTTGGCAGGTGAGGAGGACATTGGGCAAAAAGAGGACGTTTGAGGTGAGGTTGGAGAAGTTTTCGTGTGAGTATTGGCTAAGAACTAAGGCTTTGAGTTGGGGTTTTGTGAAGGTTTGTATGGGGTTTTGGGTTTGGGTTTTGAGAACTTTCTGAACATATCTTGTGGGACCCATAACTCTTCTTGGATCAAAATTATATCCTAATTGGTCTTTTTGGCAATCAAATTGTTACATGAACTCTTCTGCTAGCTGTTCTACGTCATAATTGTCTGGCCATTATTTAATATAAGCGTTAGAGTTAAGTTGTTTAGTATAAATATTTATGTTGTGATTTTCAATTTTGTTATTTTATTTCAGGGAAAATGTATTTTTGTTATAGTCTTTTTTTTTCTTTTGCTAAACATTTTTTAATAGTCTTTACTGTTTGAATAAATCAAACAAAAATAAACTTAGGGGTTAGGGCCCATAATTGAAATAAAATGCATGACCCAAAATAATCAGAGTTTTGGGCTAAAACAATGAGCTAAACATCTCTCAGCCAACCTAAATAGATGGCCCAAAGTATTAAAAAAAGGTCTAATACAAAAGCCCAATTCATTACCCAAACTGTTTACTCCGAGAACCATTCTGGGACGGTCTCGCCCGATGGCTTGATCAGTAGTGGGTCGACCTGGTCTCACACTAGCACAAAAAGTCCGAAACACCACGCCAAAGTTACGCGTGAAAACTACGCATTATGAAAAGCTAGGGAAGTTTCTTCGAAATTTCCAAGATAGCTCTGAAAAGCAAGACTCATACTCAAGCTGTGTCCTCTCTTTTCCTCTCTCTCTGACTCTCTGAGCCTGTTGAAACTTGAAAGTGAGATTGGCCCTGACTTGAGGGACGACTCCACTTTGTGAGCCTCCAGTTCAATTTCTCATTAAAAAAAAGGAAAAGAAAAGGTAAGGTTTGATCGATCTGATTAAGGAAAGTATTCAAAACTTGCATGAAATAGTTGTATTTGATTTTTATTTTTTATTTTTTCTTTTCGTGCAGATCTATTCCGTGATTCAGTATTTACTTGTTTATTTCCAATGGATTTAATGGACGTGACCGCCTCCTCATCTTTCCCAACTTTTTCTTCTACTGCACGATGGAAGTATGATGTCTTTCTCAGTTTCAGAGGCGATGACACCCGTAAAACTTTTACTGACCTTATATATGATGCTTTGAGGCAGAAGGGCATTAACACCTTTAAGGACGATAAAGATCTTGAGAAAGGAGAAACCATTTCACAAGAGCTCTCGAAAGCAATAGAAGAATCGAGATCTGCTATCGTCATTCTCTCAAAAAACTATGCATCTTCAACTTGGTGCTTAGATGAACTTACAAAGATCATTCACTGCAAGGAAGAGATGGGAATGAGAGTTCTTCCTGTTTTTTATGATGTGGAGCCATCCCACGTACGAAAACAATTGGGAACTTTTGCACAAGCCTTTATTGAACATGAAGAACGTTTTAAGGAGAACATAGAGAAGGTGGAAAAGTGGAGAGCTGCTTTGAGTCACGTGGGCAATCTCGCTGGATGGACTGTAATGAATAGGTAATTTTATTTTACATATATTTATGTCTTTTAAATGATGACGACCCACTTCATATATGTAACTCCATATTTAACCGTAAGCAAATATACCTTCATATTTGTACTTCTTTCAATTTAGTCCTGAGTCAATCAATTTTGATATTTTTGTTTTAGTCAACCGAATTGAACACCAAATATCTATAATATTGTTATGCGACCTACTTTTTTGGTGGTTGAAACTCACCAAATATTGTTCTCTTCATTGCAGCTATTTGTCTGAAGTTATCCAAAGTATTGTGGGACAGATATCACGTAACTTGACTCATGAATTCTCAGATATTATTGAGGACTTTGTAGGAATAGACTCTCGAGTGGTGGAATTGGAGTCGTATTTAGCTATAGGGGTAAATGATGTTCGCTTTGTAGGGATTTGGGCGATGGGGGGGATGGGTAAGACGACCTTGGCTAGAGTTGTTTACCATATGGTTTCTCAAGAATTTGAAGCATGTAGTTTTATTGAAAATGTTAGGGAAAATTTTGGAAAAAATGATTTATTTCAACTACAAAAAAAACTTGTTTCTGACATTTTGAATTTGAATATAAAGGATACATGTGAAGGGATTCTCGTGATCAAGCGTAGGTTACGTTATAAAAGGATTCTTCTTGTTCTTGATGATGTAAATCATCCAAAACAGTTGGAAATGTTAATTGGGAAGCATGATTGGTTTGGTCCAGGCAGTAGAATTATCATAACCACAAGAGATGAGCATTTGTTGGAGACACATCAAGTAGATAAAATCTATGAAATTAAAGGATTGAATGATGAAGAAGCTCGTCACCTCTTTTGTTTGAAAGCTTTTAAAAAAGAGCATGTTCCGATTGATTACTTAGAATTGTCCAAAGATTTTTTAAGTCATGCTGGTGGTCTTCCTTTAGCTCTTGAGGTTTTAGGTTCCTTTTTGTTTGGAAGTAGTATTGTTCAATGGGAAAGTGCATTAAAAAGGCTCAAAGAATTTCCTAATCCAGAAGTTCTCCAAGTACTTCAAATAAGTTTTGATGGACTTCTTGACCCAGGGAAGGAAATATTCCTACATATTGCATGCTTCTTTAATCATGAGAAGAAAGATCATGTAATAGAAATACTAGATATTCTTGGCCATCACGCTCACATTGGATTGAAGGAACTCATTGATAAATCTCTCTTGAAAGTTCTGGATAACGATAAATTGCAGATGCATGATTTACTTGAAGAAATGGGTAGGTACATAGTTCATCAAGAGTGTCCTAATGAGTCTGGGAAGCGTAGTAGATTGTGGCTTTATGAAGACATTGACAACATGTTGAAAAGAAATACGGTAAGAGGTTATTTAGAGAATTTGAGCTAATAACTTTTCTTCTTGTTTAACAAATTTAAAATTTGAATAGCTATGCTTATATTGTATTTTGCAATTCAACAATTTCTTCATGATAATTAGGGAACGGAAGCAGTTCAAGCCATAGATGTAAGGAATAGTTATCTTGAAGAAAATGAGGTAGATTGGAACCCCGAGGCCTTTTCAAAGTTGTGCAATCTAGAATTTCTTAGAATTCGTAATATTTGCCTTAAACATGGCCCCCAAGATCTTCCTAATAATTTAAGAATTCTTGATTGGAGTAAGTATCCTTCAAAGTGCTTGCCAGTAAGTTTCCACCCGAATGAGCTTGTTCAACTTCATTTGCCACATAGCAATATTGAACGACTTTGGATAGGAATGAAGGTAAGAGTGCTCTCCTTGTACAACTTTGCTTTTCAATTTCAATAAATGGAGACTAGGAAGACAATTATTCTAACAGTGTTTTTTTTTAATAGATTTGTCACCAGTTGAAGTGCATTTATTTGACCGACTCCTCGAATTTGATTGAAATCCCAGATGTCACTGGAATTCCAAATCTTGAGAAATTAATTCTTATAAGGTGTAGCAATTTACAGGAGCTTCAGCCATCCATCATAAATCATAAAAAGCTTATTCATCTTAATCTAAATTGGTGCACAAAACTGAGTCGTCTTCCAAGCAAGTTTGGAATGGAGTCTCTTGTGGCTCTTCATCTTCGTGGTTGTTCAAATGTCACGAAAATTCCAGAATTTGAAGGAAACATGGGATGCTTAAAGTATCTTTCTTTGGAAGACATTGCTATTACAGAATTACCTTCATCAGTTGAACGTTTGACTGGCCTTAGTTTTTTGAATCTAAGATATTGCAAAAATCTTGTGTGTCTTCCTAATACCTTTTGTAATTTGAAGTCTCTTAAATATCTTAGTCTTTTTGGATGCTCAAAATTTCACAACTTGCCAGAAAACTTGGGAAATATCAAAGGTCTAGTGAAGCTTTATTTGGATGAAACAAGTATAAGAGAGTTGCCTTCCTCAGTTGAACGTTTGATTGACCTTACTTATTTGTCTCTAGGTGGTTGCAAACATCTTGTCTGTCTTCCTAATACCATTTGTAATTTGAAATTGCTTGAAACTCTTAATCTTTCTGGATGCTCAAAATTGGACGACTTGCCAGAGAACTTAGGAATTTTGGAAGGTCTCGTGGATCTTTATTTGAGTGGAACAGCTATAAAAGAGCTGCCATCATCAATTGGACATTTGACTAGTCTTACTTTTTTGAAAATAAGAAAATGCAAAGATCTTTTATGTCTTCCTAGCACCATTTGTAATTTGAAGTCTCTTGAAGTTCTTGCTCTTTCTGGATGCTCAAAATTTGAAAACTTGCCAGACAACTTGGGGAATGTTGAAGGTCTAAGGGTGCTTCGGTTGAGTAGAATGGCGATAAAAGAGCTGCCATCATCAATTGGACATTTGACTAGTCTTACTTATTTGAAAATAAGAAAATGCAAAGATCTTTTGTGTCTTCCTAGTACCATTTGTAATTTGAAGTCTCTTCGAGATCTTGTTCTTTCTGGATGCTCAAAAATGGACGAGTTGCCAGAGAACTTAGGAATTTTGAAAGGTCTTGTGAATCTTTATTTGAATGGAACAGCCATAAAAGAGCTGCCATCATCAATTGGACATTTGACTAGTCTTATTAATTTGGACATAAGAAACTGCAAAGATCTTTTATGTCTTCCTAGCACCATTTGTAATTTGAAGTCTCTTGAACATCTTGATCTTTCTGGATGCTCAAAATTTGAAAACTTGCCAGAGAACATAGGGAATGTTAAAGGTCTGAAAACACTTGAATTGAGTGGAACTGCTATAAAAAATGTGCCTTCCTCCATTGTTCTCCTTAAAAATCTCAAAGAACTACATTTTAAAAAGCCAGCATATTCATTTGATCCCAATTCAACAAGTCATGGTCTCATGGGTCTTACATTGCCTTCCTTATCAGGTTTGACTTATTTAAAAGAATTGGATCTTCCTGACTGCAATATTTGGGAAATCCCCAATGATATTGGCTGCTTATCCTCTTTAAAGTCTTTAAATCTAAGTGGAAATAATTTAGATTCCCTTCCTGAAAGCATCTCAAAACTCCCTCATCTTAATTGGCTCGTTTTGGAGGGTTGCAAGAGGCTTCGAGAATTACCAGATATTCCGTCAACTACTTCTTATGTAAATGTAAACTACTGTACCTCTATCACACTGAAGAAATTGCCAGGAAAATGGGATCTACGCCGGTGTACTTTCACCAGATTCACTTTACAGTGTCTCAACTGCTTCAAATTGATGGAAAATATTCAGGTCTCTCTCAAAATTTATTTATTTATTTTTATTTTTTTATAATTCATCTTTCTCGTAGTTCTTAGTTCTAAACATCATGCTTAATATATTTCAGCGACAAAGATGTCCAGTACCAGACAGAGCTTATATGATGATTATGCCCAGAAGTCAAATTCCGAAATGGTTTAGCAATGAAAGGTTTAGCTATGAAAGTAGGAGTTGTAGAGTAAACATACAAATACCTTCTTATTATGGGTATAGGTATGATGGATGGTCAATTGCGATATTTGTTCTTTTTGGTAAGTTTCATCTATTGCGAAAGTGTCATCTTCAATGTTCGTTAAAATTAGGGGAGGTAAGGGAATATGCACGGCTTCGGCTAGATCACGTTCCATTTAACGAAAAATATGGTAAAGTTGAATCGCCTCACGTTTGGCTGATCTATTTGTCTCATAAATATTTGTCCCATCCTTACCAAGGCTTTAGATCGGAATTATCAAACAATGGATTAAATCAACTTCAGATTGAAGTATCAAACCCTTTCAATCCACAACAGAGCTTGGAGGTGGAGAAAATTAGGGTATGTTTGGCACATGAGCAAGACATCGAAGATGGCACAGTGCAATAACAACAGCACCATCACGATCCTGGCGATTCAGCTGCAGAAGGTACCAGAAATAAGCGAAGCCATGATGAGGATGATGGGGCTGGACCTAGTAGAGAAGGCTACTCTAACGAGGAACCACAGCCAAAGAGGACAACCACTTACAAGAAAAGGAATCATGGGTCAATGAAATTCTTTGACTTCATGGATTAGCTTTTCCTCTGCATATTCTTTGGGTTCCTCTGCTTCATTCTTTCAACATTGTTGGGATTTGAAATCTAAACAATACCCACAGTTCCTTTAGCCAGGTCCACCCTTCAATTCCTTTTCTTCTTCTTTTTTTTCTCTTGCTTTTGGTAAATGTATATGTAATTTTATGATGACTAAACCTGGGAAATTATTTGGGGGTGAGTTGTATCATTTAGGATCAAATTAGTTGGTTTTTTGTTTTTTATTTTAACTGTCCAGATGCTTTGAAATTCTAAAGCTAAATGCTTTGATTTGTCTTTATGATTTTTTTGGTTGCTTGGAAAAAGGTAGAAAACAGAAAAGTAATTAAAGGGTTTCGATTAATATTGGCTTCTGTCGATTGGACCTGATAATTGGAGAAAAAAAGTGTTATCAAAGAGTTTGAGTTTGACACAACTGCTTGGTTAAGTTGAGGTAAATATGTAAAAATGAAATGGTAATTAGTTTTTTGTTTATTTTTTTCCTTAGCTTTCACAAAACCGGGTTGGAGGGTTTGTTTTCCCTTATTAGCTGATGAATTCAATTGGAAATGTGTGTGTGAGTGAGAAAAAAATTAAGTCAACCGTGTAGTAGATGTATCTAAGTTTGGTTGGTTGGAATATCTCTTTTCTTGGGTGCTAATTAATGAAAACTTTAACATTCGAAATTATATTTCTGTCAATTGCCTTGACCCTTTTTTTTAGTAGTTGTACAGAGCCAGTGTTTATGTCATTATTTGTTCTTTTACATTTACAGAATATGATCATCAGAATGACTTACATATGCATATATGTGTAATTTGTAGAAAGTGTTCGTGAAGGATTCAAGAATGCTTCCATCGGGTGCATTGCCAATGGCATGTAATAGTCATCTTTTACTAAAAACGAATTGTGCTGGACCTTTTCTTTGTTTCTATATTGGTTGGAAAATGAGGTTATAGGGACTCCATCAATTGGGAGGAATGAAGCAGACATTTTAGTATGTAAGAAATGACAACAACTAGAGGTTTTTATGTTTTATCAGTGGGCAAGTGCTACTATATAGTTTCTGATCATAATAAAGAAAAAAAACCTGGGATTTTCTACTGGAGGTGCAAAGTTGCAAAATTGATCATAGTTCATCTACTATATGTTTAAGGAGTTGAAGTTCCATTGGATTGATACCTGCTTAGATTTTGCTTTGAGGAAATGTTTCTGATCATAGTTCATCTACTATATGCTTGAACAAAGGCCTTACTTTCTATATTTTTTTATGAGCTCTTGTTTCCCTTACATGAAGAAGTTGTCTGGAAATCATTGAAACTCTTATTTAGCTGTGGATGATAGGTTATGTGGTGTGGGAACTAATTGAAGCACATGAAAAAGCTGATGCATGTTAACTGTTACTTTTACCTTCTTTTAGAGCAATTAGAGTAATTCATTAAATGTGATGATGATGATGATAAAGATGTGCGTATGCTGAGAAATCTCATTTTAATGAATTATGTCCTTGGTTCCTGTTTAGTCCACATATTTCTATTTTGTCCCATACATATCATGATTTTTTTTTTTTTTAATGTTTCTTGTTAAGGTCCCTCCTCTCACACCCACCTGGGCTCTTGCTAAAGTTCTCAAGGACTCAAAATGGTCATGCATTTAAATTAGCGGTCAAATGGCTCTTATTATTGATTACCTTTTCCTCTGCTTCATTCTTTTCAACATTGTTGGGATTTGATTCCTAAACAATACCCACAGTTTCTTTAGCCAGGTTCACCCTTCGATTCCTTTTTTTTTTCCCTCACTTTTGGTGAATCTATGTGTGATTTTTATGATGGCTAAACCCTTACGCATCCTTTTTTTTTTTTTTGAATTCTTTACCTGTAAGTCCTCATCTTTCTTCACACTTTTACTCATTTAAATTTATCTTATTATTGATTAAGTCATTTATTTTTTGGTGTCCTGCAAAGGTAATGCTCTGTTAAACTTCTAGTATAAGATTACAAATACATATTGAAATATCTCTTTTCTATGTAAAGGTTGTTGTATTAATATAATTGTTGTTTTTCTTTTTCTCCGACAGTAAGACATATATAATGTTTTTTTTTTCCCTTGCTGGTATTTGGGTCTATGACTCATATTGAAGAAATTTCAAACAGAGAGATGTTGATTTTGGACCATGATTTGCACAACTTCATGCAATGGAAGTTACAAAAAGAAAAGTAATGGAAAAGTAGGGTCATTCTACACCTACATGCAATTGTTGTCGATTAGAATCTCTGCCGATGGGACTCCTTCTTCGATAGAAGATCAGAAGGCCTTGAACGCTAGACTTTGCACTCAAGGTTTGCTTTAATTCCAACTCATCTTTTTTTATTTCAAATTTATTAATTTAATGCATTGTTTGTTAATTTTTGGAGCTGAAGTTGAGAAATGATTTGGGGGTGAGTTGTATCATTTAGGATCAAATTAGTTGGTTTTTTGTTTTCTTTTTTAACTGTCCAGGAAATTTTAAAGCTAGATGATGCTTTGAGTTGTCTTTATGATCTGTTTGGTTGCTTGGAAAAAGGTAGAAAACAGAACAGTAATTAAAGGGTTTCGATTAATATTGGCTTTTGTCGATTGGGACCTGATAATTTGGAGAAAAGAAGTATTATCAAAGGGTTTATGTTTGACACAACTGCTTGGTTAAGTTGAGGTAAATATGTAAAAGTAAAATGGTAATTATTTTTTTATTTATATTTTTCCGTAGCTTTCACAAAACTGGTTAGAGGGTTTGTTTCCCCTTATTGGCAGGTAAATTCAATGGAAATGAGTGTGTGTGTGTGTGAGAAAAAAATTAAGTCAACTGTGTAGTAAATGTATCTAAGTTTGGTTGGGTGGAATATCTCTTTTCTTGGGTGCTAATTAATGAAAACTTTAACATCCGAAATTATATTTCTGTCAATTGCCTTGACCCTATTTTTTTTAGAAGCTGTACAGAGCCAGTGTTTATATAATTATTTGTTCTTTTACATTTACAGAATATGATCATCAGAATGACTTACATATGCATATATGCGTAATTTGCAGAAAGTGTTCGTGAAGGATTCAAGAATGCTTCCATCGCGTGCGTTTCCAGTGCTGTGCCAACAGTATGTGATAGTCATCTTTTACTTAAAAAAAATTGTGCTGGACCTTTTCTTTGTTTCTAATTTCTAATCTACCTTGTTTTTGGAGGTCATATTGGTAGGAAAATGAGGTTTATAGGGACTCCTTTATCACTTGTGGAAGAATGAATCAAACATTTTAGATATTGCTTTTAGGAAATGTTGCTGATCATAGTTCATCTACTATATGCTTGAACAAAGGCCTTAGTTTCTATATCTTTTTGAGCTCTTGTTTCCCTTATGTGAATAAGTTATTTGGATCATTGAAGCTCTTTGGCTTGTGGCTACTTTAGCTGTGGATGACAAAGCTGCTGCACATTACCTGTTACTTTTACCTTCTTTTAGAGCAATTAGAGTAAATAAATCATCAAATTTATAGGTAAAAAGCAATTAGGTTAATAATAATTCATTAAATGTGATGATGATGATAAAGATGTGCATATGCTGAGAAATCTTATTTTAGTGAATTATGTCCTTCGTTCCTTTTTAGTCCACATATTTCTATTTTTTCCCATACATGCAGCTCATCTTTTTTTCTTTTTTTTTTTAATTAATTTATCAATTTATTTTTTTAATGTTTCTTGTTCATGTCTTAGTTGGCTGTAGTTTGTGTGATTCCTTGGGCAAAGGCAAACCTCAATTATACCGCTCAAGCACTTATTGTATCTGCTGGTTTCTAGTGAACCTTCTCATTATTATTATGGGTTTGGAACATTGCATTTTAGTTTTAGGGTATTCTGCTTCTGCAACCACATAGTTTAAAAATACACATTCTATGGATGAAGTCAAGTTTTTCTTGTTTATATGCTGCCATTATCAATATTCTAAAGAAGTTTAAAAGTAGTATCTTATAAAAGAATTTACAAAAGAATATCTTGAAATAAGCTTCATTTGTTGATTTGTACTCCCCACTTCTGATAGTGTAATTTTGTAATTGGACAACAGCATCAATTGCAGTGTTCTTGATCATTGCTGATAAAACGACATTAGAGTGTGCGAGAAGAAATTCCCAGCTTGAAGACACCTTGGGATGCTAGGGATGATGCATTGCAACTCTAAGTTGCAGTGGTATGCTTTAACATTATGCTTTGTATTGGGATGTCATGCTTGGGAAGGCTTGTTAAGATGTGCTTGTTTTTTTAGTTTCTCATTGTTGAGCAAGAAGGTTAATTTTTATTTCTATCAATAGTTGTTTTTGACTCATTTTAGTTGAGTTCAATGTGGGGTTACTCTGTGGTGATTTATTCTGCACTATGAAGAGTTATAAAGTCGGACCTAGCTTGCCATCTTGCAGTGTATGTTCTTCTATTTTTAGTGAACTATTTTCTTGGAATCAAATACTAAGGAATAAGAGCACATGGAGCTATCCCTTTGTCTATTGATAAGAAAAGTATATAGCATCATGTTAAATACTTAAATGTGCTTTCTCTCTAATTGGTAAAATGCGATTAAAATACAAGCATAAGGTATTAGTCATAGTTGTAGTGATCAGAATGACATACATAATAAAATTCCTGCTTTGCTTTGACTTAAGATATAATTACTTGTAGTGATCGGAATGACATACATATGATACAGGTTTGGGAAGAAGCATTGAGTCAAATTGGTGCGAATGGATTAGGTCAACTTGAGATTGAAATATCTACCGAGAGCATGGAGGTGGAGAAAATTGGGGTCCATTCGGAACATGAGCAAGACATCGAAGATCCCAATCAAACTATGACTCAGTGCAGCAACAACAGAAGCACACTCTATGAGGTTCTGGGTCTTCTCCATCATGATCCTGATGATTTAGCCTCAGAAGGTACTAGAAACAAGCGAAGCCATGATGAGGATGATGGGGCTGGACCTAGTGGAGAAGGCTATTCTATTGAGGAACCACAGCCAAAGAGGATTCAAAGACTTTGAGGAATTTAGCAAAGAGAACTTTTTCTCTTCTTTACCTGTAAGTTAAAGTCTAGTTTAAATTACATCGATCATCTTTCTTCTTCTTCTTCTTCTTCTGTTTTTCAGTTTTCATCAGGTTTGAATGATACAAAATTTTCTTGTTGTCTTGTTGGTGCACTTTTATTTAATGGAAAGTAAGAGGGATAGTTACCAGAGCGACGTTGAAGAATTAGCCAAGTAAGGTCCCTCCTCTCACACCCACCTGGGCAAGAGCTAAAGTGGTCAAGGACTAAAAATGGTCAAGCATTTAAACTAACTGTCAAATGGCGCTTATTTTTTTATTAAATCATGTTTGCTTTTGGTGTCCTGCAAATGTAATGCTCTGTTAAACTTCTATAAAATTACAAATACATATTGAAATTTCTCTTCCCTATGTAAAAGTTTTTTTTTTTAATTAATATAATTGTTGTTTTTATCTTTTTCCAACAGTCAGACGTATATAATGTTTTCTATTTTTTATACCTTGCTGGCATTTGGGTCTATGATTCATATTGAAGAAATTTCGAACAGTAACCTCGCTTGGTTCAGATGTTGATTTTGAACAACTTTTTAGACTGTATAGTAGTATTACACCTACATGCAATTGATGAAGTTGGAAAAAGAAAGGTAATGGAAAAGTAAATTGAAGTTTGCACAGCTTTTTTCTGTTTGGTAATAAAAGAAAGCAAAGTGAATAATTTTTTTATTTGACACTGAAGATAAATATAAGTGAAAGATCTTTGAGTAAGTCATAGTCCATACAATACAAAACAGTAGAAGCCTATGTCAAATACAAAAATTTTGCTGCATATCTGGCTAAGTATTTGGTATGCTGTAGCAGAGTAGGAGACATATGATAGAAATGAACTAGTGCTGCATATCAGCATATGTCTTCAAAACAAGCAAATCTTGCCACATTCCGTGGTTGATCCAGCATATGGCCTTCCTTGTGTGTTTCTCCTTTTTGACAAACATCTCTGGATGTGCTTAGGATAATAACCCTTTGAGGTTCAAACTTGCTAGATGGAATAAGGATTGTCTGATCATTAAGATTGATGTAGCTCTTTGTTGTACTGTCCATGTGAAAACTCTTTGAAACATAACATTTCCTTGCCTATCCTTTACTTGTGCAGCAGCTCCCCAGTCTGTTTTCTCTTTTTGTCTAGCTCTGTGTTGTACTATCTATGATTCTATTCAATTGCCCTTCCTGTTGTGCATCACAATGGGCATTAGTCCATAAATCATATAAGCAAGAAGCATACCGAGTTTGTATTTGTGGTTGTGACCAAAGAGTCCATTGGTCTGGGTAGTTCTCTTGTTTTTGTAACAAGGAGATAAACCACTGCTGAAGTGATAAGTGCAGGAGTTCATCTGTTTTGAGTGTGATTGGAGATGCAAACCATAACAGTCTAGGTGTTTCGTAATACCAAAAGAGATGTTCTAAAATATCTGCCTGTTGACAAAATCCACAAGTTAAGTCCAAACTTGTATTTCTGTTATGTAGTTCAGATTTCACTGCCAATGATATTGGCTTTGAGCTGTGAGATTTTGAGTTCCACTGTTTTGTTGTTGACTCAGTAAATGGTAGCCCTTTTTTACTGCAAACTCTCCTGATGAGGTATATGGGCGCCATATTAAGGTGTCCTTTGGGTTAAAGAAAGATATTGGTTGTTGAGCAATTTGCAAAGCATCACTTCTTTCAAACAAGGAATGTAATAGGGAAAGATTCCAATTTTTTGTTTCATTGTTGATCAGGTCAGCAACTTTGTCTAGGGTGTCTGTGGTTCCCAGCAGTATTTCCCTTCATTTTTTGCCATAGTTCATGGTGTATACGAATAGTGCTTCCATCCTCTACCCTCCAAATTGCTGAAGTAAGGATAGTGCCCCTTGTTGTCATAATGCTCTAACATGCCCATGATGCAGTAGGTGGAACCTTTGCATTTTAAGTATTGAAAAAATCTCTGATGTAGCATAGGCTGATTTTACCCAAGGCATGAGAACAGCACAAAATTATAAATAGTTTAAATAAAATTATTTAAACTATATGCTTTTTAAATCAAGATGTTCAGCAATCAAGATGTAGTTTAAATCTCTGATTTTACCCAAGGCGTGAGAACAGCACAAGGCTGACCTGCCTATTAGTCAAGCCCATGGAATAATTATATGCTTTTTCTTAGGTGAATGATTTAGTTTGGGAAAACTCATAACCTTGGATTCTTGATGTAAAGTCCTACACTAAGCTTGCCAGCTAGGTTTCATGCCTGAGTTTGAGATTACATATATATTCATTCATCTTGATGCTTTCAAATTCTAACTTTTGGCTGAGTTTCTTTAAATCTGTTGTGCGTGTGCAGGACATCGCAGAGCATTTGACGACATTATATCTTAAACATTGTGAGCGTGGAAATCGCTGCTTATACGAAGGTTCAACTCCACTAGGCATGTTTCGTAATTCATGGGTAATTTTATCTGTGAAACCCATGGAAATGAGTTGATTTCTCCTCAACTTGTGATGTGACAACAATTTGGTGATAGCTTTTCTTCCTTCATGACAGATTGGAGCAATGTACTGTAATTCGGAACTTGCAATGGAGAAGTATAAGGAGATACATACCTATGACGGGCAATGATGACAACAGAAATCAAGTCAGTTTTTGTAGTCTAATTTGCTTTCAAATATATTACCTTCATGAACATTTAACAACATTTTGGTTGAGATTAAAGCAAAAACATTTAATGGAAGTGCTTTTGTTTTACTTGGTATAGGTTTGGGGAGCGAAGGAAGGTCCTTATGAGTTCAAGCCTATTCCTGCCTCTTGTTTCATTTAATTATTCTTCGACTCTTGTCAAATAATGTTTCATTTTCATTTACCACCTTCAATTTTTTACAGTTTTGTTTAGTAGAATATTCACAAATTTAATGTTATAGGCAATAAACTATGTCTGTAATTAAATGACTTGAGGAAGATGTCTGTAAGAGAAGGTTCTATTTGTGGTAAGACTTTGTAAAATTCACTCATAGGTTGACATTATTAGTTCTAATATTATTCACTTTGAATTTTGGTTAGGATGATATTTGATTGTGAACTCATGACTGTAATCAATTCAGAGATATATATGATGATTGTAATTCAAAGGAGCAATGTTTGACCGATGAAAAAAAAATTACTTGAGGTTTTTGACATTTTATATCATTATGTATTATTTTTTGATATTGTTTATACAATCCTGAATCCTTGCCTAGATAATATGCGGTTTTTTAAGCTGGGGAATCTATATTGCTTGATTAACCAGTTGAGTTGGGATTATTCTCCTTTCTCTAGTGAAGATCTTCTACTGGTAATAACACTAATAAGAGAAATACCATACACACTAACAATGGAGACACTAAACCAAAATCATCATATGAGAAAACATCTATTTGTTGAACACTTAAGCTCCTATACTAAACCGTCATACAATCTGTCTATTGGCTGCAAAAATCGGTAGAACAAGGCGGCTCTGTAATTCTTGTGGATGCCTTATGTGAATTGTTGGATTTTCTTTTATAATAAAACTTAATATTTATTCCATTTGAAAAGAAATATGGATACCCGTAAAATTCATAATTGGGAGCAGCAGATTACAAATGATATGTGCCATACAAGACCCCATTTTTTTTTGGGTCAAGGAACCAATCATGTTTTCCTTTATTTTATTTTCCTTTTTTCGTTCTTCTCCTACTTGCAAGACTGTCCAGACAGTGAATTAAAAAGCCGCTTAGAAGTACCCATAAGCAATTGGAATCATCTAATAAATATGTATGAAAAGTGAGCAAAGTAATATTCCCACCCATAAGCAATTAGCTAATTGCCATTTAGGATCAACCTTCCTTTTCGCTAACTGCTTATTAAAGATTAAGCTGGCCGCTTATTCAGCCCCCTCCTATTTGAATATGCAGACACTGAACTAAAACCAGGATAATGTCTGTGCATGGGGCATTTGAATGCACCCCTCAATGGATCAATTTCGCCAAAGAACACTATACAAATTCTTGTATCATCCTACTTTAACACCCCAATATCTCGTAAATCTTCTCCACTTGATGGTGTGATCTATATGGATTACATAATGCCTTCCTCAGTTCTTATCCCTTGGCAATGGAGAATGGCATTCCTTTGGTGCCATATATGGTACACAGCCATACCTAAGGTGAACTGACATACAATGGCCCATAGAGATTTTCCCTTCCACTGATTTTCTCCCCACACAAACTTAGGGAATTAATTAAGCAACATTCATTCTTTCCATATTTTTTTCTAGTGAAAAATGACTCAAAAGTACAAGGACTCAAAATAGTAAGCAAATTTATAGAAAAAATAATGGGGGAGAAGAATAGTCGGAAAAAAAGAGAGAGAATGTTTGGAGAAAAAATAACGGTAATGTAAGAAATAATTGGAAAAAAGAGAGTCACAAACAGGGACAAGTGAAATGGAGAGTCTCCATTTAAATGTGTAGATTAAATATTACAGATCTAACGGTGTACAAACTGCAACATCATGACATGGCAGTATGTACATTGTTAGGTAAATGAGATAAAATCTCTTCATGGACAAATAGAGAGGAATAGTTGAAGGAAGAGCAAAGATAAGATGAGGAATAACGTGGAGAAGAAGAGTAAAAAATAATAGAAGGAAATGATTGAAAATAGGTAGACGTGGCACCATAAAAGATTAGTCAAATTAATTATTAATTTTCCATTATAAGATTTAGGCCAAAATTTTGTTTTCGTCCCAAAATTATATATGAGTTTTGTTTTTCGTTCCTGAATTTTGAAAAGTTTGCTTTTCGTCCTTGAACTTTGAAAAAGTTTATTTTTACACATAAATTTCGTTCCTGAGTTTTTACACATAAATTTCGTTTTTTTTATAAAAAAACTCACGGACGAAATTCATGTGTAAAAATAAATTTTGTCAAAGTTGAGGGACGAAAAAAGAAACTCATGTATGATTTATGGTTTAGGGACAAAAACAATAGTTTAACCTAAAATGTATTTCCAAATCAAATACTATTTCTGCCGTATAGACACTATGGCAAATTTTCTTCTCCTTCTTTCTTTCATTCAATTTTTTTTTTTTTTTTTGGTAAAAAATAAAAAAGCTTAGTTCTGCACTTGTCCAAACTGGAACCCATCAAGCGCTTTGATTGCTGAGAGAAAAATAAAATGGAGCTCGAAATTCAACTCAAAGACTACCTTTTCAGCGTGATTCAAGTGTTCAACCAAAAGGTGAATGACTTTTGGTTTTTTTTTTTTTATTTCGCTCGCTTTCTAATAAGTGGTCATTGTTAGTAACAATTTCTAGAGCCTCTCTCTCTAAAAATAAAACCCTAGAGTGAGAAAGAAAAATCCTTGCCCGGGGCGCACGATTAGCGCTTCTCGCAATCGTGCGCCCATGTCCTCCTTCTTCTCTGTACAGATCTGCCGCCCCTTGTGGGTTTTTTCTATCCCCTTTGTGGGATTTTCTATCCCCTTTGTGGGATTTTCTCTGCCCCGCGTGGGTTATTTTGCTGCCTCTTGTAGGCAATTTCCGCCGATTTTCATGGTTGGCTTGCCTTCTATGGGGATTGTGTGGATTTTCCCCGGATCTATGTGGAATAGTTCTTGGAGGAGGCGAAACGTTCAGCAACTGCAGATGCTCGGTACGAAGTGGCCTTGGAGGATTCTGCCATCTCGAGTAGCTTCTGACTACCCCTTGCGTTTTGGGGTAGATCTATCACATGGTCTCCGTTTGCCATGGTCAAGCCGATTCGTCTTCCTTGTTGTTTGCTCGAATGGTGTATGATCTTTAAGCCATTTTTTATTTGGCCATCTTCAGATGCTGGTGTTCTTGCTTTCTTCAGTATGGTCCCTTAGATCTGTATTTTGTGTTGTTGGTCTTTGTTTTCAGTGTTTGTTTGTTAAGTGTTTCTATCCTTTGTGTTTTCAATGTTTAGTTTTTCTTGTAGTTCTGTGTGTTGTATCTTTGTGCTGTATCAGTGCTGTATCTTTGTGTTTTCTGTACTATCAATAAAAATTTCTTATCCTTATCTATCAAAAAAAAAAAGGTTTTTTTTTTTTGTTTTTTTTGAATAGAACCAAAAGGTAAATGACTTTCGGTGGTAGATGCCAAAGTGCTTTCCATTGGTGATAGATGGAAAGTCATTATAACAACATATCAAAGTCAAATTACGTGTAATGAAGCCTGTAGACATGAGCACTCAAAGTCTGAAACACCATTTATCCTTATGACACGTGTGCCACCCTAAGAGATAAACCACACACATAACATAACCACATAACCCATCCCCACCATTTGTGTTTTAACTTCTCATCGAATTATCAGCAAACCCAGACGAGTTTAACAAGCCACTTCTGTTGAAACTTGAAAGTGAGATTGGCCTTGAGGGACGACTCCACTTTGTGAGCCTCCAGTTCAATTTCTCATTAAAAAAAAAAGAAAAGAAAAGGTAAGGTTTTTTTTTTTTGAGGAAATAGATCAGATTTTTTATTAAGAGAAATTGAGACTTGACAAATATAAGAGTTCTAGGTCTGGAGGAACAGCCTCCATCCAGACCTCAAGACTATTACAAAAATGTGCTTTGCGGGCTAAGGCATGAGCTAATCGATTGCCTTGTCTCTTAACATGCGAGAATGAGAATTGTTGAAGCTTCCTCGCCAGAACTTTAGCATCTTCAATCAGGAGACCGAAGGGGGCTAAGCTGGGATGAGTGTCATTAAGGGCTGTCACTATTATTTAGGAGTCACCTTCGAACTCTGCTTCGGGAAGACCAATTTCCAAAGCGAATTGGATTGATCTCTTCGCTGCCCATGCTTCAATGCTCGGGATAGAATGTGGGAAGCGGACCTTTTGAACTAGAGAGGCTATGACAAGTCCACTAGAGTCTCGAACGATAATGCCAATACCTGCTGCATTGGTCTCTTTGAATACAGCACCATCGTATAGTTGACTTTGTACCTGTGCATTCTCGGTGGCATCCATCTCACTGCCGAGGCTGGTTGTGATTGGGGTTTGCTATTGTAATGCCCCGAACCCAAAGCATGAGCTCGACACGTGACAACGGCCGCACACCCATAAGCTTTGCCTTACAAGTGTGCCAGGCCTCACTAACAAATTACAATACTAGCACCAAATGAAATTAAAATCTCCAAAATAATCCACTAATCAAGGATGTATCAAATAATTAAATTACATAACATCACTAATCCAAAATTTTCTTAAACAAAGGTCTCTCACAAATCACAAAAATAGCAATCGTGATACGCTTGATAATCTTGTCTAACTTTCTTTCCACACTACTCCTTTGCAACGTTTGCGCTAACTAATCCTCAGAATCTGAAATGGGGAAATAAATGGGGGGTGAGCTGGGAGGCCCAGTAAATAACCAATATCCTTATCCAGTCGGATCAAACACACATTTGTTAAAAACAGATATACATAGGTAATACAAAATTCTCAAATGATTGTTTTGATAAAGCATTTGGTTTAGTTCACAAAATAAAATATATTATTTTATTTGCAAACAGTAAATTCAACATATTCAGAAATAAATACAGATATAGATATAGATTCAAATACAGATATAGATTCAAATACAAATTCAGATTCAAATACAGATTCAAATTCAGATTCAGATTCGGATACAGATATAGATATAATACATATACTAAACAGTCTTTAGTGACTACGGCCACATTATCCTTGTGACAAGGCCCAAAAACCACACATAGGTCGGTGGCAAACCCCAGAATGAAACTAGTTTCGGTACCAACGTATAATCCCCATTGGCGGGGCCCAGAACATAGTCAGACTGAGAGTTTTCAAATATCAAAACACATTTAAAATATATTTGAATTCCAAAACATAGTGATTTTCAAACCTTATTCAAATTATGTACAAAAACAAATCAGTTTAACAAATAAGCTGTATAAAGATTCTTATAACATATAATCACATGTTTGATCCGAATTTTTGAAGTAAACAATACTTTACAAATACAATGATTTTTCTGATATTTCGAAACAAAGTTGATTTTGGCATAATAGAATAATAAACTATAATAATAAGTTTGCAAATAGGAATATTTAATATATAAAATTGAGAAAATACTAGTTAAGGATAAAGGTTACTTACCTCTAGCAAGTAAAAGATAATGTAATCCTTCTTATCTTCTCTTTTCAAATCTCACAAATCAGATCCTAATCAATTATACAATAACCAAAATACATTAATTGATATAAACAATGCTATTTACTTAGCAACTAATTTATTCACTGGACTGCCTACTATTGGCCTAAATCCTTCTCCATGCTTTCACGTCAATAGCTATAGCCATGACAAGTTTTATTATTTTTATTTATGGTCTTTCTTTTTCTTTGACTGTATGTACAGCAGTATTTAACTCATACTTCACGTTAAAGACTAGGACTTGTTTATCTTTTATATATTTTCTTTTTGTTTCTTTTTCTTTTTCTTCACGTCAATGGACTAGGCTACCTTTTATTTCTTTTCTTTTACTGTTGCATGTACAGTGGCCATCAATCTCTATCACGTCAAACCTATACTCATGCCTAGTCTAGGAAATCAAACAGTAAATATAGATATGGTATTCATAGTTCCTATGCAGCAATTCTACTACGTATTGCTCCTAAATTTGGCTGATTCAGACTATGATATTCATCAATAGTAATTAAATCTAAAAGAAAAGTTTTATATGCTCTTACTTTAAAGAATTCTCCAATTTATCTTTTCTTGAAATCCTTCAAATCTTGCCGTCAAAGAGTGTCTATAGGTATTGAATAAAGTTTATAGCTCTATTTATACCCTAATATTGCTAGGGTTAGGGCTTATATTATTTTCTAGAAACTCCTTAAAATAATAAATTATTTACTATTTACCCCACAGTTAAAATTGATTAGATTACCCACCTAAAGCAAACTCTTTTTTTTTTTTTTTTTTTTAATCCTTTGGGACCGGGTATTACAGCTATGATCGGTCTCTTTGAGATATTCTTCAAGATAACACTTTGCCTTCGGGCCCACCTGGTTGATGGGGTCAACTTCCTGGTGAAGCCGAATCTTGTTTCTTCTTTGCCACAGTGCCCAACAGATAGTTATGAAGAGTTCGGGTTCTGAGTCTCTGCCTTGGTGGAGGACTTTGGTGAGGAGGTCAGCAAAATCCACAAAGGGGGTACTTCGGATTGACTGAAGCCATGCTTCCTTTTCCCATACGAGTTGCAGGTGTTTACAGCTCCATAAAGCGTGAATGGCATTTTCATTTAACTCACCACAGATTTCGCAAATCGGATCTACTGGAATGCGACGCTTGTGAAGATTCAGTTTGGTGGTGAGAGCTTCGCATGAGGCTTTCCAAGCAAACATTTGTCACTTCTTTGGGATGTGGAGAGACCAAATAGTGCGCCAAGTGTTCTGCAGGGGATTTGGCATAGAGCTACCAGGGAGGCTCTTGTCTTCCTCATCAACTAAAAACCTGTAACCACTTCGGACTGAATACTCACCATTAGTGTTACCTGGCCATGTTAGTTTGTCTGCATGCTCTCGGTTGCTAAGGGGAATGTGCTTGATGGCCTCGGCATCATGTGGAATGAATAGGCTATCAATAAGAGAGTGGTCCCATTCCATCTGAGGTTTAATAATCAGCTGGTTCACCGTGCAATGTAATAAAATATTAGGAGCAGGGGTGATTATTTTTCTGTGGTTTTCTTCCAAGAGCCAGCGGTGATCCCATATGTTTATGCTTTCTCCATTTCCCACTCTCCAAACAGCTCCTCTTGAAATAACATCCCTTGCCTTAAGAATGCTTTGCCACGCATAAGACCCTCGTGTCGATGTGGGGCAGTCCAGGATGGTGCCATGAGGGAAGAACTTGGCCTTGAAGACACGATAGAATAGGGAGCTAGTGTCATGGGTTAAACGCCATACCTGTTTTGCAAGAAGGGTGTCATTAAACTTGCGGAGATCACGGAATCCCATACCACCCTTTTGCTTTGGTTGGCATAATTTCCTCCAGGCAACCCAATGGATCTTACGCTGTTCCGAATTGTTACTCCACCAGAACCGACGAACCGTAGCTTCTAGTTCATTGCAAAGCTTTGTGGGTAATCTAAAGCAACTCATAGAGTAGGTGGGAATGGCTTGAGCTACTGCTTTTATGAGAATCTCACGACCCGCCTAGGATAGTAATTTCTCCTTCCACCCCTTTAGTTTTTGCCACACTCTTTCCTTAATTTGGGTGAAGCTTTCAGTACGATTTCTTCCTACCAAAGAGGGAAGCCCCAAGTATTTTTCGTACTGCCAGATGATTGGAACCCCAAGAGCCGCCTTGATTACATTTTGTGATGCTTCTGGAGTGTGTTTGCTGAAATAGATGGTTGTCTTGTCTCTATTAACCTGCTGGCCAGAAGCCTGTTCATACTGGGCCAAGATGCCTTGAATTTTCTCACAAGCATTTGCAGTGGCTTTGGAGAACAAGAGGCTATCATCTGCAAAAAAATAAATGGGTAATTTTTGGCCCTCTTCGGCAAAGAGAAATGCCTTGGATATCACCATCCATTTTCGCCTTTTGGATGAGAGAGTGGAGACCTTCTGCACACAGTAAAAATAGATATGGTGATAGTGGGTCCCCTTGGCGCAATCCTTTGGAGGGTTGGATATAGCCATGGGGTTCACCGTTAACCAATATAGAGTATGATACAGTGCTAATGCATTCAGTTATAAGGGATATCCATTTATGGTGGAAACCCAACTAGGACATGATTTTTTCTAGGAAGTGCCATTCCACTCTGTATGACCCCCCCTAAATAGGTCCAAGACTTTCTAAACATGTCCAAACACTCCATTCTCAAATTGCTACCAACTTGAAACAATTGGATTAGAGACAGACCTTCGGAGTACCAACAGCAATACTGATGTCAATATAATCTCTATAAATGATGTCATCCCCGTCAATGACAGCATTGATGATTGGCTGATTCTGGATCCCACTTACAGCAGCCTGGAACAAGACAAGCAACATTGGAGATCAATGTTTATGGACATGTTTGCATCTGTACATGGGAAGGTACTGAATAATCACATACACCAAAAACATACTTTAATAAATCCTGACATGAGACCTAACTTCACCCCATGCTTCTCAACGAAAGCATCTTTATAATCAGAACGGAGCTTCATCAAATTAGTCCTGAAATACATAGCACCATTGTTGAAGGGGAATGCATAAGGCAATACGTCATAATCATTTCAAATATTATATGGTAAAGGATGCATATTAAGCAGCATAATAAAAATCCAGAGATTCATTTCAGATCAGCACATTAAGTTGATAAGAAATTGAGTTACATTCAGGCCATACAACAGACATCTTAGTTACAAGGACTGGTTCAGTAGAAAGAACACATAATTGGCTCCATGAAGTGCCAAAATCAGCCATATTGATCAAAAGTTAGGGACAAAAAGCTTACATATCAACTTCATTGAATGTAGTCAGCATAGCAAAAGTGTTCTGAGAGTCTTTCAAACGTGTTGCAACACGTTTCCTCAGTCTTGTCATTGGAACCTGCAATTATATCAGTTGCAAAATACTGAAGCAACAAAAACTGAATAAGGAAAGACCTACGAAAGTAGATTGTATCTAAGCTTTTAAAGAAATCACTAAACAGAAGGATAATAAAAGATCCCAAGACTTACTCTTCTTTCCCTTTCCTTCGGAGGAAGCTGAGGTTCTGTTGCTGAGGGTTTAGGAGGTGGTGGAGAAGGAGCTTTGGGCTTAGGAGGAGAAGTTTCAGTTTTTGGCTTAGGAAGTGATGTTTCTTCTGTAGGCTTTTCCTTGTCTGCTTTTTTCTTGCCTGCAGATGGCTTAGAAGCAGCCTTGCTAGATACATTCTCTGATGGAGCAACGTGTGCTACACCTTCAGCGGATTTTGAGATAACAGCTATCTTGGTACCAGGCTCCACTGTATCACCTTCTTTTGCAACAAACTACAGAAAAAATCGCCTAGACCAACATTACAAATACAAAATACCCATGTATCCAAAAAGGAGATGCAAATAAATTGTATATTATAGGTTCTAATCATTACATACTGAATCCAATCCGATTACCTTTTGGATAACACCGGCCTCAGGACTAGCCACATCAATTGTCACCTATAAGTATGGATATATAAAATAATTAGAACTGATCACAAGACTTGAACATGGTTCAAAGTACAGAAAAATTATATTAGTGTCACTTCATAGAAGGTACCTTATCAGTTTCTATTTGGGCAATAGGTTCGTCAACTTCTACACGGTCACCAGGTTCTGCTCCCAATTTATCAACAATGAGTCACATGAGAGATTCAAAGTATCTATGTACGCAAAATCTATTCACATACAGGCACGCAAGATAAGGTTTAAAACTAAAGCATTCAAACACAGTCAACTGGAATGACATACGCTTTAAAAATGTTGCTAGAGTGCCATCGGTGATGGATTCACCCATGAAGGGCACTACAGCTTCAACCAGATCACCTTAAGACATAGAAATAACACTTGTGTTAATGAATGTTCAATAATATATACAACATGCATCAAAGTCAAGAAAAGGCTCTAGAAGATCATGAAGGATATTGTACCATTATCAGAAGAAAATGACCTGTACTGCATATAGAGAGGAGAATCTCTTTGAAGAAATGACACAACTTCCCTGTAGACCAAGAAAATGTTAGGGAAATAAGAAAAGGTAAAGTTAATTCAAAAGACGAAATCAGACTTGCTCCAACCACAGCCCATATCGTTTCCCTTTTCCCATTCTTTATATTTCAAAACATGCTTTGTGTGTGGGGGGGAGGGGGGGGAACATAATCCTAGATTTCCCTTCCAAGTGTGTCAGGGGCAGTGAGCAAGGAAGATTTAGCTGACCTTACTGGCTTTGAGCTAACTGGACTACCTGTAATCACATGTAGTTCAAAAGAATAAACAAAAGAGGCACTCAATTATCCAAATAATCTTTCATCGAAACATGACATGCCTACACAGTTGTTTATAGTTTGCTTACCGAGAAAACTATTGCGACCAACATCCACAATTTTTGAGCCTCTACCAACAAGCAATGCCTGCAAAAATGTTTGTAAAGTAAAACCAGTAAGAAAGTTAGGATTGTGAACAACAGCAAAGCATACCATACTACTAAAATTCAAAAAATGATTCCAAGAAACAAATACAAAGAAAACATGCAAGCTTCTACAATGATTCAATTGTGATGTTCACCCTAAAGTACATTTTTTTTTACAATCAACACTCCAATTTAAGAATAATTTGCAATACCCACCCTCCCTACCCTCCAAAATTAATATCAAAAGTCCCAAAACTAACAAATTAGTTCTCATTAATTAGCAATGTCCACCCTAATTAGCTCACTAATTATCAATTTTTAACATTAGTTCCAAAGGGTATCATGGGTATTGCATATTAATCTCAAATATAATAGTAATCGCAAAATATTATATTTTAAGTAGACATTGCATATTTATCAAATGCATTCATTTCATGGTTCGGAATTGAATATTACAAATCTAACAATGTATCCAGTGCCCACTTAAAAGACGTGGCACCATGCAACACTGTTAGATACAAGAAATAAAATCTCAACTCCAACGAAAACAACAAAAAATGTTCTTAAATATACACAATCTACATCTCATAAAAATGTTCTTAAATTTTCAGCAAATCTTAAATATCATAAAAATCAAACAAACAAAAAACACACACATTTCATGAAATTCAACGAACCTCTTTGACTTTGGTAGTGTAACCACGCGTTGAGCGTCCAAAAACCTAAAAACAATGAACCCCACAACAAATTTAGAGGAAGATGAACATTGAAAAGCTTTGAAAGAAGCGAAAGAGAAAAATTTACATAAGCAGAGGAGGAAGCTTGGGTAGCGACTTTTCGCCTTAGAATTGGCCACATACTTGCTCCAATCGATTTTCCTGCAATAACACATTTTAGTAACGAATCAAAGAAAATATATACATATATATAATCAGGAATTTTCGCTTAGCAAATCTGTACGGAGAGTGAGAGAGATTGAACCTGGTGATTGAGTTGATTATAGCGGAAGAGAAAGAGGGAATTTTTGAGAGAGTTGTGAAGAGGAGAGTCGAAAAAAAGCGTTGGATTGAGCTGGCTGCTCGTTTGTGTTAACTTTTTGGTTTGACAGAAATGTTATTTATTTAGCTTTCCATTTTTAGCAAGAGTTACCATAACTTTGTGTTCATTTTTTAAGTGTTCATTTTTTAAGATCTTTATAATGAAAAACTTTTTATATATCACCATAGCTCAATGATATTATTTGATGTCTTCCGATAATTTGAATTTAAGAAAATATTACATTAATTAAGTTATCCATGAAGGTGTATTTTCAATAATTTTTTCTTCTAAATTAGGTTGGAGAATTTTTGCTCTAATATACTATATAGTGTTTAAATAAGTATTTTTATGTTTTTTTAAATCATATGACCGATTTAAGGAGTTATGCGATTAAGATAAATGTGAATTACTATATAAACTGTTATGTAATAGATTGAATGAATCTTCTTGGATCCATAATCAGCATTACTTTAGTCATAAAATTTGTTACAAGTGAAGTCTTCTTTTAGTAGTCTAACATATCTAATCACGTGACGTGCATGTGATTTCTATCACATCAATGATAATCTTGAAATGGTAATTAAACCCATTAAGCTTTAAGATAAAACTTAACCCCAAAAAAAATATATATATATATATATATATATTATAATCTTTATGAATTAATATAATCCATTTTTTTATTTAATTTAAACGTCAAACATAATTTAAATAATTTTGAGAGCTGATCAGTTGTGGGTTAATTAATTAAAAAGATCAAAATTGTTATTTTTAACCGGTTTAAACTGATTAAGTCAATGAGCTTGGTCATAACTCATAACATAGGTTAACATACTTTATATGAAAAAAGGTATGAAATCCATGATTAATATTATCATATAAAAATAACGTTTTAATGCTTAAATTAAATTATCAAATTACATATCTTTAATAATTTCAAAGAAATCAAGCGTTTAGATCGGAGTATTATATTGGAATTGAAAAAGAGAATGAGAATCCCAAAAAGTAAATCAAAAACAAAGAAATGATTTATGATAAAGGCCATGTGAATATGTGATCAACTAACTTGACCCAATCTAAATGAGCTATTAAAATAAAATACACTTAGATATGATCTAATTATTAAACACACATACACAGAGATTCAAATGTGTATATATTCACACGTATATGGATTCCTACAACTAATATTTTGAGTGTTTCATATACTAAAAAAATTATTATAATTATTACTGCAAGTATAAATTTAATATAACTATTAACTACTAAATTATCACCCCAAAAAATACTCTGTTAATAATTTCCTTTTAACATCACAAACCTAACTACTGATTCCAATCAAACCTTTCATCTAAAGATGGCAACCAGATGGACTATATCATGGTGGGAAACCCTACGTATGTGCATGGTGGAGGCTTTTATAAGTTTTTGATATATATGATCCAAGCCATATATAGGATTACATTGAATTTTTGGTTTATCTATACTTTGGCAATAGATGAAAAAAAAGAAAAAGAAAAAAGGCAAGAGGCGGTGGAGACTAGAGAGGTTGGCTCGTTGAGTGACTGAAGTTTTGATCAGTTTTGGAAGATTTCCGATTCAACAACTCCAACTATTCAATATAAAACAATATAGTCAAAGCATTTCAAATAATCTATGCCGTCACCAATTTTTTGACCGAATGTCTTGAATAGTCTACAAAGTATTCAACAATTTATTTATTTATTTATAAAATTTACTTCTTCAACTATATAATTTCGAACTCTATTTGTGTGATACGGTCGTAAAGTTATTTTTGTCTGCTACTTCGATATTCAACAACTTTCCAATAGGAAATTAAAGTTATTACATGCAAGAAAGTGATAAACTAAGAAAATATATAGACAATGTTCATTTACAAACTCTTTTTGCACAAGTAGTTCATAAAAAAATTGAGAATTATATAACATTTTTTCTATGTTAGAAGATTGTACAAAGAATATTTATTAGGGTATAAACAATTGACAAATCAAAGAATGAACTATGCACCAAATCCAAAACTAAAAAAGCTTGCTTGCAAATTCGTCCACATGAGAAGAAGTTGATGATTTTCTAGCAAGTTCTCTGAGCTGTGACAAGCTTCTCCCAAGTTTCAAAGCCACCTTCATTTCAAACAACTCACCGTTTTCTCTTTTCTCCAAATCTCTTTCCTCAAGTGTAGCTTTAATTGATTCTTCCATTAGTTGAAAAAATCCACCACAGTTTCTATACATCTCAATCACCATCCCAACTTGTCCACCATGCTCAAAAGAATTAACCACGCTAGCTAAAGCCCCAGCAGCCACTGCAACTATTGCTGCACATGACCCATTACCAACAAAAGCTGAGCCAATGGCAGCAATGCCTGTGAGTAATGGACCTGAGATAGCTAAAACCTTGTTGATCTTCAACTTCAAGTTGCCTAGTCTCACATAGTCCTCAATGTCTTTTCTCTTCACCACCTGAATGATCTCTCTCATTTCCATTTCAAGTTCCTCACTCCATCCATTGTTATCTCTTGGAGTGTTACATTGTTTTCCTTTATTTTTCTTTTGGACTTGATTTGAAGGCCACCAAACAGCCGGCTCAAACTTTTCTGGGAATTTTTCAAGCATTGTACCAAGCAAGGGAAGTGGGTAGGCTTTGTCTAAGGCCAAAACCTTTTCCATCACATCTTTCACATCTTCTTGAGTTGGAGTCTCAATGGCAAGCATGGTTTGGATTTGGGTTTGTAGCTGCTTGAACAATCTTGTAGCATTACGTTGCTCCTCAGCAAGCTGTGAAGGCTGAATTTTATTCATTATAACCATCATTCCCATGGCTGCAGAATATAACAAAGTGGACGATAATTTCAAAGCCAAAAGCGGCATTCCAATGCCACCAGTCGCTGCAATACCAGCCATAGTTGCAGCAGTGAGAGTTATCATGTTGATGGAGTTTAAAAGAAGGGTGTTCCAGTTGTCACGCTGTGCTCCAATATTGGCGTGCATCTCTACTCTATCAGCTACAGCCTCTAAGATAGCATAGAGTTGAGTTGTAACAATAGTAGTTGACTTGTCTGATCTATCTTCAATAGGTGTGGTAGTGATCACTGTGTTCATGAACCTGTCCTGCCTTATATTCAATTCCTCACCCAGTTGCTTCCTCGTTGATATTTTTGGAACTGAGAAATTGAGTTTTGGAAGGTTTGGGACATGAATAGCAGCATTGATTTTCCTTGAACAAGAAGAAGAAGAAGATGAAGATAATAGGAGAGTTGAAGCTTGTAAGGAAGCCATTTGATTGTGGTTTTCTCTTTGGTTTTTTGTGTGTATATGTTTGTAGATAGGAAAGGTTTTGAATGAAGATGGAGAGCAGGGTTGGTTCGTATTTATAGTAAGGTTACGAAGTATACGTCAAAATATTTGAATGGCTGACTGAATTGACTTGGCCAATTTGGCTGACCATTTCATGTTTTTCTTCGTTTTTGGGGTAATTATATTGGCTGACCGGACCCATTCGTATTCATAACATTCTAAGTTCAAAAATTTAGCCTTGTATCAAGGGCACGACGTAGCTATTATAGTGTATTACTACAAATTGATGTATTCTAATTAATTTCGTGTCATGCAATAATATAGCCATAGCTTTAAGAGGTCAACATCTTCAGGTCGAAAGCATGTGCTACTCTTGCTATGGCCTTTTCATACACACATCCACTGTCAAATTATATGCAATCCAGGCCAGTCGACAAAAAAAATGTTACTAACTTTTTTCACAACGGTTGTTGTTATATATAGGCTAAATTGCGTAATCACCTCACGGGTTTTGGGTCATTTGCAAACTAGTCTCTTAGGGTTCAATTTTGCAATATAACTACCTGAAGTTTTATAATTGGTGAAATTAACCTCTCCATGTACATTTTTTTGTCAATTTTGCTAACAAAATTTGTCACATGCATTGCACTTGGGTTTATAATAATGAATTTTTTATTACAAAGTGGTTATATGTAATGCATGTGACAAATTTCTACTAGCAAAATCGACAGAAAATGTATTTAGTGGGGTCAATTTCATCGATTTAAAAACCTCAAGTGGTTATATTGCAAAATCAAAACCCTAAGGGGTCTGTTTGCAACTGAATCAAACCTCAGGGGGTGATTATGTAATTTGGCCTTATATTATATATACATATACTTATATGTTGTGAACTTGCAATTGATATATAATAAAAAAAAAAGGCTAAATTACAAGTTAGACCCTCTAACTTTAGTCAAAGTTCAATTTAGTCCTCTAAGTATTAACCATGTCAATTCAGTCCTCTAATTTAGATTTATTTCAATTCCTTTTCTCTGTGAACACTCCGTCAAAATTGAACTATTAAAGCTACAGTGTTTTTATTCTTTTCCAATTTTATCCTTACCTCTCTTTTTTTCTTTTTCTTTTTCTCTCTCTCTTCCTTTCCTCTTCTCCTTCACCCGTCCCCTTTCCTCTAAATCTCTTCATTCTTTATTTAAAACTAGAGATCCAAAATCAACAAGCTTGAGGGTCGAGATCGACAAAGGAACAAATATTTTGGGTGGTGGAGATCGACGAAAGAGCAAATATTCTGAAATGGGTATTATGAATAATGGGCCTTTCTATAAAGATTAAAATTAAGTAGAACTATCCTGCAAACATTTTCCTATGGGTGAGGTAGATAAGGTCTTTGAGTTGATTGAGAATGGAAGACCACAATATGATATTCATCTACTGAGCGCTTGCCTTCGCTTAAGATGAGAACGTGTTTATGTCGCTATTGGTCAAAAAGCATCTTTTGAATCACAAGACTTTTTGCGTTTTGATTCATGGGTTTGTAAGGGAGTCTAGACTCTAGAGTAGATAAGGCCCTTCCATTGTTTGATAAAATGATGCACTCGGGATTCATTCATGTTGTTTCACTATATGATGTGCTGATCACAGGAGGACTCTGTAAAATTACAAAGCTTATGACATCTTTATACGAAAAGAGCGTACGAGAATAGGAAGAGAGAGAAAACATAGAAAGAAAAAAATAGAGTTAAGGGTAAAATTGGAAAGAAAATGAAAACAAGGTACCTTTAGTAGTTCAATTTTGACGGATAGGAAGAGAGAGAAAACATAGAAAGAAAAAAATAGAGTTAAGGGTAAAATTGGAAAGAAAATGAAAACAAGGTACCTTTAGTAGTTCAATTTTGACGGATAGGAAGAGAGAGAAAACA